>CM074092.1:1220000-1342500 GCA_037178815.1 Barbatula barbatula | reverse complement strand
AGATGTGTCGAACAGAATCCTTCCGCATACCCAAATCCCCTTAACTGCTTCCTTCAGAGCGGCTCTTCATTTACCCATAATCCCATTTAAAAAGGCCCGGACGCAGTGGGAGGGTCACTGTCAAACCCACGGGGTTCCCGAGACGTCCGTCCAGACAAAAAGTCACGCTGGGAAATACATCCTCGCTCAGATCACCGCCTGAACATAAGACTTTTGCTCATTAGTCATGTGCTGGTTTAAGCTGGTCCCGAGCTGGTTTAGGATCAAATCAAACCAGCACAGACCAGCTAGCATGCTTAAAAACCAACCTTTTCAACATGGGTCTGAGAGAAAGAATTCAAATATTGAAGATTTTTAGTTTTGAACCTAAAACATCTCCACATCTCAAAAGAATAGTTGATATGGCAGGTGTCCTGTTCACACAAATGCGAATAAACTGTCGTCTGTTGGACAATAATATGCGTGTAAAGCGACTCACATCAGACCTGCTCACTCTCAGCGTGGTTTTACCGGCGTAATTTTCCTTCAGAAAACCTCATGTAATGTGTGCCGCAGCGGCGCAGGGACGGAGATGACAGGAAAGCGCTCACTGTAATTACCGCTACCCGATCTACATATTATAATTGGGGTCCTGGGGCATCATTATTTCAGAGGGAACGGAAGAAAGGGAGATGAGATACGAGAGAGACATCTGCGTAATCACCATCTTTATCAAAGAGTCTGCTTTCAGTGAAAACCTCATCGACCCAGCCAATCGGCTGCACTCTCTCTCACGGAGATGAGCGTAAAACGCCCTAAATATCACAAAAGAGAAGCGAGGCAGAGGTGGAGAACAGGTTCATTTGGTGGAGACGCTCATTTGAAGAAGCAGGCGGCAGGTTTCTCGGCTCGAGCCTTTGAAATGTGAATCTGTGCTTGATTGAGTTTAGATCAAACCGTCGTGAAGGAGACGATGCTGTGAAACACAATACACACCAGAGCTGCTTTAAAATCCAACACAGATTCAAGCATTTACTCGACACCATTCAGACAGCGTCGATCGCATTTACATTCACATCACCGTCCGACCTTTATTCTTACATTTAAACGCTTCACAAAATACAGGAGGCTTAAGGCATTCATATTAATCATTCATTCAAATTCATGTCCTTGATAACAAACACGAGTACAAAGAATTAAAAAATGTAGGTCATAAGAGAGAACAGCATTTTCACCCATCTGTAAATTCATAAATATTAATTTTTAATAATGTTTATAAAACCTTCGCCTCGCTCCAGTTAAATGTTTCTCTTCGGAATTAAAGCATCAAGGTTGGACGTGCGCATTGAAATATTCTGCCATAACCTCCATTAGGACTAAAAATCACACATGAGATCTCTGTCATTCCTCCATTATTTCTCCAAGACATCAATGAGATTAAACGCTTAAAGTGATAGTTCACCCTCTAGTCATATCAAACGTGTATGACTTTCTTTCTTACCCAAGACACAGAAGAAGACATTTTGAAGAAAGTTGGTAACCCAACAGAACTGGACCCCATTAACTTCCATTGTATGGACACAAAACCATGAATGGGGGCCGGTCAAAATGTCTTCAAAATATCTTCCTCTGTGTTCTGCGGAAGAAGGAAACCCATACAGGTTTGAAATGACAAGATCGTGAATAAATGATGACATAAGTTTGGCTCAACTATCACTTTAAATCTCATCTGCGTTTTAGAAATCTCACGTCTCTATAGTTTCAGTCGAGATGTCAACGATGCCTAAAAAACTGATCTCAAGTCTGCGATCAAAAGTCAATATTATTGAAGATCTCAAAATGATCGCAAACATTTCTCATCGAGATTATTTTATCATTATACATCTCCAGACTCTTCACGTGTTTCAACAATTACTGCGTTCTCTTTTAACGGAGAAACATCAGAGTTTTAAGGCGAAACACGACTGAGAACTCTAAGCAATAAAATGTTTCTCTTCTTACTGTCCAGACTCTGCAATCTTGTCTCAATATTGAATTGTTATGTGTATGTAAATGAGGTATCTGAAGAACATTCTCTGTGTCCTTCCGACCTGCAGAGAGTCATGAAGCTGATCCAGATCCTGTAATGGGGATGTTGTTGACTCGTTCTTGCCTGATTTATTCAACCAAAATGACCTCAACACAACATACAGAGCGTTTATAAACTTCACTAAGCAAAGCTCCAGCCTATATTCCCCAAAAAATAAGATGATAAAATCGCAATGTTGACTAGACTTCCTCCAGCTACTAAAACTAACCTCAACCTGTCCTCAGGAAGACTGTGATTTCATGAAAAATCATTGGCGACGTCTGAAAGCAGTCTGTGATTCACACGTGGTCCTGCCAGGCAGAATTTCCGTCGCCTGGGGACATTTTTCTTCATGTAACCTCCAGAGAAAGTACAAATGTGAGATTCTCTCCTCAAACCTCATCAATACCTGGACAAACAGACAGAGAACCCTGCTGGCAGATGTGCCGTGTGTCTGAGACACGGCCCTGTGATTTAACACAACGCTTTGAGACAACGACGGCGAAGAAAAATGGAGCAATTAACATGTCAAACAATCGACACAGAGACCACGCTGACGTCTCTGCTCACTGTTTGGAGGACTTCTCTTCCGTTTTCCTGTTATTTGGATTATGCTTTATTTATTACATCCAATTATTTCACAACAACAACAAAATCTACAACTTGTGGAATTGGAGTCACGTGGCTCACTTAACGGTGCTTTGTTTTTCATAAGACAACTTTAAGGCTCTTGCATCCTGCATTTCTCGCGCAGGTCAGTGCATGCAAAGATGAATGCAAGGGTCGCTGAAATCCTTGAAATGGCGTGTTTGCAATTCTCGACACCGGCGTGTCAAATGCGAAGCTAAGAGCTTTACTTCAAAGCAAACGTGCCGTTTAATCTCCAGCCTGCAAACACTTACCCCCCCACACACATGGTCTCTCATGGCAGTCAAGTGCTCCTGTTGCCCCTGGAAACCAGAGCCGGCGCCGCACGTAACATCACTATTTCAAGAGGGAAAAACACAGAACTCATCCTGCACCGTATTCAAAGCCACGACTTCTGAAACTACAGTAAGAAATCTCTGTGGCAACCATATGCATGTGAAAGAAAACTCGCAGATGAGATCTTTTGAGGATCATCATTTCTTCTCAACATCAACCAAAAGAGCAAATGGAAACTTTTCTTTAAGTCTGCGTCTCAGATAATTCTCTTGAGAAAAAGAGTCAGAAATGTCACAAGTTGGTTTTGTCATTAGAGTTTGAGAAGAGATGTCAACAATGTGTCAGATTTGTCAAGTCTTCAATCCAAAGTCAATGTTTGTGAAGATCTCAAAATTAACTCAAACATTTCATTTCAAATTTCCTTAAATCCACATTATTTTATTTCTAGAATCTATATTAATTTTACACCTCGGTACTCCTTGTGTCTCGGCAATTACACACTTAATAAACAAATGGGAATTCAACAAATCTCCCTCGACGTGAAAGAGCATCATCTGAGCTTTACAATTTTACTTTAGTTTATACAGTTTCTCTTAAGAATATTATAAAATATTATTACATTAAGATCCAATATTAAATGATTTAACAGTACTGACAATAACTGTACTTGAAGGTATTTCGGTGAAATTAGGGAAAAAACGATATGTAAATTTTGTCCGATAACGATAACCGATGATTCTTTGACATTAGAAGCCGATAACCGTTATGTTATAAATAATAGCCACAAGCCTAACAGGTCTCAAGACAGACAGCAGTCTGAATAAAACAATATGCTTTTGTTCCTATGATTTACACATTTTTAACAACAATGTTATGCTAAAAGCAGTAAGTGAATGATCGGAAAGACAGAACTGGACTGGATTTCATCTGTGAGCTGCAGATGAAGAAGTTAATGAGAGGAAATAATTATTATTTTTTTGGCAAAAATATATCGCCGCAAATTTTATAATCGTCTGATAACGATAACATTAGAAATGACCATTTATCGGCCCATAGCGATATGGCTGATCATTTATCGTGCATCCCTCTGAAGATTTGTTCTAAAAACCACAATACTCATGGTTATTTTATAGTATGCACTTTGTAGTACAACACAATACCTGAAATAACCACCTGTAGTATGTAACAGAGCACAGTGCATACTACAAATTACACATGTATATTGTACACATTAATGTCTCCAGTACTTTGTGCAGTGTGCTCTTTTGTATACCGGATATAGAAAATAAAGTCTAAAGCATGCATACTCACATGCTGTGCACAGAACTACACCATGAAATCAGAACAGAACCTTAAAAATAGTATGCGGTATAAAGCATATACTCTGAAGTATGCAATGCACTACTGTACCTGCGGTTAGATCATCACACCGGTCATTTCCATCACTGTGTGTGTCAGAGGGCTCGTGCTGGCTGTGTCTCTATATCACAGGACAGTGTGTTAGTGTTATTTATGTCAGTGGGAGGACAGGAGACACTGGTGTGAGAATATGATGAATGTGCATTGACTCTTTTACATTATCAGTGCTGTATCTTCTCATATAAATCACACAGTGTCTCCTGTAACCCGCTCACATTTATGAACTTATTCAAACAGTGCAAATCCCAAGCTGAAACTCGAATCGATCTCTTTGTACCTGAGGGTCAGTGAAATGGGCTAAAAACAAAACACCATTTCAATCCCAACATTTGGTGCTTACATTGTATTGTTGACCTCTCTCTCTCTCTCTCTCTCTCTCTCTCTCTCTCGCTAGAACATAAAACACTCGATAGCTAATTTTAAATAAATGAAAGGAGTTAATATAGATACAGTAAAGCAGGTGATGAATGCTCTTTGCTAGGGCAAGCATTGCTATGACTTAGTATTAAATGTGGTCACATAAGTCAACGTCTGCACCTCCTGTGCTACAGACATCAACGCTCCTGGACCTCAAACCATGCTGTCTTTGTGGAAGAGGTTGAGCTATTCACTTATAACACATACGTTTGAAATAAAACAAGTATGAAAAATGCAGACTTACTTTTAAAAACTGACCCTGAACTAACAGCAATACTCTGACAACCATCATCTACACATGACATCAACAGGCGCTTACTTCATTTAGTTATATATACAGCTGCAGAAAAATGAGATTACTCCAAATTTTTCTTTGAAAATCATTTCTGCGTGTATTGAGTTTATTTCAGTCCAGTGTGTGTTGAATTTAAACTAATCAAAGAATGGCTGACTGAGAGAATGCAAAGTTTCATGAAAGCTGTGAAAAAAACCGTCATATATTCATTTTTGAACTGATCCTAAAATACATAAAGAAACATTAGAATTGTGTTGTTTAACCTATATAGATAACTTGTTTTCTTTACAGTATTCAACATCTACAAACAATGCATCTTATTTGGTATTTTGATCGGTTTGTGCCGTTTCAATGTACAGCGTATAAATGTAAATAAAAACACATTTTTGGGAATTTGGGAGAAAACTAAATGATCAGAAATAACTTTGGAGCGTTATCTGAATTTTTCCTTTGCAGTGTATATATTAATTCTCACCAGAATAAGGCTATTAAAAATATGCTTTAACAAATGAAACACAATATTAAATACAGTTGAATGAAACACAAGAAGAAGAAAGCCCGCCAGATGTCTTCAAACTGAATTTTAGTCCGTTCCATCCCCAGCGATAAAGCTGCTGGCCTTACGTGCGCTGTAATATTTAACCTCGGTTGCTTTAAAGACAGGCTGTTTAAATGTCACATTTTTACTGCAGCTGTGTTTTATTAGGACTGCAGAACATCGCTTGAAAGAGAGAAAATCTTTAGCTAGAGGAGGACAGCGTTCAAGAACTTCACCGTTTCACACTCGCGGTGGGGATTTTATCGGATGTATCCATGACAACGGCAAACCCCCATGATATACGACACAAATTCAACATCATTCTCAATGAACACGCAAGTCAGATTCCTCAGTGTTCTTCAGTGATGATGAAGGTTATGTGTAACATGCAGACGTGGATTAGCGCTTGAATATAAAAATGGGAAAATCTCTGAATTTATTTTACGAATGCAATATTTGGCTATGCATTGTCGTATCACCTTGACACTTAAATAATGCAAAGAAAATACATGTTGCAATGTGATCACCGTTTGCGTGATTATTTGAATCAACCTTTTTCTTCTAAAAAAAGAAAAACTATTATTGCTGTTTCCGCTCATTTAGATTCACCCACACAAACCACAATAAACAATATCCAGACAAAATCAAAGCAGAAAGAAAGGTCAGATATTATGTGTAACAGATGAAGATATCTACCACAATAAACCCACCCAAAGCCAACAGACCACCCACAGACGGACAGAGATAGACAGAAAGAAAGAGAGAGAGAGCAGATAAAGGAGTGATAATGATCACAGGAAAGGCTTGTGTTCACAGATATCTGAACTTGATTTTAATCTTGCGATTATTTTGTGAAGTTTCAACGCCTCGGGACGAACACACAATATCAGTTGACGCAAACATCAGACGTTCTGAAGCTACAAAACACCTTTATTGTGAATTCACTGAATGTCTACAAAATGACACTGTGTGGGAGATGAAGACAAGCATCACTTTTACTATGTCTCACACTGAACAAACCCCTCACATAGAGAGTGGCGTAAAACTCCTTCTGACTGTGTGTGCTATAGATATGAATGTCGACCTGTAAAGAGAGTTGAGCCGTTTTATAGAGAGGACACACATGGATATAAACATACGTACAAACGTAGACAAACAAACAAACACGCACACACATTAAAGATGGGGTAACACACGCAGTTTCTGCAAATCTCATATTAATCTTGAGAACCTATACAGTCGTATTGCACTCTTCATATCTTCGAAGAGTATTTAGTTTGACACAATTTATAAAAGACAGACACAGCTGTAGGATTATTTACGGAAAAAGACGAGCTGCTGGAGGCGGGCAGGGGCGACGGAGCTACAGCACGAGCACACAACACATCATCGCATTATCCCTTTGTGTTTTTACATTATGCACGTACGCGCTGATTGCCAACAAAACACAGTCGTATGACTTGGTTTGACTTACCCGTGTGCATGACCGGCATCTTTAAGCACTGGGACGACACCATCTATCAGTTTCAAACCATCTCAAAATCTAGCGTTATATCCACAGTTTATATAACATCCATCACTGAAATGTAGTGCGCAAACAAACACAGCTGAACTTCCATCAGCCGAGTGAAGCCGCATTAATGTGCATGCTCTTTCTATACGCTGGCTGGTTGACGCATGGGTGTGCACGTTTAACCGTGTACCATGAGATATCATTTTATAAAGCAAAATCTACTAATATTTAGATGCATTATGTGCTTAAAACTCGTTGTATTGGTATAAAAAAGCCTTTAGGCATTCTGAGAATATCTGCTCCCTCAAATCTGGACATTGTGTAAGGACTGCTACAGCTGGTCTCAGATCAGGGGTTAGGAAGGGCTCTTTCGACATCATTCCAGCTGATTTGTCCTCTGAACAGCACCCCGCGGGGATTAGTTAACATGCGGCTTTCTGCACCAGCACCTGAAGATCAACACAAGCTTTTTGGAAAACATGGAGTCCCGGGAGTTGAACAAAGCTGCAAGACTTTCCTGGCCGACTCTCAGCACATTCAGCGTGACATTGACAAATGACACACGCAGGCAGACATGTGCAGCCTCCTCTGAATGCAACCGAAGCAGACAGCTGTACGCTTCTGCACACCAATAACCACAGCAGAGAGAGAGAGAACCATAAATCTTTTCTAATTCTTTTAATAACAGATCTTTCCGGGTAAAGTAAAAGTGACTCGTGTTCAGATTAAGAGCGGTGGCTTCTAGATAATTCTGGGAGATGTTTATGAATTGAACATATCCTTCAGTAATCATGTGTAAATTTAACCCAACTAAATCATCACAGTGCAAAACTGACACAACCAGGAAACATTACAGCTGGTGTTATTCTTAAAAAGCGCTCGGCAAAAGCGCCAAATAACTGAGAAATACATCAGCACGTCACTTTTGATATTCAGACACACATCGGGAGTGTACGACACATCTTCACATCCGTCTGATGCTGAACATTCTATCAGTAACACAACATCAAGAGCAAAGCGATCATGAGAGATGACTGAGAGCATAACACGCATGACGGATACTTCACTGTTCACTGTTGCTAAAAAATCTGTGATCCGATTCTCTGGATAACCACAATGGCTGAAAACATATCAAGTTCTAATGAAGCTGAAACTTGAAGGGACAGTTCATTCAAAAATAACAATTTATAGACCGGTTGGTAACATGAATCATACCAATTCTTTAAAACATCTAAACGTTTTGGTGGTTGGCCACTTAAAGCACACAGTCTGCTTATTAATGGACAAAATCAATAATAGGATTGTGTGTGATCGTTTAGGTTTAAGTTTATTAGAGAAGAGTTGTACAGGGTACATTTAAAAATACTCAATATGTCTGTGTTATCAAAATGACATCAACGTACTGTTGTTTCGACGGTGGTAGTGCGATCATAAATGGGTGATGTCTATATAGTTCTCATTTTAATTTAATTTCGCTTTACATAACAAAAAATGCTTCAACTGTTAGGTGAGCATGAGATTGGGTCAGTATCTCCTTTAGTCATTTAGAATTTACTGTAATTAACAAAAAATTATATATTCATATATGAAACACATTACTGATTAAAAACACTGAGTATATCGATCTGATCCTATAGAGAATTATGAACAGTATGGACAACTCTCAATGAAATTATTTTGATTTTCTCTACTTTTTGTACTCAAAAGTATTTACTGTAAAGCTGCTTTCCAACAATGCAAAATTGTGAAAAGAGCTATAAAAATATATTTGAATCGAATTGTCAGTTCAAGTGTGGCTCTCAAACAACTAGTCAAGTTTATTTTCTAAATGTGGTATTGTCAGTAGATTAATGTTTCCCTTTTAGTAGTTTAATTTGAAAAACCTGTCCATTTTGGAAGGTAGAAGGGAGATTGGTGTATTCTTTCTGTGATATGAGCAACAGTTTTAACACTATACTGTTTTCACACTTTATCAAAACGCTTGAATTGTATATGTCACAAATGGTTCATGCTGTGTCAGATTGTAAACACGTCTCGTCGCAGGTGACAGCGTCAGTTTTAACGCATCTCTGTAGCTGTGACAGACCTGTCATTGACCGCTCGCCTCATTCTCTAGACGACACGTCCTCGGGCGGCTGTAATCGTCTCGCATTTCTCTCCAGCATCGCCTCATCAACCTCAATCTATAGTATAATGTCATGGGACGACTGGCAAGATAAAGAGACGGCACGGTCACGGGCAGCAGCTCATCTCACAGGCCTCCGGCCACACAAAACATGTCGTGTTTCACAAGCAAAACGCCTCTTAAATGTGCAGCTCAGAAAATCAATGAGTCAAAGAAATAACAGCACATTTCATCATGGAGTTAATGGTTCATGTGTATCCTCCATGATTATTTATTGCTGGAGCATTTCTTTCTGAACATGTTGTAATGTTTATCAAAAATAGCAATTTTTTCTCATGTTTGCCATGTTGCTCTAGTGTCCTGGGTGGCTGCATACAGACCAATCCCTTGCTTCCTCCTGCAATATAAACGGGATATTTTCTTTTCTCGCTTATCATCCTCAAAACACAACAACAAAATAAATAAGAACGGAATAAACTGCATTATATAAGCCTGAAGACGCACACCAGCATCTCAGATATCTTCCCTGCATCACACAAGCTCACATTCAACATAAAGAACACAAACCCTGCGCGCGCACACAGTGAAACATTCGCTTACAGACAGAAGCACAGACACACGTGTCTGGTTTATTATCTCCATGGGGACATTACATAGGCGTAATGATTTTTACTGTACAACTGTATATTTTATGTCCTACCCCTAACCACACCCCTTCACCTAAAGATCATGGAAAACTTTTTGCATTTAAATTTTAACACAAAAAATATTGTTCTGTAAGATTAATAAGCTTTATTTGTGACAGGAGTCCCCATGAATTGGTATGTTTTCAGGTTTAAGACCCCACCGAGAAGTAAAACAAAGCCACACACACAGCAAAACATCCTAACCAAAACACAGAGAGAAACACAGACAGAAGCACACATACACAGCGAAACATATCCAAATAAACAGCGAAACATCATACGCACACAGAGAGAGAGACACAGACAGAAGCACAAACACACATACAGCGAAACATACGCACAAACACAGCAAAACATCATACGCACACACACAGCGACACATACACACACACACAGCGAAACATCATACGCACACAGAGAGAGAGACACAGACAGAAGCTCAAACACACCCAGCTACACATTGGCACATACACAGTGAAACATCATACGCACACAGAGAAAAACACAGACACACAGACAGAAGCACAAACACACACACAAAACACAGACACACACACAGAAGCACACACACACACACAGAGAAAAACACAGACACACAGACAGAAGCACACACACACAGCGAAACATCATACACACAGAGAAAAACACAGACACACAGACAGAAGCACAAACACACACACAAAACACAGACACACACACAGAAGCACACACACACACAGCGACACATACGCACACACACAGCAAAACATCATACGCACACACACAGCGAAACATCATACGCACACAGAGAAAAACACAGACAGAAGCACAAACACACACAGCGACACATACGCACACACACAGCGAAACGTCATACGAACACAGAGAAAAACACAGACAGAAGCACAAACACACACAGCGACACATACGCACACACACAGCGAAACGTCATACGAACACAGAGAAAAACACAGACAGAAGCACAAACACACACAGCGACACATACGCACATACACAGCGAAACATCACACATACACAGAGAGAAACACAGACACACAGACAGAAGCACACACACACACACACACAGCGAAACATCATACGCACACAGAGAGAGAGACACAGACAGAAGCACAAACACACCCAGCTACACATTGGCACATACACAGTGAAACATCATACGCACACACACAGCGAAACATCATACGCACACACACAGCGAAACATCATACGCACACAGAGAAAAACACAGACACACAGACAGAAGCACACACACACACAGCAAAACATCATACGCACACAGAGAAAAACACAGACACACAGACAGAAGCACACACACACACAGCAAAACATCATACGCACGCAGAGAAAAACACAGACACACAGACAGAAGCACACACACACACAGCAAAACATCACACACACAGAGAAAAACACAGACACACAGACAGAAGCACACACACACACAGCAAAACATCATACGCACACAGAGAAAAACACAGACACACAGACAGAAGCACACACACACAGCAAAACATCATACGCACACAGAGAAAAACACAGACACACAGACAGAAGCACACACACACACACAGCAAAACATCATACGCACACAGAGAAAAACACAGACACACAGACAGAAGCACACACACACACAGCGAAACATCATACGCACACAGAGAAAAACACAGACACACAGACAGAAGCACACACACACACAGCGAAACATCATACACACACAGAGAAAAACACAGACACACAGACAGAAGCACACACACACACAGCGAAACATCATACGCACACAGAGAAAAACACAGACACACAGACAGAAGCACACACACACACAGCGAAACATCATACGCACACAGAGAAAAACACAGACACACAGACAGAAGCACACACACACACAAAACACAGACACACACAGAGAAAAACACAGACACACAGACAGAAGCACACACACACACAGCGAAACATCATACGCACACAGAGAAAAACACAGACACACAGACAGAAGCACACACACACAGCAAAACATAATACGCACACAGAGAAAAACACAGACACACAGACAGAAGCACAAACACACACAGCGAAACATCATACGCACACAGAGAAAAACACAGACACACAGACAGAAGCACACACACACACAGCGAAACATCATACGCACACAGATAAAAACACAGACACACAGACAGAAGCACAAACACACACAGCGAAACATCACACACACAGAGAAAAACACAGACACACAGACAGAAGCACACACACACACAGCGAAACATCACACACACAGAGAAAAACACAGACACACAGACAGAAGCACACACACACACAGCAAAACATCATACACACACAGAGAAAAACACAGACACACAGACAGAAGCACACACACACAGCGAAACATCACACACACAGAGAAAAACACAGACACACAGACAGAAGCACACACACACACAGCAAAACATCATACACACACAGAGAAAAACACAGACACACAGACAGAAGCACACACACACAGCAAAACATCATACGCACACAGAGAAAAACACAGACACACAGACAGAAGCACAAACACACACAGCGAAACATCATACGCACACAGAGAAAAACACAGACACACAGACAGAAGCACACACACACAGCGAAACATCACACACACAGAGAAAAACACAGACACACAGACAGAAGCACACACACACACAGCGAAACATCATACGCACACAGAGAAAAACACAGCCACACAGACAGAAGCACACACACACACAGCGAAACATCATACGCACACAGAGAAAAACACAGACACACAGACAGAAGCACAAACACACACAGCGAAACATCATACGCACACAGATAAAAACACAGACACACAGACAGAAGCACAAACACACACAGCGAAACATCACACACACAGAGAAAAACACAGACACACAGACAGAAGCACACACACACACAGCGAAACATCACACACACAGAGAAAAACACAGACACACAGACAGAAGCACACACACACACAGCGAAACATCATACGCACACAGAGAAAAACACAGACACACAGACAGAAGCACACACACACACAGCGAAACATCATACGCACACAGAGAAAAACACAGACACACAGACAGAAGCACAAACACACACAAAACACAGACACACACACAGAAGCACACACACATACACACACAAAAGGAAGCACAGACACACACAGACAGCGAACCATAAGCACACAGACACACAGGGAGCTGCCGCTGGTGAACCATTGAAAGTAGAGAGAGAGGACCACAGAAAGTTGAATGAATTATTAAATGCAACAGCAATGAAATGATTCAACAAACAGATGAACTAGCCACACTACATCCCCGCCTGACACACAAAGACATCTTCTTCACACCACAGTCTCTCTCTAACCAAACACACAACTGCAGGAAAACACTTCAAACTATCAGCATAAAGTCTGAATGATAAAAAACTTGACATATAAAGACAACGCTTTAAATTAAGTGACATTTTACATTTACATTTATTCATTTGGCAGACGCTTTTATCCAAAGCGACTTACAAGTAGTTTTATACAGTGGCACATTACTGCAGAGCAATCAGGGGTAAGGTGTCTTGCTCAAGGGCACTTCAGTCATGACCTTCTGGCACTGAGATTAGAACCAGCAACCTTCTGATCACAAGCCCAACGCTCTAACCATTAGGCCACAGCTGACCACCAAGTAACGCAGGACAGTGCATGTATGTATGTATACCTTACAGCGCCTTGGCCTTTTATCTGACATAAACATCAACTAAGCATACTGCAAGGTGTTTAAAAGCAGCCAATGAGATTACAGCTTGCAATTTCAGCCCTTTTTGGGTGCAAAACACATCAGACGGTTTGTGTTCGGTCCATCGACCGTCTGCGAGCGGCCATAAAACAGCTACAGCATGAGAGCAGGTGGCGGTACAAGAGTGTGTGTGTGTTTGTGTTTGGCGAGAGCTCAGGTAAAACGGCTGAGTAAGTGAATGTTGGATTGTAAACAGAGCTAATTAAACAGGCTTATTTAACATCGCACGTCTTCATTTGTCCCGTTCTGTAGCAATTGTACGAAGTCCCAACACTCAACGCGCACGCTTCAATTAACCCGAGCGCTGAAACGCCACAGATCATCTTCACTGCTGTGTCCTGTGGATTCAGCACTCACGGGCAAACAAAAGACCAGCGGCGAGTGTTTGAGAGAGTGTGTGAAGCTAAAGCTCTGTTTGGAGAGGACATGGAGTCGAATCACTCATCGCTCTCTCTCTCTCTCTCTCTTTCTGTGCCAGGAGACGATTCCTGCCAACGGCTGCCCAGGAGCTGTGTGACGGCCCGCCTGGCAGAAATCTGTCTAATGTGAGATAAGGTAGCACCCTTCTGAGGATAATTCAGACTCTCCCTCTCTCTCTGCTCTTTACATCAAGGCAGGAGGAAAAGATGGCCGTCACAAAGAGAGGAAAGACCAGACCGTAAGCTGCCCGAGAACTCACAGAGAGAGAGAGAGAGAGAGAGAGAGAGAGAGAGAGAGAGAGAGAGAGAGAGAGAGAGAGAGAGAGAGAGAGAGAGAGAGAGAATGAATGAAAGGAAAAATGAGAGAGAGAGAGAGAGAGAGAGAGAGAGAGAGAGAGAGAGAGAGAGAGAGAGAGAGAGAGAGAGAGAGAGAGAGAATGAATGAATGAATGGAAAAAAAAAAAGAGAGAGAGAGAGAGAGAGAGAGAGAGAGAGAGAGAGAGAGAGAGAGAGAGAGAGAGAGAGAGAGAGAGAGAGAGAGAGAGAGAGAGAGAGAGAGAGAGAGAGAGAGAGAGAGAAAGAATGAAAGGAAAAATGAGAGAGACATAGAGAGACAGAAAGAGAGAGCGAGAGAGAGAGAGAGAGAGAGAGAGAGAGAGAGAGAGAGAGAGAGAGAGAGAGAGAGAGAGAGAGAGAGAGAGAGAGAGAGAGAGAGAGAGAGAGAGAGAGAGAGAGAGAGAGAGAGATAGAGAGAGAGAGAGAGAGAGAGAGAGAGAGAGAGAGAGAGAGAGAGAGAAGCAAAGAGACCTAGAGAGAGAGAGAGAGAGAGAGAGAGAGAGAGAGAGAGAGAGAGAGAGAGAGAGAGAGAGAGAGAGAGAGAGAGAGAGAGAGAGAGAGAGAGAGAGAGAGAAGCAAAGAGACCTAGAGAGAGAGAGAGAGAGAGAGAGAGAGAGAGAGAGAGAGAGAGAGGGAGAAGCAAAGAGACATAGAGAGAGAGAGAGAGTATGAATGAATGGAAAAATGAGAGAGAGAAAAAGAAAGAATATTTGACACAATACAAAAAAGGTGAGCAAGACAAAAAGAAAGAGAGAAAAACAAAAACAGAGTGAGACTGAAAGTACAAATTAAGGATAAAAAGGAAGAATTAAGGAGATATAGTTGAGAGAAAAATGAACTAAAGAAATAAAAAAGAATGTGTAACTGCAGAAAGATTTGATAGATATTAACAAAAATACAAAAAGAGAGTCAGAGAGTAAAATCGAGAGCAAGAGAGAAAAGAGCAAGTAAATAATTAAAGCAAAACGATAACATTTGACCATCACAATATTTTCTTACATTTCTTAACAAAACACATGAATTATCATTTATAAACACATTAAAATCATCCATTTAATGCTCAACAGGGAATCACAGATGAGCAAACGCCTCCAGATAAATACACACACTGATTGGAGGTCTCGCTGTGAAACAGAGACAGACAGACAGGTGAGAGAGATAGTGACCAGTGAATGACAAGAGGTCTGGAACGCATGCTGACCTGACAATTAACCCATTGACTTCTTGTTAAGTGAAATAAATGACCGTCCGTAAATGAAAATCCTTTATTCGACTGTCCGTCACTCTTTGAAGAAACTGCGTTTCTGAAGTGTTTCTGAAGTGAAGAGTGTATAATGTCACCGCAGAAAGAACCGAGAAAATAAGAAACGACATTCAGCCAAAACATTCCCCAAACTAATCTAAAGCTATAGTGCGTTTGGAGCTGAACGATGCTCACAAATAACCTCAATATTACAAACGCTTTTTTTACTGTGCTGTTTTTACAATAAAGGTCTGTTTCAAAGCTTTATGTGCTCATTTGTCTGTTGAAAGGTTAGCTAACTAGCAGCAAACTAATTAAAAATGTACTGCATTGTGGGTTGAGACTATCACGCAATTGTGATCGTAAAACAATGTTTAAAAAAAAACAAGACGGATTCTGTGGTGACAGGATTTTTCAATAAAAACTAATGTGATTTACAAGCTAACTATTAAACTCAGTTTAAATTAGGATGCTGCCTTAAAAAGTCACTATCTACTTTTTCTTACATTTACAT
The DNA here is from genome assembly GCA_037178815.1 of Barbatula barbatula. Classification (NCBI taxonomy): domain Eukaryota; kingdom Metazoa; phylum Chordata; class Actinopteri; order Cypriniformes; family Nemacheilidae; genus Barbatula; species Barbatula barbatula. The sequence continues at coordinate 1,326,215 of CM074092.1, read as the reverse complement.
TTATGCATTTGGTAGACGCTTTTATACAAACATACAAAATTATTGATTAAAAATGTAATACTGTAAAATGAGACTTTTAAGTTCAACATTATAATATCACAGCCCGGTGGTCTCATACGACCAGTGTTAACCACATGAACAATCATCATCATCATTATTTATTTATAACTAATAAACTCTAATGACTCTATAATGCACATCAATTGAAAAAAAACACAACGTAGCTACAATACACACACACACACGTCCTTCATGCAAGTCTTATCATCAGTGAAGTGCACACACGTGTGAACTGTGACTGTCTGCGTGTGGGCTATAAGAGACAGCTGTGTAACGTTTTTCAGAGACACGGAAACATGCAGGACAGATTGAGAGAGCGTTGAATCAAAGTACACAAGACCAAGCGCCGTCCAATGAAGAAAAATCAAACAAACCGCCAACAAATGTCAGTGGTCAGTGCCGTGTGTGAGTTTCAGGTGTGTGTGATAACAGCACTTATTATCCTGAGCTGACTGTAGCTGTGTCTTCACAGTAAATAAAACAGTAACCGACGTGTAAGACCAAGCGCCATCCAATGAAGAAAGAACCGCAGAAACTGCAATGAACATTTACTGCAGAGACCTCGCAAACAAACACACGCAACCATTTTTCAGAGGTTCATCAACGGATTGGTCACCCAAAGCAATGTCATGAATTACTCACCCTTTAGCTTTTCCAAACCTGTATACATATGTATTGTTTGGTTGAACACAAAGAAAGATATTTGGACTAATGTTAGTATCTGACAGATCTGGCGCACTATTTACTACCATAGTAGACGAAATTTAAATGGTAGTCAAAGGTGGCCCAGAACGTTTTGGTTTCCTAAACTCCTCAAACAATTTTTTTTCCTACTATAGTGGTCAATGGTGCCCCAAAACTGTCAGTTTTTAACGTTCTTCCAAATATCTTTCTTTGTGTGATACAGGGTTGGAACAACTTGAGGACGAGTAATTCAGAATTGACATTTTTGGGTGAACTAAAGTAAAATTCCTACATTTTTCAATGGATTTGGGGAATAATACATGACCCAGACAGTTCTTACTAAATGTGCCCATGAATAGAATACAACTCCGGCCAATTTGTGTGAAAGAATATCGATCAAATAATATGAACACTTACAAGGTTACTATAATCAGGACAGATCAGTCGTAGACCTCAAAACAACCAGAGAGCAGAAAGCAACCAAAAACTCTAACTCTGTTAAAACTGTGTTAAATTCACAAATCAAAAGTGAACAAGATTTTGAGTTCATACTGGCTTTATTATTAAGAACAGTACAGACCAAATGTAATTCTCGGAGAAAAATGGCGTCAGGAAGACATCAGGATGTTTGGAGCTCGGATGCATTAAGATGCACTTTCACCATCGCGAGTGTAATGAAAACTCTTTGGATGTAGAAAATGAGATTCAAGATCAAACCATTGCTATTCATGTGATGTTTGCTGGTTTAGCGCGAGGTCTAATGGGTCTCCAATCTTTGTTTCATTACTATGAGGTCAGAGGAAAACAGAGGTTTAAAGTTGCTGTTGACATTAATTAAGGCTTGTTACCGAACACAACCGTTTTCCCAGGAGGCTGAAAATAAAAGTGAAGGAATTGAATACGACAACCGCTGCTGATCATGACACAATGACAGCATATCTGTTTCGCAAAAATGAACAATTACACAAGAACATTCTTGTGGGCGAATGTCATTAAATGTAATATTTCAGCTCAAAATCTGAAAATATACTTTGCGTAAGAAACCCAAACAGCGTCAGAAATCTTTTTTTTACACTGTGAAATTACTCTGCATAATTCTCATTATGCAACCTTTTTTTAATATTAAAATCATACATTGTAGTATAAAGACTTGAGAAAAAATAACATATTATTATTAGAATACACTCAGTAAAGGCCATTAGATGCAATGCATTACAGTAATGAGATTTGTGAAAATTGTTGCTAATTTGTCTTTACAAAAATAGTATTTTTTAAGCAAAATATAATTTCTTTGATGATGGGGTGGGACCTATGCATTGATGCAATTACATTTCAGCTGCTTTATAAACACAAGTTTATACTTTGCTTATTCGAAAGTGGATAAATCAACAAATGCAAATAAACGAAGGTACCTCCTATCTGTATAAAAGAGCCTTGAGTTTAGTCCTATAGAGCAGTTCTAACAGTTCGTCTAAAGATCATACGAATACACAGGCCTGCATGTCATCACATCACTTTTCAAGATTCTAACTTCTCTTTTTAATATTCACGAATATCTAGCCGATCACATTCTGCCCTTTAATTTCATGGTGAACGACCCACAATCCAGCCCGTGAACGCTTTCGTCGGTTTGATGCCTGCCTGGCTCCATCAGCTCTGCATTATTCAATGCATTAGTCACCTACTGTCAAATGTTCATGCAAGAAGCATTCTTTATGTTTTTCAGTGCATATCATATTCATAAATACAATATAGTACTATATATATATATAGAAATGTGTTAATGTGTTTCACTACCCATTTCCAGCATACTACACATACGAATTATAGACTAAAACGGATTTCCTCCCCCTTCTTTTTTAGGAATCACATATAGAATAAGTTAAATTAATGTTATGGAATATACCCTGATGGTAATTCAATAACCCCACACAGCAGTGTAAAAAAGGTTAAATTAACACTCAAAGTGTATATAAATATATATATATATATCCACACTATCCAAGTGTGGACGAAAATACACTGTGAGAGTTAATTTTACCTTTTTAAAACTGGCGATTTTGAAGTATATAAATATGGTTTTCAGTACCATAAAAGCTCAAACCATCACAAAAGTACAGTACATACATGCTTTTGTAAGGCTAAATTTGAACAAAGGCAATGCAACGATTGAATGCACACTACTCTGATGATAATGGTATTTTTGCATAGCCTTAATCAAAATACCCAAGTATATATGGTAATGAATCATTACTATGACATATAATAAAGTTCCCAGGTATTGCCATCACAGTACCACCTGTCAATAATGATGGCTCGGTTCTGAGGGACTGGATGCATTGAAGATGCACCTGCTTTGCGCATCACCATCACTGCTCCGTTTGCGCACCGCTCTGGTCCAAAACGACACCACATGCAACACATACGTGTACAGAACCCGAACAATTCCGCAATTCTTACCGTTGCTGGATATGTGGTTTACCGCGTCGTCGCTTCCAGCTTGTCTGAGACTGGCACTAAGTTGGATGTAGAGTCCCACACAGTGTAAACTCCTCAGAATCACTCCAAACGCGCCCATCACTGCTCACTGTCAAGCACTCTTTTACATCAGGTGAAAATACACGGCTTTAAGAGGTAAATCCAGGTGTGCTGAGGGGTTTCTGGAAGGTTTTGGTCCGACAGGAGAGAGTGAGAGCGGCAGTGTTCGTTCGCAGTCGCCCACTGATGCGCTTCCTCCTCCGCGAGGAGAAACTGGCCGGGACTAACCGACGCGGCGGAAGCACGCGGCGCTGGGAGAGGGTAGTGACATCAGGGAATTTCAATTAAGCGGAGTAATCTCACAGAGAGATTTTGCGCTAACGGTCTGCGGTAAACTGAGGTAAAGTGTCGGTGTTGTTTGTGGCAGTGTGTAAAGCGACATCTCTGAGGTAAATATGACAAACATGTAAATATGTCAACGGTTTTTATGGGTTATTATTAAAGCATGAATTTGTAATGTTAATATTGCAGACAAATAACATTGAAGTATTAATGCAGAAGAGGATATCAGCTGTTGTTTTGTCCCAGTCGCTAAGGTCCTAAACAACAAACAGTAAGAATTGGTAAGAAAATAATAAAATATATTGAATGAAAGCTGCTAATGTGACATGAAATGTGATTAAGGGCTGTGTGCCATCAAGGTAGTTTTATGACGTGGCACGTGAAAACACCCCTTCCGATAACCATAATGTACGTAATTTACGTAATAAAAACACATTTAATAGATATCAAGTGCTGACTCGAATGTTAAATAATTAATGTTTAAAGTATCACCAGAATATTCTTTTTTACTATATCCATTAATTGTGAGTATTATTTAAAATAATTTAGGTTATGACATTCATCACGCAGGAAAAAAATACAGTATTTTCTATAGTAACCTGCTAGATACTATAGTGACCTTACCACAGTAAATATTAAAGGAGGACAGTAGCGTACTTATGACAGTTTATCAATTCGATATAATTAATAGTATAGGCGCTTGAGGTAAACAATAACAAATTGCAGTAATCATACTGAAGTATATAATATACTGAAGTATTACTATAGTAAATACGAAAGTATACATATACAGCAGTGTCGCACCAGAGTTTTTCATTTTTCATTTTAAAATAATAACCCCTCCAAAATGTTATTTCAACACGTTATACACTGGAAATACCTAAAACTAATACAAAGCATTTTGTGACGTTTAATATACTTTAATTTTAGTGCAATGTTGCCGTATATTACTATAAAAATCAGATAGTGCCATGGCATTGCCCATGTGATAAAAAAAGATCACGATACCACCAAAGTATTTTCTGTGCGAGTAAAAAACATTCTTAAATGTTTTCAGACATCCTCAAGTATGCAGGGAAGGATTTCAGTGACGCACAGATTAAACACGGATACTTCAACCTGCGACCAGCACGACACTCCGACGGTGAGGTGGGTCCAACCCAGCGTTGTCATTGCAGGTCCGTGTCTGTTTATCTTCTCTGAGGAGGAGAAACCTGCACTCACAAAGCTCAACTCAATCACACGGAGAAAGACAATTATTCTGAGCTCTCTGGGCTGTGAAATTGCTGTTGAATCACCGTTAGCGCACCGGTGTCATAATCACTGATAAGAGATGCGTGCTGGGATACCTGCCCTTCCCGTCAATTCGAAATGCAAATATCCCATGCCGCTTTTTAAAGCGGTGATTTCGGACGGGGAGGTGTGGGAGGGGAAGCAGATGTTACTCTGCGTGAGCTGCTGCGGCCCCCGCCCGCCATGGCAAACTGGCGAGACAAGAGTGATTGGCAAGCTCCGCCGACACGCATCACAACGGTAATGAGTACGTCCTTGAAGAGCGCCGGGCGTTCACCCCGGTCTGTGGTTACCAGTCATTTGCATTTCAAGTTTAATGCCTTGGCAGAGGGGCATCAATAACGCTTCTGCTTGTGCATGCACGCCGGCACACACAATTCATCACATCGTACAATTCAACAGATGGGTAACTGTCTCACATCGCCGCCTCCTGCAATTGTCGGCATTCCTCTACAGTATTTACACCTCCCTCTTTCTGCAAAGCATCTCCCTGGTAACAACGAGAACCGGTGGCAATCACTGACCTCCAGAGATAGAGGGAAATACAGAGATCTCACAAATAAAGCCGTTCTTTGCCAACAGCAGCACGGAAAGGACGGCCAGAGAATATTTAATATGCCAGAAGCGCAAAGCGCGAGCATGAGAGCGGAGCTCCTCAGAGGACAGGCCGGGCGGATAAACAAAAGAGATCGTGCCGAGAAAGTGTCAGGAAGATAATGACTCGTGCGCTTGTCTCCGGGCTGCGAGACAGAAAGTTATCACTCACAGACAATGGACAGAGACGGGGAGATGCATTGCGTCTCTGTTGAGGTCTCATGGTGCGTCAAAGCGTTAGTTGTGCACGGCTAGACTTTTACTTCAGGGAAAATGTCTGGTCTTCATCACAGATTACTCTGACTGTGAACTGCCCATTTAAACATGAAGATTAACAACCACTAGAGCTCTTTTTATTCTTAAATATTATCTTAATTATACCAAAGTAAAAAGAACTGTTAGTAAATAGTAATGTTTAATAACCAAGGGTTTTATGGTGTATTGATTACCATTTGTGTTACCGGTTTCACTACCAACGCCATGGTAAAACTGTTATTGAAGCAAAACCATGGTTAAAGAAACGGTTTCTTTATTCATTTACATTTATGCATTTGGCAGACGCTTTTATCCAAAGTGACTTACATTGCATTATCCTATACATTTATACATTCCCCTGAGATCCAACACACAACCTTGCGTCGTTAAAACAATGCTCTTACCACGGAGCTACAGGAAAGCTTTTCATGTTGTTTCAAACCTGTATGACTTTATTCAGTTGAACACGAAAGAAGATACTTTGAGAAATGGGAGTCAATGGGGTTCAATGTTGTTTTGTTACCATTATGCTTGAAAAAATATTTTAGTTTTCCAGAAGAAATCAAGTCTTACAGGTTTGCAATGCAAGACAAATGAAATTCTAAAAGCGTCATTCTTTGGGTGACTATCCCTATCCCTCACTTGGTGGGTACGGTTTATTGTTTTAAGATACACAGTTCTGCTTGTGGATATACTGTGAAGTACTTCGTCGGACGTTTGATGTACTTGACACACCAGAAGAAAATCAAATCCAAACCCATTGGTTGGTACTTTCTCAAAATGCACTCATTGTATTACGAGTAATAAAAAACCTGCATGTCTCACGTACAGCCATCAAATCCTGCTCTTCTGAAGATCCTGGAAACTAAATTCCACTTTAAAAACAATCATTATGTCATAATAGTCACATCTGTACTGTAAATTGAGACTGTAAATCATGCTGGGTTGTTTCAATCCTCAGTAAGTTCAACTTTAGACATTTTCTATGTTGATTTAAACCAATTTGTTTAGTTTTGCTGCCAACAGGCTCACATATTTTTGATGACTGACATAAATTTGATTTTCTTGATTTTCATAAACATTTTGAAAAGGTTTATTACGCCCATCAACAAATCCTGATGATCGCATTTAAACTTTCGACTCTCTGTGTATATTGTGACGGTGAGGGACTATACTGTGGGCAGTCGGCGATTGTGCTGTCGGAGGCAGAGACTGCAGGCCGCTCTGAAGCACACAATGACCACAGGGGCCTCGGCCTGTCAATTTGTGATAAAGTGCCAGCAGTAATGAGTCTGCGGCACTTAATTAGCTTGTGAAACCGCCTTTCTCTTCTCGTCGCTTCATCGAGACCGGCAGCCACACAGAGATGTTTTGGTTACAATAATAATTTCCTTACATAATGTCCGCTTTAAAGCTATGGCCCTCCAGTGAGTATAAATCCTCTGTAATGGCACGGCTCCCCCTGTTGAAGAATCCCTTTGGATTGATTCAATTTGGCTCTTGAGCTTTAAAACAAATCATTCTCACCTTCAGCTAAAAGTCCATAAGGCAGAATAGCTTAGTAAGCAAACTGTCTCTACACACCAAACCTTTCCAGGCCTGTGCCGATATACGTGTTGAGCCCGTGGGAGAGAGGCAGCCGGTGATGGGAATGTAAGCGCCCAAAGGTTAGAGACGGCCCGAGCAGACTGTCGTCTTCACCAACTCAGCAGGTCTGCTATTAGAAGGAATGGAAAATCTCTGGCTCATTGCCACTGGACAAACATCAAATTAATGCCATTAAAAGCACAGCAGCAATAGCATTTAAATGAGAGAAATCAACGCAGGGTTCAAAATTAACACACGCTGTGTTCCATATGGAAGAAATTAAACAAAAATAGAAAGTCATGTAATGCAACCAACCAAAACAGGTGATGTTTGCCGATGTAATCACAGTCAATGTGAAGCTTTCAAAGCGTTTGGGTAAAATAGTATAGTCTACACGTTTTATTTAGCACCACATTGACATTTTCTGCCAATAATGTGTATTCAAGCACATCTGCTTAATTTAGATTAAAGATGGATGTATGATAAATTAATTACCATCACTGCCACAAATTTAAGGTGTTTTCACGCTCTTTATTGGCTTAGGGCTATAATGACGTTGTGGAAATTCGATGAACCTGAAAACTGAAATTATAAGCTTTACATAGATACCAAACTTGAGTCTGTAATTCCCAAAGATCGAACAGCTGCGAGGGATGTTTGCCGGTGTGGATCCGACTATTTTTGATCAGGATATTTGCTGCATCCACTCACAAAGAGGAAGTTTTGATATTTTTACAGTAGGATATTTACAAAATATCATGTAACATGATCTATACTTAAAATATAACATAGAAAAATAATTTAGACTATATCCACAAATATTCCTGTGCTTCTCAAGACTGGTTTTGTGGTCAAGGGTCACATATTTGCTCAATTACTCCTTATATTACATTGAAAATCTGAAAGATAAGATGATAAAGACAGATGTCAGCTGTCTGAAAAAAGGCAGAGAGAAGAGATACAATGTTTCCTAAATGATGTTTTAGCTAATGACGTTTAAAATAAAAGATTGAATTATAAACTGAACCTAGCAAAGAAGTAAACCACAAGCCGAATAAAAGCTAACATTTTAATCACAAATAATTTTTGATAATTAGTATCAAAAACAAAATCAAAAGAATACACAAAATATTTTGTCTCCGCAGTATCCGAGTCCCTTCTAAAGCTGTTGGGAGATCATCAACCCCACAAATTTTCATATTTCAGTCTCTGTTTTTGCAAACAGAAGATTGTAGGACAGGATGTGAAGTTCACATACAGAGAGATGTCTATGAAGCATCGCCTAGACATCAACTATAACAATCAAACTCTATTTACAGAGGACACGGCAGTGGACGTCTGCCGGACGTTCAGAAGTTCTCAAGCAGTTCCATAATCCTCTTCTGCTCGCTTTCTTTAAATTCTTCACTCTTGCCGTCACCAATGCTTTCTGCATATTCTGAAACACGGGAGAGAAAAATGTTTTAGTCATTTAGATTACTTTCATTTGCACCACAAGACCTGCCAAAAAACCCGTCCTAATGCCGTCTCAATGGACGGTGTCCATCTTGAATTATAAAAAAATCAAAGTGAGAATTTGTATCCCTGAAAGTATTCTTAAAAAAATTAGTCACACATCTCTTGACCGCCCACAAGAGTTTATTTTCAATCCCTTCTTCATGAGCTTGGCTGATTTATAAAATCTCTGTCTGGGGTTTGAGGTACTGGGATTTGGAAGCACCCTCCCTTAAACACACGAGAAAGCTTTAAGAGCGATTTGCGTTTGATGTGTGCCGTGGAGAGTGTGCGCCTGATCGTATCGGCTGTTTTGATTGAGGTCCGGCTATTTCAGGACACTCCAGTTTCCAGTAACCTGCAGCGACTGGAACAGTGCCCAAGAACCCAAAGAGCTGCAGGCTTTTACCATAAAGACAACATACGCCAAGAACCAGATTTTTATCACCCTTCTGGACTAATGTGATTAAGCCAACATTTCACAATCCGTGTCAATGTGCTTGAACTCTATACAACACAGTAAGGCCATTTATCTTTGATGTAGGAAATCCTTTGGCATCTGTTTTCTGTGTGTTGTTTGTGCGAGGGTAAATAAACGTTAAGACCGCGTGTGTGCGCTTTAGAAATGTGTTGGCATGTGGCAGGCGTGGAAAGGTAGACATGCTCTTGGATTAGCTCCTAAACCCTTCTGAAAGCCCAGGGACAGAGAATCAAACCCAATGAAAAATAAATAAATAAATCAATAAGATGGTTAAGGAGAAAAGCAAAGCGCCACGTTGAGACACAGGCACGAGGGCTGGAAAAGTGGCGGCAGTAACACAGGGAGGGATTGTGATTGTCTGTGTGCTGGACGATTTGAGGGGGATTATCCATTATGAGCTCAAAGATGCTGAAAACTTCCTCCTGCTCCCCGGCACACAGAGCTCAAGGTCACACACAAAACAGAATGACACGCTACTGTACGTGTGAGTCATAGAACCGGCCTCGGAGCGCTGTGGAGTCTGTAGGCGTTTACTTTTCTGAATATCTGCAGTAAAACATATGATTGTATGACATATCGCTTATTGCTCCCTGAATTCTTTGTAAATCGCTTTGGATAAAAGCGTCTGCTAAATAACTCAATTTAAATGTAAACATCATCACTACCTAACACAGAACCTCAATCCTTGTGTTGAAAAAAAAGTCAGGCTTTACATATGAAATCTGGACAAAATAGGGTTTATGCCAAACGTCACATGCAGAACCAGAAAACAAGTCTCATCACATCAGGTTTAATGCCACAGGTTAGACTTGTTCGTTCAGAGGGTCGTAAGAAAATGAGTGAAAGCTTTTCCTCAAAGGTTTCTGTTCCGAGAGGCAAATTAGCAACCAAAGATGATCAAAATCAATGCCCATCATATAAACAGCGATTCCTCTCAAATTTCTCATGTAACATGTCTATCTTTCTTGTTTTTGCACTACTCTGGCAGCACATGTACAGAAGCATGTGAAACCTGCGGGCGAGGTACCCGGGCCGAACGATGCAAGTCTGACACGGTCACAGCTGCTGCGGAGGCCAGGTGAAAATTTCAATTTCTCATCTCAGTCGCAGCAGCCCTGCGGGAGGTAGAGGTCCTCCTCACCCCAGCAGATCACACAAGACCAATCCCAGAGTATCCCAGATCTCCGGCTCATATTAGACCAATCACACAAACGCAAAACTATACAATACACAAAAAGCCTGAGGGAGAAAATCACACGTGCCAAATCCAAACTAATATTTGGACTCTTCTTATGAAATCCTTTTTAACGTCAAATGCTTTCAACTGCAAATTTATGAACCCACCCGCATGTCGCTTGAAAATAATGGACTGATTGATCCCGAACACAAAAAAGGTTATCAAAATATCGATGATCTTTGGATCGCAGGATTTAATCTAGAACACTACACAAAAAGTGTATATATTTTACCCTTTAAAGAAGGACAGCCACTGGAATAACAAAGATTTCAATCTAGAATGTTCTCAACCAGTGAGTCATGATCCAAAACCCAAACAAACCTGACAGGTGACAGCGCCATGAACAACACTCACTCAATCAGCTTGAAAAAGAGAAAACACTTCATTGACATTTTGTTGCTGAAACAGAAAGTTGCACAATCAAGTAAAGTCATTTTGGCACAAATTATTTCTTCACTTGACAGAAGCCATTTATATACTTCACATGCACTCATGCTGGAAAGATTTTAAAACACTTGAATTGGAATTATATAAAAACAGCTGTAAAAATTTGTGGGAAAACGTGATCAAAACAAAATCAGAAATCAAAGCAATTTGAAGGTTGGGTCCGGTGGGAATAATAAACCTCGACGATATATGCGTCGAAAAATGCGACCACTTCAAATTAAGACACACGCAAATAAACAAATAAGTGTGTGTTGTGGCATTCAAATTAATAACTGAAAAAAAGAAATAGCACAACAATACTAAAGAAATAAATAACGAAATGACAAAAGCACAAAACAAAACTGCTAAATACTAAACTAAAATTACCATTGAAAAATATTAAGAATAAGCTTAAAATATGAATAAAACTAAAACTCTTGGTTTGATCTCAAGAAATATTTCGCTCAATTTTCGTAAAAGAAATACTTTTGCATTGTGTTCGCTTGCCACTTGAAAACTGCAGCAAATTTCTTTCACGCCTTTGGCATAAGTGTGCCCTGAAAATCAAACCCATAACCTCTGTGATACTTGATCAAGAGGAACGCAGAAGGCAAAACTGAAATAGAAATGGCTCTTAAAGTCACGGTTAGCTCAAATTAACAACGCGTGTTTCAACACCCTCTCGAAATGAGCAGCACAGGAAACACGCACAGCGCGTTCTTAACCTTTCCAGACGGCTGTTTTCATCTCCAGCCGCAGTGACAGCGGAGTTCAGGAGAACATCCCCCACACTGATGAATCATTTATGATCACTGAACACGAGCGGGAACACGATTTAACAAGCTGACCATTTCTGAGGACGAAGAGCAGAAAAAAGAAACAGCCTCTGTGTTTTACACATGTGGTTCAGGAAAGAAATCATGAGCTACAGATAACCTCCAGCAATCAGACACCATATCTCTCCACCTACAGCTGCACAACACTACGAAAACAAATAATATCTACACTCAATAATAACATAAGTAATACGCTGTAGATTTACACGTTCAAATGTAAAATATTCAAATCGCAGCGATTTTAACGGTCGAATCATCTCAAAAATGTGTTGAATACAACATACTCAGAATGAGACGGCACTTGACCACACGAAACTCCCTCCAGATAGCTCACTCTTCGCTAGACTTTAATAAAAATGATCAACAGCGTTCTTCCCGTGAGAAATATCGGCGGCGGTATGAAAGAATGAGAGAAAAGTCAGCGCAAAGCAGAGAGAGAAAGAGCCGTCAGGACTTAATCAAGACGCTCCGGGCGGAAAAGTGTGTGAAGCCCAACAGGCAATATTGGTCTGGAGAGAGAAGCGATGGATGGGAAGAGTGAAATATTCTGAGAACACAGACAGAGGGAATCTGCCTCCGAGCTCTGTGGTGTGTGTTTGTGTGTGTGGATCGCCTGCAGATGTGCGTGTTCTCTGGAAACACAATTCACCTGATACTGCCACGCTGCTTTTCTGGCCTTGAATGTTATTTATCTGTGAAATGTTTGTTGTTTTAAGTGAAAGAGCTGGGGGTTGTAATTATTGACAGATCATCGCCCAGGACAATTAACTGAGCCAGTGTTTACTCATTTGGAGATTATTGGCATCAGCGTGTTTCTGCCTCAAAGTACATGTTTGGTTTTTCAATATTTTAGAGTAAATACAGTCTACAATCATTTCATCTAGCATTATCACATCGTACAAAAAACTTATATAAAAAAAGTGTATATCATATTAATATATATAGTTGTGGCCGAAATGGCATATCTTACGGTTCAATTAAGCATACAAATATGAAGAATTCATCTGTAAAAATCTAACAAATAAATTGTGTTTTTTTTATTGTGCATTCTCATATCAATCAAACTGCTGTCTGGTTGTTTTGATTAATGTATAATAACGCAAAAAATAATAATAATAATACAGCCAACTAACACATCAAAACACAATGAATAAACTCTGGTCTTATGAAGTAAACTTGGTAAATAAGTAAATTATTGGAAAATATTAAGGTAAAGAAAGTGTATCAGGAAATTTGGGTTTTATTCTAATATAAAAAAAATGCAGTGATAAACAAAAGCTCGTGCTTTTGTTTATAAATCAAACTCAACAACGTTTTATCAGTTATAAAAGTTTTGTTGATTCTTTGTTATTTCTAACTGAAGCAATCATTCTCCTCTTGATAATAAGTTTTGCTCGTGTTGTGTCTTTTTTGCCAAACTTCTTTAATTTTGAACAACATGCATGCATCTTCATAGCCATACAATTCTAGCATTTGTCATTAGAAAAACATCAAATATCTTCAATTCTTAAAAAAACCTACATGTAATACTCATTTTAACCTAAGGAGGCAGCCATGTTCTTTTACGTTCGATGGCGTAAACTGGTTGCACGCACAGCTAGGCAGCCAAACTAAACACAGACACAGTAATCGGATCTTGAGTTAATAGAAGGTGCTGTAGGATAATATATATAATATATAATGCTAAAATAATAAGGAAAGAAACTAAAGACGCAATTTGTTGTATTTTCATACATTTAATATTGTTTGTCAGAAACAACACAAACATGCATATTAATAACAAAGATCATTTCGAATTTGTTGTTATATACACAATGTTTTAGCCATTATACAATGCATTTTATCTAGATTTTGACTTTTTGGCTGACGTTATTGTCTTCTCTCTCTCGGTCATTAGCTGACGGGGGCTAATATTCACATCTGATCTAATACAGAATAAATAACCAAACCGCAAGCATCTTATTATTGTGTTTATCAGTATATTCTCATAATGTATAAAGTATATGATTATATGGCGGATGCTGATGTCTTTAATAGTCTGAAAGGCGGTAGTTTAAAGCGATGATTTAATGCACTTTTACCTTGAACAGAGGCTATCTGATACTGAACGTGTTCTTCTTTTATGGCAGGCAGGCTGTCTTGTGTCAAGAGGACATACCGCCACCTGCTGCCCCTGTGTGTTTATATATCTGATCTTATGTTTGACATCTCATATATTTACGGTTATATATGGAAAACGTGTGTTTTTTGCTGTATCCAAAAAGATCAGGTTTAGATTGCAACCATTTGACGTCACAGATTTTGACTCAAAAAATGGCGGCTTCAGAGTAAAGATATTGTTTTTAAGTTTATGAATACTGTGACAGTTACACTGGTTATTTTATTTCACAGTTATAAAGTCAATATAGTATATTAGTTAATACACTAAGCCATACATCGCTATATACCCAAGGTTCCCTTAATAATATATATGAATCACATTGAGTCACATTTCCACAGTCACAACTGTCTATATTCACAATGTGTTGAGTATTCTTACCTCTCATGATATGACGGACAACTTTGACAGATCCTCCTCTGAGATTAAGAATCTGATGAATCCTCTGCTGTAACTATATAAAACAAACACACACATCGTTTAGCATGTACAAGAAAGTTTCCATCACATGATCTCTAACCGTGTGTGTGTGTGTGTGTGTACCTGAGGAACGCCAGCGCTGCAGATCTCCACCATAATGTAACAGATGAGCTGAAGAACAAAGAGTCCGGCGTCCAGCCTGCGGAGATAAAACTCATCATCCATACTGTCATCGATAATCTCACCCCGACGCACCATATCCTGAAACACAGTAAAGAGGAAATCACCGTCAGAAATGTTTGATTTAACCTATCATGAAGCAAATAACTGGACTGACATTCAGACAATTCATCAAATGTGAATGAATTGCATTATAATTAATGAATGTTACGTCGTTATGGCATCAATACACAAACCGCTTCACATTAAATAAAACAAAACAAATCTGTCACCCTCGTGTCATTCAAAGCCTGTGAAACACAAAAGAAGAAACTCTCAAGAAAAACTAAACATTATAAAATCCTAATATTATAAAATGGATAGCTCAGATTTCCACATTCAAAGACTTTGAAACATAAACACCTGACCTGACCGTGAACAACATTTCCTCATCATAGGTTGTGCCAGCGAACCGTTCTCAGATCAGTATAAAAGGGTTAGATGCACTCAGAGCTTTTAGCTTTTCAACCTGCTACCAAATCTAAAGGGACGGTGACGCTTGCCGTTTGTTGTGAGCCATAATTGCAGCGCTTGACAGTGGAGTCTCTCCAGGGATCCGAATCTTTTCAAGCGCAAAGCGCTGGCAAGCACACGCGTGTGAGCTCTGTGCTGAATACAGTTTAACACAAAGAGTTGTGCAGAAACAGCAGACTGGTGCAGAGCGCTCAGAAACACAAAACGCCAGCTCGGATAGACATGAGGCTTTCAACCGACTCCTGTGAGCGACATACACCATATACTGGGGAAAAAACATTGATTCGGCTGACTGTTTACCATTTGTAGAAATATAATTGGTAACAATGTTTTTTTTTTTATTAGGGATAAAACCATGGCTAATATAAAAAATTAAGAAGTGTTATTTAATAGTAGAACATAGTGAGTCTGTTTTGACAAAAGAAGATATTTTGAGAAATGTCTCAGTGGTTTTGTGTTCATACAATGGAAGTCAATGGAGTTCAGTGTTGTTCGGTTGTCGACATTCTTCAAATTGTTGTCTGGAGACGAAAGAAAATCATACTGGTTTGAAATGACATGATGAATAAATAACATTTTTATTTTAGGGTGAATTAACACTTTACATCCGTCAAGATCTTATAGTGTGTGAATGCGGATTTCAGGCTGATTTTAATCACTTGCATGCGTTAATCCCGACTATGCATTATATCAACAAAACATCATCACAGATGTCAGATGAGGACGCTTCAATCTTATGCACACATTATTCTGGTCTCGTAACAGAGGAACAGCCGCCGGCGAGTCAATTACATCACTGCAAATAACACGCGCCTTCACCTCCGGGACACGGAGTGATTTTTAGTCACTTCCCGTCGGGAAACTGCAGGCTGGTACAGGTGCTGATATGACATCCTGAAGAAAGCCGTGCGAGACCCATGATTCAGACCCGGGAGGCTGAATTAATCCAAGCGGTCCCTGCCAACACGTGATCTCGCGGCGTGTCGCCGCAGTGAAACAGAAGATGAGAAAACCAAGCGCAGACCGTTGACTGAATGTGATGGGGGTTTTATGGGGTTCTGTGTTTAGGAAATGCAATTCGGTGAGAATGTGTAGCTGTTGTTAACCGGTAAAAAGCAGACGGGACGGGGTTGGCACGCACGGTCTGAGGGCTCCGCTACGGGTGATATAGTTTTATGGTGCTAGAGGAAGGCTCAGCACTGGTGCGTTCAGCTGGCAGCCTGCAAACAAGAGAAGACATTTCCCGACTCATAATCCCGTCACTGCTTCTGAGACGAGATTTATAGGACGAAGAAGACATAGAAACAGGCTGAGATGGGGTAGATGTGTACATGAAACACATACACAAACACACATCTGAAATGAATAACAAATGCAGGATATTTACAATAGTATTTACACCATTAAATAAAGGTATAGCTCATACAAAAACAACAATTCTGTCATCATTTAGTAATGTGGTTGTAAATCTGTATGTGACTCTTCAATCCGATTAACACAAAAGAAGATATTTTAAGAAATGTCATACAATGGAAGTCAATGGAGTTTAGTGTTGTCTGGTTATCAACATCCTTCAAAATATCTAAGAAGATATCTAAAACAGATTTTTTTGGGTGAACTATCCATTCAAGCAACATGTGTTAAATATTGCAATGATTTAATGTATTTTTTATGTGGTCATTATGTTTCATAAGGAGTGTGTCATTATGCTAGACGAAGTATAAATAATAAGGCGAGTAAATAAGATTAGCTTCTGTAAATTCACTCAGCTACAATATATGTTTGGTTGATATATGGTTTACTGTTTTTAGACCAAACATTACAATATACATTTTTTTCTTTTTAACACCATGATCACAGCGAGAGCCAGGTTTAGTTATTCAAAGATAAAACAGAATAAAGGATTTTTCTTAAATTGGATTGATTTATTCTACAGTTAGATTGTCTTTAGATATGTAACCCATCTCTGCGTGAAACAGAATAACCATGTAAACCGTTCGCACACATTAGGATGGAGGAGACGTGCGCTGCAGGAGTCTACATCGATGCCCACATCACATACTCACAATACACACGCCAATATCACCACAGGCACACACACCGAGAGCAATATCCCCTTTACACATGTGAATCAACGCTTATAAAACAAAACATTTCACATCATCGAATCCAGAAACCAGCCTTCAACATGACCACTGAAATAAGTTACATTGCTATAATATTTGTTTTTACCAACCACATATCCAAAGTTCAGATGACAACAGTGAGCATTGATAAACACAAAACATCATCATTGCGTAAACATTTAAATCTGAAGTTATATTTGGAAGCAGCCGTGTAAAATCAAAGCCAAACTCAAGACTTCACAGAAGACGCATTTGAGATATCAACACGTGAATCTTAAATGAAAACTGGGCCCAAACCGTCTCAATGAACCCGAGCAAACACGCAGCGTTGAGGTTTTGTTGGGTTAAAGAGTCATGACGTGCAGGGGCTGATGGGATAGGGACAACAGTGACAGATCAGTGTTTAACTGTTAAAGGTCTCACGGTGAGGTTTTATCTTCTCACACATATATGCCCTTACAGAAGAGATAATGCCACTCATACACGCATGTGTGTGTCTTACGTGTTTCTCTCCTTCGATCCTCTTGTCTGCGAGCTGCACGGCTTCCAGGTACTTAAAATGCAGCTCCATCAGTCTGTCGACCTGCAGCGGGAGAGAGAACGAGAGCAGATGAGCGCGTCATACGTACATGGAGAACTTCACATTCTCACACACTACATCCAGTTTTTTGGTGCGGTGGTTGGGAAGTATATATTATTGATATAAATATTGATAGTACACATCTATATATATATATATATATATAGTTATATTTGCGGGTCGCAAACCATAGAGACCACATCACGAAAAGGAGAGAAATATAGACCTTATTTAAATACTTTTTGAAATATGATATCTGAAATCAATGAGGATGAAACATCCGACATGTTTAATGCGATTTGTGATACAGTAAGTCGTGAAACAATATAATAAAGTTAAATATGAAATAAAAAAGCTCTTGTTACAAGTGACCACTTCAGTCAGTGGTGTATTAACCCTCACAGTCCTTAACAATTCCATTTGAAACAAACTGTTTAAGCCTACCTTGGCTTTCCTATTCAGATTCCTACTTGTTGATGGGAAACTAACATGTTGACATTGTCCAGATGAAGATGTGCACAGGAGCGCAAATTAATAGATGTCTATCCGCAAGCGCAGCAAAACCTGCACGCGCTCCGACACCAAGCAACCGCGTCATAGCCAGTTTTTATTTAATGTATCGGTTCATTTATTTAAAAGATCCATTGCAGATCCTGCAGAATAACCTTGGTTTGGCCATTAAAACGGATATGTATGCCAATAATTTCTGTGTTAATGTTAAATATTTTAAATAAAACCATCCACAAACTAAAGGCTACACACAGCAATCCTTTTGCAACTGTCATTTTTAATGCACTTTATATTTGGCCGTGAAATGGACTACTCCACCACCGTCATGGAACTTTTCTACCACGGTGGTGCGGTGGTCACAGCCCTATATACAACACAAGCATTGATAGTGCACATCTACTTGAGGAAAGAAAAGCCTCCACACAATAAAGTCTTTGTCTTATTTAAAGACGAGCGGAAACGTTTGTCATCTTCTTTCTGACACTTTCTGTGACAATCTAAAGACAAGCAGAAGTGTTGTATGATGGCCATATGGCCAACATCGTTCAGCTCGTGAAACTACCCATAATGCACTGCTCCTGTCAGAGTGATGAAACAAGGCCCAGCAGGACTGTGAGGGTTATTTTAAGAGTAGTGACTGCTGAGCGATAGCAGCTCTGTAGAACGACACTCGTGATCATCCAGGTGATGTATGGAGACTAAAGGAGACATAAGACACTGTGTGTGGCGTATCAAAAACAGATGGATGGGACTAAACCACATATGAGCCGAGACACGCTTTAATACTAATGCCTGACTGATGAGAGGGAGAGAGAGAGTAGGGATGGAAACGATGGGTAAAGAAAGGGATAATAGAAAGAAGAAAGGAAGGAAGAAATGAATGGACAGATAAGAAGAGGTAGGAAGGAAGAGGAGAGGAAAACGGAAGAAAGGAAAGATGTGGGAAAAGAAAAATAACTAATAGAAGGAAGGAAGATATTGAGGATGAAGGTAAATGATAGACAGATGAAGGATGGAATAAAGAAAGGAAGAACAGAAGGAAGGAATGACTGAAAAAATTAAAGGAGAGGTGGAGGAGATTGAGGAAGAAAGGAAGGAATTGAAGGATGGTAGAAAGAAGGAATGAAGAAAGGATGAATGGAGGAAGGAGGAGAGGAAAGAATAGAATAGAGAAAGGAAGGTTGGAAAGATGGATGAAAGAAAAAAGAAAGGAAGGAATTGAGGAAGAAAGGAAAGGATAAATGGATAGCTGGATGGATGTTCGAAGGAGGAGAGGTCACAAGGGAGAATGGACAGAAGGATGAATTCAAAAGGAGGAGAGAAAAAAGGAAGGAAGGATGAATGGATGAAAGAAAAAAGGGAGAAAGGAAGGAAAAAAGAATGAATGAAAGGATTGAGAAAGAAAAAGAAGAAAGAGACAGAAAGGGGAATAATGAAAGAAGGGAGAATGGGATTGAAGAAGAAAGGAAAGATGGATAAAGAAAGAAAGGGAGGTAGGTAGGAAGGAAAGATGAAGGAAAGGATGGATGTGGGAAGGAAAGACAAAAGAAAGAAACAGGAGGTGGGAGCACCAGTCTATGGCCAGATTCCCAAAGTATAAACAGGATGCGCGTTTATATTGTTTTGGATGCTTTAACTTATAGGTCATATATTATAACATGCACACAAATATTTCGTCTTTGTTATTTAATTTGATATTCCTTGATGCGTTAACTTTACCCCAAAATAAAACTGCTGTTAATTTACTCCCCCCAGTCCATCCAAGATGTGGGTGGCATTGTTTTATCAAGAAGATATATATGAAGACATCGAGTTGAATTAATGGAAGTCAAATCAATGAACCTCAAAAACGCTCCTACATTCAGCACAAAAGTAATCCCTGCGCCATTCCAATCTTATAAGGGCAGATCCTTTGAAGCTTAAGTTCTGGAGGGAGATAAACAGGTGTTTTCTGTGATTTTAGCCGTTTAAGTAAAACAACACAGTTTTTCCCTGATCTGAGACAGTTCATGTGGCGTATCCTTCCTGCAGTTCATCTCAAGCGCCCTATCGACTGCATGTGGCTGTAGATTGCCGACTATAACGTTGTAAATAACATTACGTTTCTCGGCTTTATAAGACGTCATTGAATATAGCAGCGTTTGGGACTTTCAAAGATGTGGCGTTTCCGTACGTGCAGTTCTTATAGTCTCTCCACTTATTTGAAATGTCAAGGCGGGCCAGATAAAGATGATCGGTGGGCAGCATTGGGTCTGTGGTTTCTCAGTAAAATTTAACTTGCAAAATAACTTCAATTAACCTTCTTCACAAATTAAGTGTATTTTCTGACCAATACATATAAAATAAATGAGTCCATATAACAATTGATTTAAAGTCAATGTTTATTTGTAGATCATAATGATCATCTGTTTATTTTTATTTGTGTGATAATAAAGATTAAGTATAGAGAGAGCGTTTATGATCTTTATGATATCTCAACATAAAGCTCTCTCTCTCTCTCTCTCTCTCTCTCTCTCTCTCTCTCTCTCTCTCTCTCTCTCTCTCTCTCTCTCTCTCTCTCTCTCTCTCTCTCTCTCTCTCTCTCTCTCTCTCTCTCTCTCTCTCTCTCTCTCTCTCTCTCTCTCTCTCTCTCTCTCTCTCTCTCTCTCTCTCTCTCTCTCTCTCTCTCTCTCTCTCTCTCTCTCTCTCTCTCTCTCTCTCTCTCTCTCTCTCTCTCTCTCTCTCTCTCTCTCTCTCTCTCTCTTTATAGCAGCACAGAATATTAAAGTACCGCCGTCATCCGTCTTATTTTTACCTTCTCGCAGTCGTTCTCCGTGAACTTGCTCAGAAGACGACTTCTCTGCTGCCCTTTGAGGTTCCTCAACAGTGAGGCGATGATGGAACAAACATGCTCTTGAGAGAAAGAAGAGAAAGGATTTAGCACCCGTGTCCCTCGTTCATATGAAATGTGCAGCTGTGAGCGGGACGTGACAAAGACACCGCGATGTGAAACCATGAAGTCTGAACACAGACTGCTCTGAGATTACAATCCCTCACCAGCTTCAGACTTTCCCTCGCCTGAGAGATTTCGGGGGATTTTTGTCAGTCCTGATCAAAACCGCCGCAGCGATGACAGGATCTCTGCATTTAAATGCCTCAGAGACTTTCAACGAGTGCAGACACAAACCTCAGAAAAATCCGTACCGTTTACTAAAGTTCCTCTACGGCTCTCAGAGCGACCGATGCTGCCGCATTAATAACCTGCTGTTACAGCGAGAACATTCATGCTTTTGTTACACAACAGAAAAAGAAACTATGATAGTACAAGACAGAATACATTTTCAACAAATACATATATTTATAAACATCACTTTAATGCTACAAATGAATTGGCTGGTTGAGGATTGGTGGATTCATGCATAATTCATCTGTAAAAGGTTTTAAAATGCAGCTCATCCAATCAGAAGTCAGAACTGTAGAGAAAGATACAATAATTTAGTGAAAGATTAAACACAAAAAGAAGTTGAATGTGCGCAGTATCTGTTAAGAGGTTGTGAGTGTGTTAGACAAGCGCCGCAGATGGAAACTGTGCCGTTGCTCTGAAAGCTTTAATGAAAGTGAAGTGCATGAAAGTGTTCGTCTGCTTCACAAACACATTAATGTAGAAGCATTAGAGCAGAAACGACACACGACGATGACACAAATCTCACGTCTCTTCTTCTTCTCAATGTGAAAAAGTTGGATTAAAGTCTATATTAAAGAAGCGATGGGATCTCAATTATTTCATCTATTACATAAACTATAATGCATATCGTCGCTGTCCTTCTGAAACCTTGGATGTGCAAATTCACAGTTTTTCAGAAAATAGAAAGAACACTTTACTTTTTAAATGATTACATAGTAATACTTCAAATGGATTACATATTTGCAAAACCCAATGACAAACATAAAGGAGGAGTAATAATAATGCTTTATAAATACAAATTTGAAAATATGGAGATTGAAGGTTTCAGAAGGACAGCAGCGATATATTAAACTAGTACAGAAAAACAAAGCAAGGATAAGGGAAAATCACACACACAAAGGAAAGAGAGAAGGTGCATCAATAAAGAAAATCTGAAAAACGCCAATGACCAATAAATAAATGAATCAAAATAAATAAGAAGACAAATAAATGAATGGATAAAAAAGAAAGGAATGAAAGTGCAACAAGGAATACAAAGACAGACAGGACATGTGAATGAAAGAGCAGTAAGAAGTAAAAGACAGACAGACAAGCTACAAAGATAAATAAATACAAATATAATATACTGAAAACATTTAAAATAATAAAAAAGCAACAAGCACAGAACAGAAAGACCAGTTCAGAGACAGTTTTCTGATTTCAATCTTTACTTTTTCCAGGTATGTGTTTGAGTAAAAATGATCAATTTTGTTTCATTCGGTTCACTACTAACAACTTGACCAAATTTCAAATAAAAATCCTGCTTCTATCTGCATTTATTGCCGAAAATGCAGTAAACAATGAAAACGTTGTGTGTTTCAGACCTCAAACACTGCAAAGAAAACTAGTTCAGATTCCCTTTTAAACAACACACAAGTTTCTACATGCATTAGGAAAAATACACACATTTTTCTTATGTGTTCACCTGGATTCTCATCATGCTGTCAGTCTTTCTCATTGCTGTTTGATGACTTTATGTTCAGAATTTCAGAAAGGGCTCTAGAAATGTTGCGCGGCTGTACATATAAATGACCTGTCACCTGACGTCCTTCACCTGTTTCCAGTCTCCGCACACACACACACTTCAGCGTCGGTGCTAATCAGTGAATATGTGAGTGTCTGAAGTTTGTGACGGCTATAACAGCGCATGCATATGAAGAGAAAAATAAATATTGAACTGCTATCTCATACAAGCCCTCACAAGCAATAATCAGTGAGCCTTGATAAAACAATTTAATTTGGCCTTGGCTCTCGCCGCCTCTGAATACAAATGAGACTCCTTCAGTTGAAGCATCGGTCCATGAGCACACGCCGGCATCTCTTAACAAACACATTACGCATTCTAATGCAGCGGGTGCGCATTAATCAACACGCTCCAACAGGAAGCGCTTGGTCAGCACCGCCGTGTCACGGGTCTTCAAGGCGACTCCGGGGAGCACGGCCACTAGCAGAAGAAAAGTGAAGCGTTATTAGCGGCGGTATAAAGTGTCTGGAGGTGAGCAATACAGCCACAGGGACACGAGAGAGGGAAGAGGTCTGAGATAAGTGCCTTATCTTCCAGCGCTGCCCCGGGAAAGCTTTTGTCATCATTATACACAGGAAAGACTCGGACTACCCAACACCATTACTCCACGTCGCCATGGCAACGGGAGGAAAGTCCATTGGCTGGCTGGTCGTAAACGCAGCAGGGCCGCCAACCGGGTGCAATAATCTTTGTGGGATTAGACAGGGGTCAGTCAGTGTGGTGCACGGTGAAAATAACATTTCTGAAGGACAATCCATAAGAGAGAGAGTTGTTTAAAAAAAACTATTACTAGATAGCGCACATATCAATGCCCCTGCACTTATCTGAGTGTGCACTTTAATGTCCCCTACACTTTTCAGAATGCTAGCATTAACATTCCCTTTACAGTTTTTGTAGCGATTCAATATCACCTGCATTCTTTTAACTGAACCTTAATGTACATACACTCTTCAGAGAGTTCTCTCCAATGTTCTTTACACTCTTCAGAGTGCTCACTTCAATGTCCCCTACACTCTTCAGAGAGTTCTCTCCAATGTTCTTTACACTCTTCAGAGTGCTCGCTTCAATGTCCCCTACACTCTCCAGGGTGCTCACTTAAATGTCCCCTACACTCTTCAGAGAGTTCTCTCCAATGTTCTTTACACTCTTCAGAGTGCTCACTTCAATGTCGCCTACACCCTTCAGAGAGCTCTCTCCAATGTTCTTTACACTCTTCAGAGTGCTCACTTCAATGTCCCCTACACTCTCCAGGGTGCTCACTTAAATGTCCCCTACACTCTTCAGAGAGTTCTCTCCAATGTTCTTTACACTCTTCAGAGAGTTCTCTCCAATGTTCTTTACACTCTTCAGAGTGCTCACTTCAATGTCCCCTACAATCTTCAGAGTACTCACTTAAATGTCCCCTACACTCTTCAGAGAGTTCTCTCCAATGTTCTTTACACTCTTCAGAGTGCTCACTTCAATGTCCCCTACAATCTTCAGAGTACTCACTTAAATGTCCCCTACACTCTTCAGAGAGTTCTCTCCAATGTTCTTTACACTCTTCAGAGTGCTCACTTCAATGTCCCCTACACCCTTCAGAGAGCTCTCTCCAATGTCGCCTACACCCTTCAGAGAGCTCTCTCCAATGTTCTTTACACTCTTCAGAGTGCTCACTTCAATGTCGCCTACACTCTTCAGAGAGTTCTCTCCAATGTTCTTTACACTCTTCAGAGTGCTCACTTCAATGTCCCCTACAATCTTCAGAGTACTCACTTAAATGTCCCCTACACTCTTCAGAGAGTTCTCTCCAATGTTCTTTACACTCTTCAGAGAGTTCTCTCCAATGTTCTTTACACTCTTCAGAGTGCTCACTTCAATGTCCCCTACAATCTTCAGAGTACTCACTTAAATGTCCCCTACACTCTTCAGAGAGTTCTCTCCAATGTTCTTTACACTCTTCAGAGAGTTCTCTCCAATGTTCTTTACACTCTTCAGAGTGCTCACTTCAATGTCCCCTACACTCTTCAGAGAGTTCTCTCCAATGTTCTTTACACTCTTCAGAGTGCTCACTTCAATGTCCCCTACACCCTTCAGAGAGCTCTCTCCAATGTCGCCTACACCCTTCAGAGAGCTCTCTCCAATGTTCTTTACACTCTTCAGAGTGCTCACTTCAATGTCGCCTACACTCTTCAGAGAGTTCTCTCCAATGTTCTTTACACTCTTCAGAGTGCTCACTTCAATGTCCCCTACAATCTTTAAATGTCCCCTACACTCTTCAGAGAGTTCTCTCCAATGTTCTTTACACTCTTCAGAGTGCTCACTTCAATGTCGCCTACACCCTTCAGAGAGCTCTCTCCAATGTTCTTTACACTCTTCAGAGTGCTCACTTCAATGTCCCCTACACTCTTCAGAGTACTCACTTAAATGTCCCCTACACTCTTCAGAGTGCTCACTTCAATGTCCCCTACACTCTTCAGAGTGCTCACTTCAATGTCCCCTACACTCTTCAGAGTGCTCACTTAAATGTCCCCTACACTCTTCAGAGTACTCACTTAAATGTCCCCTACACTCTTCAGAGTACTCACTTAAATGTCCCCTACACCCTTCAGAGAGCTCTCTCCAATGTTCTTTACACTCTTCAGAGTGCTCACTTCAATGTCCCCTACACTCTTCAGAGTGCTCACTTCAATGTCCCCTACACTCTTCAGAGTGCTCACTTAAATGTCCCCTACACTCTTCAGAGTACTCACTTAAATGTCCCCTACACTCTTCAGAGTGCTCACTTAAATGTCCCCTACACTCTTCAGAGAGTTCTCTCCAATGTTCTTTAAACTCTTCAGAGTGCTCACTTCAATGTCCCCTACACTCTTCAGAGAGTTCTCTCCAATGTTCTTTACACTCTCCAGGGTGCTCACTTAAATGTCCCCTAAACTCTTCAGAGAGTTCTCTCCAATGTTCTTTACACTCTCCAGGGTGCTCACTTAAATGTCCCCTAAACTCTTCAGAGAGTTCTCTCCAATGTTCTTTACACTCTTCAGAGTGCTCACTTCAATGTCCCCTAAACTCTTCAGAGTACTCACTTAAATGTCCCCTACACTCTTCAGAGAGTTCTCTCCAATGTTCTTTACACTCTCCAGGGTGCTCACTTAAATGTCCCCTACACTCTTCAGAGAGTTCTCTCCAATGTTCTTTACACTCTTCAGAGTGCTCACTTCAATGTCCCCTAAACTCTTCAGAGTACTCACTTAAATGTCCCCTACACTCTTCAGAGAGTTCTCTCCAATGTTCTTTACACTCTTCAGAGTGCTCACTTCAATGTCGCCTACACCCTTCAGAGAGTTCTCTCCAATGTTCTTTACACTCTTCAGAGTGCTCACTTCAATGTCGCCTACACCCTTCAGAGAGCTCTCTCCAATGTTCTTTACACCCTTCAGAGTGCTCACTTAAATGTCCCCTAAACTCTTCAGAGTACTCACTTCAATGTCGCCTACACTCTTCAGAGAGTTCTCTCCAATGTTCTTTACACTCTTCAGAGTGCTCACTTCAATGTCCCCTACAATCTTCAGAGTACTCACTTAAATGTCGCCTACACCCTTCAGAGAGCTCTCTCCAATGTTCTTTACACTCTTCAGAGTGCTCACTTCAATGTCGCCTACACCCTTCAGAGAGTTCTCTCCAATGTTCTTTACACTCTTCAGAGTGCTCACTTAAATGTCCCCTAAACTCTTCAGAGTACTCACTTAAATGTCCCCTACACTCTTCAGAGAGTTCTCTCCAATGTTCTTTACACTCTTCAGAGTGCTCACTTCAATGTCCCCTACAATCTTCAGAGTACTCACTTAAATGTCCCCTACACCCTTCAGAGAGTTCTCTCCAATGTTCTTTACACTCTTCAGAGTGCTCACTTCAATGTCCCCTACACCCTTCAGAGAGCTCTCTCCAATGTCGCCTACACCCTTCAGAGAGCTCTCTCCAATGTTCTTTACACTCTTCAGAGTGCTCACTTCAATGTCGCCTACACCCTTCAGAGAGCTCTCTCCAATGTTCTTTACACTCTTCAGAGTGCTCACTTCAATGTCCCCTACAATCTTCAGAGTACTCACTTCAATGTCGCCTACACCCTTCAGAGAGCTCTCTCCAATGTTCTTTACACTCTTCAGAGTGCTCACTTCAATGTCGCCTACACCCTTCAGAGAGCTCTCTCCAATGTTCTTTACACTCTTCAGAGTGCTCACTTCAATGTCCCCTACACTCTTCAGAGAGTTCTTTCCAATGTTCTTTACACTCTCCAGGGTGCTCACTTAAATGTCGCCTACACCCTTCAGAGAGCTCTCTCCAATGTTCTTTACACTCTTCAGAGTGCTCACTTCAATGTCGCCTACACCCTTCAGAGAGTTCTCTCCAATGTTCTTTACACTCTTCAGAGTGCTCACTTCAATGTCGCCTACACCCTTCAGAGAGTTCTCTCCAATGTTCTTTACACTCTCCAGGGTGCTCACTTAAATGTCCCCTAAACTCTTCAGAGAGTTCTCTCCAATGTTCTTTACACTCTTCAGAGTGCTCACTTCAATGTCCCCTAAACTCTTCAGAGTACTCACTTAAATGTCCCCTACACTCTTCAGAGAGTTCTCTCCAATGTTCTTTACACTCTCCAGGGTGCTCACTTAAATGTCCCCTACACTCTTCAGAGAGTTCTCTCCAATGTTCTTTACACTCTTCAGAGTGCTCACTTCAATGTCGCCTACACCCTTCAGAGAGCTCTCTCCAATGTTCTTTACACTCTTCAGAGTGCTCACTTCAATGTCCCCTAAACTCTTCAGAGTACTCACTTA
This sequence comes from Barbatula barbatula, assembly GCA_037178815.1. Lineage (NCBI taxonomy): Eukaryota > Metazoa > Chordata > Actinopteri > Cypriniformes > Nemacheilidae > Barbatula > Barbatula barbatula. The sequence goes on along the minus strand of CM074092.1, from coordinate 1,298,420 downwards.
AATGTCCCCTACACTCTTCAGAGAGTTCTCTCCAATGTTCTTTACACTCTTCAGAGTGCTCACTTCAATGTCGCCTACACCCTTCAGAGAGTTCTCTCCAATGTTCTTTACACTCTTCAGAGTGCTCACTTCAATGTCGCCTACACCCTTCAGAGAGCTCTCTCCAATGTTCTTTACACCCTTCAGAGTGCTCACTTAAATGTCCCCTAAACTCTTCAGAGTACTCACTTCAATGTCGCCTACACTCTTCAGAGAGTTCTCTCCAATGTTCTTTACACTCTTCAGAGTGCTCACTTCAATGTCGCCTACACTCTTCAGAGAGCTCTCTCCAATGTTCTTTACACTCTTCAGAGTGCTCACTTCAATGTTCTTTACACTCTTCAGAGTGCTCACTTCAATGTCCCCTACACTCTTCAGAGAGTTCTCTCCAATGTTCTTTACACTCTCCAGGGTGCTCACTTAAATGTCGCCTACACCCTTCAGAGAGCTCTCTCCAATGTTCTTTACACTCTTCAGAGTGCTCACTTCAATGTCGCCTACACCCTTCAGAGAGTTCTCTCCAATGTTCTTTACACTCTTCAGAGTGCTCACTTAAATGTCCCCTAAACTCTTCAGAGTACTCACTTAAATGTCCCCTACACTCTTCAGAGAGTTCTCTCCAATGTTCTTTACACTCTTCAGAGTGCTCACTTCAATGTCCCCTACAATCTTCAGAGTACTCACTTCAATGTCGCCTACACCCTTCAGAGTGCTCACTTAAATGTCCCCTAAACTCTTCAGAGTGCTCACTTCAATGTCGCCTACACCCTTCAGAGAGCTCTCTCCAATGTTCTTTACACTCTTCAGAGTGCTCACTTCAATGTCCCCTACAATCTTCAGAGTACTCACTTAAATGTCCCCTACACTCTTCAGAGAGTTCTCTCCAATGTTCTTTACACTCTTCAGAGTGCTCACTTCAATGTCCCCTACACTCTTGGGAGTGCTCACTTTAATGTTCCCTACACTCCTCGCGTGTTCACTTTAAATGCTGTACTTCTCACAGTGAATGTGGTACACTCTAAATGGATTTGACCCTTTAAAGCAGCCTGATGTCACAGGTGATGTTCCTACACTAGCATGTGCACTAGCTCATCTGTAGCGTCAAGCCGAGGCACTTTTCTTACCAATTGTTAAAGAAAAGCGGATTATCACATTATCAACACGCAAAATCTGCAGAAAAGAAAGTGCTAATTTTCAATAATGAATCCATTAGCGAAACCTCAGAGACGAGGAGAACAATGCCCCCATTCCAACTTTCATTTCCAACAGAAGAATTAACAGAGCTCTGGAGATCAGCGCAATTACACCAGAGCTTCTGATCCAATTTAACAAAGCAATTCAAGCACTTACCGCAATTATGACGTGTCCGGTAGAGATTAAGAAGCACTTAAAAGACAATCATTAGCAGTAAATGAACTGCTGCGTCTCCCTCCCCGATCATCTGAAATCACATTCCGCCGATCTCGAGACGCTGCTGAGATGACGACGCAAATCGTCTTAACATTCTTACAACCCTCGTGAGAACTGATATTAGCTTCTGTAGCACAAGACATTTGGTCAAACCGCTGGAGTAATTCAGTGCCCAGAATCCCCTGCGCTGACTGATCACAGATCAGCCAAACAGAACTGTGTCAATATCTACAACAACCAATACATGAGTCTAAAGACGGTCTGTGTTTGATTATGATATAACAATTTATTTTATATTTATATTTTATTATATTTATTATATAAAATGAAAACTACTCAACAGTTATTGATGCTTTACGGAGGTCTAACGGAAGTTAAGTTTGGGCCGATCAAGTATAGAATTAAATCGCCATTAAAAATGATATATCGCATCCAGAATAAAAGTTTGTGTTTACATAATGCATGTCTGTGTACTGCGCATTATACTCTTATTATAAATATAAAGACATAAAAATACATCCATGTATTTAATAATAAAATAATGTGTATATATATATATATATATGGTCTCAATTATTGTTAAAATATATAAAAAATTGCTCTGTATTTTCTAAATATGTATATGTATGCTTTTAAAGATATATTATGTAAACACAAACTTTTATTCTATATACGATTAATCGCGATTAATCGTTTGACGGCCCTTTTACAACACAAAAAACAAAATGGAAGAAACCTCAAAACCTTCAGTGACACCAGAGATGCTTCTCTAGACTAAATGAACGCTTTTTCTTTATACTGGTGAAGTTTAAAGCTATGAAATCTGGCAGATGTATATCGTGGTGAAAACACAAGTTCAAAGTTCACCGTGACTGTGAAGCAAACATTCAGCGTGTCACGACTTCTTCACTCCTTCCATCGCACACACATCATTAACTCAAACTCCCCCTCGACGATCTCTCTCGCTTTCATAATTATTCTGCTGAAAGAAGAATTGACGCAGTAGATTCAGATTGTATTTGGCCACAGATCTCTTGTGTAAATTCTAACTAAAGTGTTTATATTCCTCAACAAAAGACTCAGCGGGACACAATATATCATCGCTCTGTAAATCTCTGCGACGTCGGCAAACACAAAGAGCTTATCCTAATGAACCGATTTCCAATGCAAATGTAAGTCGAGTACATTTCAGAAGGGATTTTAACGTGATCAAATGAAATTTTACGATTGGCCGTAAGAACTGAGCTTTTAAATCTCTGTTTGTCGTGAAAAGCGATAATGAATTCATCTCTTCATAAAGACAAGTTCTTCACACGCGCTTCAGGAATTAAGAAGAGAACAACCACGACTCACAGTAATCTCACAGTAACCATATTTCCCACGAGCACGACAGAACGCAAGCGTGTTTCTTTAGACAACAAACCAAAACAATTTAAGAAGGAAAAACCTAATCCGTTTCCAAACAAATTTGCTGAGGTCGAACAAATAGAGCTTCGGGAAAGTTGAACAAAACCCGACAAGCTTTTACACTGTTAAATGCAGTGTTATAGTTCTTCATGAGTCTGATTTTCATCATTCAGCCGAAGACAGCGGGCCGCGGGTTAATGAATTCTGCCTCCCCGATGAACGTACAGATGTCACATCCCACTTTCATCACGCTTGACTGAACGGTGACATCTGATCGTTCAACAGTCTGTGCCGCTAAACCTCTTAGACCAGTCCCCGGCTCAGGTGATCAACAACACCATCTCTCTCTCTCTTTTATTCTCTCTCTCCGTGTCTCTCATCGATAACCATTTATCGTCCGATACCGATATGGCCGATAATTTATCGTGCATCCCTAATACTTACTCTTACATATTTCACACACTACACATTTAGTATACAACAGTATGCAAGGTAAGGAATAATGCGTAGATTAAAAGAAGTAAAACTAAATAGGATCTCTCACTCCCCCCTCTCCTATTCTCTCTCTTTTCTCATCTTTCTTTCTCCATATATAAAGTAGGTGAAAGTCAGTATGTCCGAAACCTCAGTATGCAAAAAACAACCTACGGTTTCCATTGGATGGACACTTATCTATCCCATGATCCCAAGTTAATCAAATAAGAAATAGCGGAAACCTTTAAGGCAGATGTCCATCTTAAAAGGCAAGTACATGTTGTCAATAAACCATAGGTCAAAGGGCATAGGGGTCACATGATGCAGTATGTCTGAAATGTATTCATACGACTCGACGTAGTGTTTTAACGGTCGATAGGTAGGTACTTATTCAAGTTCGGTACATACTGTCACGGTATGGAATTTTGAATCCAGCTTCTGTCTCTTTAAATATTGAATTTTCAATGTAAAGATATTTTATAGGCACAATATTATCAAGGCAATACACACGAAAATAAGGTGGAGTAAGGTGCTAAATGAAGGATGAAATATAAAGATATAGATATTAAAAATGGTCTCTCTCTCATTCTCTCTGTGGTGTTCTCATTGTAGGGTTTTAATAAGCATTAAGGATGTTGTGAGGATACGCGGTGACTAAACAACACCAGCAGCTGCAGTTTAACTCCCTGTGGAATAAACCACAGACTGTAAATAATGGAGGAGAAAAAGATATTACTGTGAACTCCATGTGATATTACACTGCCCGCATGTGTGTGTGTGCTGCTAATTGAGCAACTCCACCGAACTAAATCCATTTTTAAGAGAATAAAAGTGCTGAGGGAAAAAGCATTGCAGGAAAAAGAGAGAACATGAAAGGAAAAGAGAGAAATGACTGGACGTGCATGAAACCAAACAGAGCGTTTGTGTCGGTCATAAAGACCGCTGCTTTCACGGGGAAATAAAAACACTTCATCTAAGATTAAAGACAACGTGATATTTAATGTAACTCTATATACTGTCTTAATAAACTCTTGCTGGTTTCATAAATGGACTATCTTAAAGCTATCGCGCATCAAATTGAACATTTCTGAACTAAGACTACACGTGACAACCAAAAGCAAACATATTTAGACATTTTCAAAAGGAAATATTGCAAAAAAGATATAAACAGGCACATTTAAAACATGCGCAAGCGATTCATATTTAAGGTTGAGGTAAACAAACCTTCATGGTCCTTGTCCGATATCCCGACTTTCTTCATCTTCTTAGGCGTTTTCATAAACAGAGGGAATATGGTTCGGAGACCCAGGATGTCCACAAACTTGTGACAGTTATCAGAACCCTCCGGACCGATCATGGCGTAGTCCAGAACCTTCAGTGCACTGACCCGAGACACCTTCTTCTCCCTGGACAGAGACCATGAAGAATAAAACCAAAAAATGTGTTCAGTATACAAGCTAGTCTCCGTTTACATGCAGTCAAAGAAGTCTTTCTTTTATTTAGACAGGAGGTGAAATCAACACACCCATCACAAACAACACGACCGGTGTTAAAGGATGAGGGGAAGGAAAAGTGGAAAATGAAAGGAAAGTTTCAATGTAGTTTATAAAAGAACAACCAGTCGGTCCTTAGTTCAAAGAGTTCAAGGTCTACGAGAAGAAAACATTCATAAATAGCAAAATGAAGAAAACAAAGAATTAAAGGTTGAGATGAGGTGTGTGACATGTTCATGATTTAGAAGAGGCATTTACATGTCTGAAATGAGATATTGATTCAGCGATCAGCACCACGATTATAGATCATGTGCTATGACATCACACGGCGTTACGCACGGGCAGAATACCGGTTTCAAGGTATACCGAGGTTTGAAAGAGGCAAGGTATCAAAACCGCAAACTGTGATATCGTTACTAAGGTATGACCTGTGTTTACACCAAAATAAATCATTCAATATTTGTTGTTTACGACTCCTATATATATATATATATATTTGTATATATGACAAAAACACATTTTTTGAAAGAATATTGTAAACTTAATTTGACATTTGACATTTGAAAATAACATGCAATACATGGTACTGTTGCGTAAGGTTATCATACCGCCAAAACACCATCCCATAAAATATCTACCTGAGCATGAGGTTCATAAGCTGAAGCCCCTCCCCCCTCAGGAAACGATCACGATTGGCTGGAAGCATGAGACAGGAACAGAGCGCATCAAACAAGTTCTCCATCATTTCCTGTTCCTCCGCTGTGGACGGATTGTGACGTTTAAACACCTGTGAGAAAAATAATAACAGGTTAAACTTGCGCCTGCACCGAAAGCGTGTCAGCAACGTTAAACTGCTCCAAAAAGCCCAAGATGATCATTTCAACTTTCTAGATAAGATGTCAGAAATCAAAAGTTTAAGAGAACAGGAATCACTTTTACTGTATAATAAACTCTGCGTTATACAGTAGCTTCAATTGTGAACATTAGTTGAGTTTCTCTTGCCGTCCACGTACAGCGCCTGTCACTCACACGTCTGCATTAGACGCCAGCTGCATATACAGGCCGTAGACAGCCTGCCTGAACACTAGAGTTTATAAGAGTGCGCGAGCGAGAGAGAGAGAGAGAGAGAGAGAACATCTTACTGAAAGCTGCTGCAGTAGAACGTCAATACCGTCTATTTCTCCCAACAGCTCCCTGGTTTCTGCGAGAGAAAATGATAAATGTGTGAGCTCAATGCACTAATAATAGGAGAGCGAGAATGAAAGAGAGACAGAGAGAGAAAAGATGATGAATGTTAGAGCTCAGTGCACTAATAATGGAGAGAGAGAGAGAGAGAGAGAGAGAGAGAGATGGGTGTGATAAGATCTGCTATTGAGATCAGAGCAACCGACCAAAAGAAATATTTACACACCAGAGCACAAGAAAACCTATATAACCCACAGTAGGTGCGATAACATGGAGCATTGTAATCGGTTTCAAAGTCCAAACCGCATGAAAAGGCTTATTATGGTTATTTATTCCTTTTCTCATCCGCTTGACAGGACATGTAAACACTTGATCAGTTTTACAGAATTTTACCAAACACGTAATGAATTTGAATAAGTACCTATCGGCCGATAAAACAGTGTGTTCTATATAATATGAATGGGAGTAATATGAATACATTCGGACATGCTGAGTCTGCCATGTTTAATGGTCATGTGACCCGTATGCTCTTTGACCTATGATGTATTAACAACAACCTACACGTGAGCGTTGATAAAAACACGAGAAATTCACTTATTGGCACTGACATAAAACCGGACGTACGTTTTTCACTATATTTATTTGATTTACTTTGAAGTTTAACCGTTGCTCAGTGGCATTATGGGACAGATAAGTGTCCATCCGATCCACACTCATGAATTTCGGCGATAGTAGATCATCCAGGTATTTCTGGCCTACTGTTTTTGCAAACTGAGGTTTCGGACATACTATTCGTGACTCATCCTCACTTTCTGCTACTATATAGTATGGAAGTAGGCGATTTCAGTGACGGGAAATCTGCGTATGTGCAATGACATCTAAATGATGATTTTTAAAATGAACTTTTCTATTAAAAGCTCAAATCTTCTTGGTCAGTTAGTCTTTACGTCCTGCACAACAAACTTGGAAAGTAAGCCCTCAAGAAAAAAAGTGATAAATGTTACTGTATTGTGCAGGTCTTGTTAATGCTGTAAAATTTTAACTCAACAACACAAGAGCCCAGCTTTCCTAATGCATTATAGGAGCATTCTAAATGCGTTATAATTCAGACATAAAAACCTTATAATATTATTGTCAAACATAAAACAAGACTTAACATTTATCCGCTCATACGATGTAGTGAGATATTATGCAATGAAATGAGATTGAGATTTACATTATAACTATGGTAACTATGAAGAGTTCCTCACGTGTCATGAATCATCACACAAAATGATCAGATGATATAAGATATAATGTTTGCTATAAGGCATTATGCATGCATTATAAATCAAAGTTTTCTTCCATATTCTCAACATTAAAGAAACGGTTCGCCTTCAAAATGAATATTCTGTCATCATTTATTCACCCCGTCATTTTAAATCTGAGCGGTTTTCATTCTTCTGCAGAACATACACAAAAAATGATATTTTGAAAAATGTTGGTAACCAAAAACCGTTGCTCCCCATCGCCTTCTAATACACGGAAACAAAACCATCGCAAGTCAATGGGGACCAACAGCGTTCAGTTACCGACCTTTTTCAAAAGATCTTCTTTTGTGTTGTTCTGCAGAAGAAAGGCGTGTAAATAACGACAGAAATTGCATTTTGCAGGCGAACTATCCCTTTAAGTTCAATTTGTAATAAATCCACAAAAACATCCAATAAAGCACAGTCAGTATTCATGAAATGTTTAACTTACTGTCGTTGTTTTGCAGTAGGATGGCCAGTATTTCACTGCAGTACAGCTTATTGGCATCAAAAGGCATCTTTGCCTGTTCGGAGAGAAACAAGGAACGGTTGATTTCTATTGGTTTGGCACTTGTCAATCTGTGTGCCGTGTTTCTATTGTAAGCGTAGTTGTCGCTGCGCTGGATTCCTCCGGTCTTCAGGGAACATTAAGACTCAAAGCACAACAGCATGAAGCTCTTATTCCAGTTGAAGTCGCAGGAGAATTACACCTCACGTGGAGCAAAACTGTGAATTACAACAGCATGCCTACAGCTCAATCTCAAATTCTGGGTTAAATCCCTTATTATGAACGGACAACTTCACACCAAATGGGATTCATGTTTTTACCATCGTCTCGATTTCGTTTGTCCATATTTTAAAACCGTATAGATTTAGTGATTCTGTATTTCTATTGATCAACATCACAGAAGACAAAAAACTTGTCGGGAACGTCTGTGAACGTCTTACCTTGATTCTCTTTAACAGCCACTGCATTAGACCCTGCTGGGCCGCTTCTGTGCACAGACCGGGCCGAAACTCGGCCATGTTCTCGATCACCGCTGCCAGAGAGAGAGAGAGAGAGAGAGAGAGAGAGAGAGAGAGTTTGCTCCATGCTTGTAAGACACACAGTTTCATGAATTCGCATGAATGTGACCCAGTTTTGGAAGAGTCTGCTTCACCTAGTTGCCATGATAACTGATGCAGACAAACCTCCAAACACATTCATGCTTAAAAACCAGGTCTATGAAGTTGATATCTGCGAAGGACGTTCGTGCTGCATTGATTAAATGTCTAAAGAACAACAGCGGGTATACTTTATTTTGATTTTATGAAATGCATTTTGATTTGTACAGTAAGGATCTGAAGAGACAGACAGACAGACAGAGACAGAGAGACAGAGAGACAGAGAGAGAGAGACAAGAGAGACAGACAGACAGAGACACAGACAGACAGAGACACAGAGAGACAGACAGACAGAGACACAGAGAGACAGAACAAGAGACAACAGAGAGACAGACAGACAGAGACACAGAGAGACAGACACACAGAACAGACAGACAGAGAGAGAGAGAGAGAGAGAGAGAGAGAGAGAGAGAGAGAGAAAAAAAAAAGAGAGAGAGATTACAGAACAACTGGAAGGAAAGATTGAATCGGGGAGAGAGACATTGAGGAAATGTGTCATATAGATGCGTTCAGTCATTTATCTCTCTCTTCAAATCCAAAGTGTGTATGTGTGTTTTACCTAAAGTGTTGTAAACTCCATCAGCCTCCTCCTTTACAGTCTCATCCAGACGCTCCATATTCTGCACCATGAGAGCTACGACCTGACCCTCCAGCTAACACACACAAACAAACATGTTAAACAAACGCTTTCACTGCTTACACATGGCTGCACTGTGTTTAAAAAGCTTTTCTTTAACAATGACAATGTCTGAATCACAAACGAGTCTCAGGAATGATTCTGAAATAAACGTTGGGGGAGTGTATCAAGCACAGAAATACTACGTCGTACGTCCATCTTGTTTTTTGACAAGTTGACCGAGTGAAATCGGAGGTAACATGCCATTTCATGCCTTCTGACTTATCAACAGTGTTAAACGTGCCGCTTCTCGTGCTTAACATGGTCAACTTCTTAAAATCTAGTTGTGTGAAGTAGAATTTCTGTGCTCGGTTCCCTCCGCCAGGGTTCATAGAGGTTTCGGAAAGTTTTTTCGAACATGGATTCCCATTTCGTAACAAGGGTTCTTAATAACTAATTGGACAATTCTCCCTGAAAAGCACACCCACGTGTCATCCAGTGAGAGATAGAGCGCGCCCATCAATGCCGCTTCATGCTTAAACGTGGATATAACGCTGGATTGTGAGATGGTTTGAAACTGATAGATGACGCGGTCTCGGTGCTAAAATATGCCGGTCATGAACTGCACACGGGTAAGTCAATCTAAGTCATATGTCTGTCGTTTGTTGGCATTCGACGCGTGTACGTACATAATGTAAACGACAGACTTATAGTGAATCATTGTGATGATGTGTTGTGCACTCGTGCTGTAGTTCCGTCCCCCTGCAGCAGCGTGTCTTTATACATTTTGCAATTTGATCAAACTAAATACTCTTCAAAGAAACAAAGTATGCAGTACTATTGTATAGGTACTCAAGATGAATATGAGACTTAAATGCAGCTCAGCAACATTTACATTTATTTATTTATCAGATGCTTTTTTGCAAAGTGATTTAAAATAAGAAAGCATTTAACAATTTGTCATTTAGGAAAACATTCAAGCGATGACTAAATGAACAGATTTACGAACCAGACAAAATGAACCAGACTTGCTCAACACACATTTGTTATTCAACGCATCTCGGTTAGCCAGAATTCTGCATTACTGAGCACATAGGTTGTGATTTAGATGTGTGTGCAAACAGTTACACAGACTTGGGAATGCACAGAAACTTAAAATCTATACGGCATAAATCATAAATCTCTGCGTCTGATGGAATAAGCTTTTTTAATAACAGTGATGTTAGCACCTCTCTCTCTCTCTCTATCTCTCTCCCTCTCAGACTAATAAACAGCTGAATCTCACACACAGTGAATCGTGTCAATAATGCCGACGGCGTGTGACCCGCTAACACTCGTGAATCAGCCGGCAGCTCCTCAAACATCACAGACTTTATTTTTCATTATTAATAAATATGATTGATATAAACACTCACCAGAGCATCGATGAGCACCTCTGCTCCCTCCTCGCTCTCGTGAAGTGTGTCGATGTCTGTCAGTTCCTGCAGGAGATCCACCACGGCAATGCTGATATGTGTCTCATGTTAAGTACTTACTGACAGTTCACAAAGATATAATGTTTCTTTATTTTCAAAGATCATTCTGAAAGAGGATTCAATGACATATGAGCTGGACAGAGACATGTAAACGCTAAGAACGGTTTATACTAAAGGCTTGTCGCGGATTATCGTTTGAATCTGTCGCTCAGGATATCAGTGTTGTCATGACTGAGGAGACCCAGCAGAGATTGAACCGCGTTCAGCTCCACCAGCAGATGGTACAACTCTGGAATCGTAGCAATGACGTGCATCTCTTGGATAATGTCATTCAGGTCGAGCTCCGCCTCCATGAACCTGGCACAGGACGACAGGAAGCGAGGTCATCATTGCGGGCCACAATGCAAGTATGAATCGTTTGCTAACATCCCTGATACTCACTTCTCGGGGTTGTCTGGAAACTTAATCCTCAGCTCCTGGTTTTTGTACGATCTCTTCTCAAAAGTCAAGATCATTTTCTTCACAGTGCCCTCATCCACCGGCTCCCCCTGTCAACACACAACAAATCACGAGTTCAAAGGTCAGATCGTTTACTTAAAGTAAACCTGTGCTCGCACGTTCTCACCTCGGGATCTTCTCCATCCTGATCCATCAGGTTTTCCAGAATCTTGTCCCCATCTCCTCCTCTCTGCTCTTCACTGTCAAATCCAGCCTTGGCTGTAAGGCGTCCAGCGTCCCGACCCGGCGTCTTCTGTTTGGTTCTGGACTCCTCTTTGCTGTTCTCATCTCGGGATCTCTTTGCACCTCTGTCAGGCTGAAAGAGAACAGATAACATGATTGTAAGCGTGGGACGAGATCAAAGGTCTCCGTTTTATTTAAGTTTGTACGTTATTCTACAGGACAGACATTGTTATAAACACAAAGACTTGAATCACTCAAATCACATTTGTTTTTGTTTTTTTCATTCTTAAACCACGCCGTAGTCCAAATCCGTGTTTAACTCATCATTTCATATATCAAATTATTCTGTGTTCAAGTAGCATCTTCAATCTTCCAGCAATCACATGTGTCAAAAAAAATTTGACAACATGCTAATAGCAACATATCAATACAATGGATTTCTGAACATGCACAATTTCTACGGCGAGCTGTGTAAATATATACCATGGTATATAGAGAATATGAAGAAGCTGACGTCACGCCCTATGTTGCAGTGGCGCCGCCATCTTGGGAGGATCATGCTCCACTGCAATTATTGTTTTGATATGTACAGTTTCTTGTTTTGTTTGATATATTGAGAAATCGAAAGTGAAAGAACCTTTGGCTTTTCCAGAACGACTCCGAGTAAAGTTTATAACACAGCAAGACCGATCTACCATAGTTATGTTTCTCAATCGAACATTAAAAACAAAACATTAAATTGAACGCACTAGCAGCGATCCCCCCAAGATGGCGCAACATTCAACACGGCGTGATGTAGCATCACATTCTCCATTTCAACAGTTCTCTGTAAATTAAGCACGACTGACTTCTTACAAAGTCATTTTGTATTTTGACATCACAGGAGAGCAATTTAAGTCAAGATACATTCACTTTGTAATACAATAAGACACAACGTTGCGCATTTATAAAAGACAAAGAAACACCAAGCAACGAAATCATACATCGACCTTCATAATATCACAAAAAGCCAGCGCGCGTCTTAATAATCAGACTCAAGTGTTTGTTCATATATGAATGATTCAAGTTTTCATAACATTGCCACTTGCAGCAGAACAGATGACATAAAGCACCAGCAGCTCACAGAAACATTACAGCGCAACATTACCTGATAGTTCAACAGCTCACCCACATCCATGATAAACGATGAGTGTATTTAATCTCTCAAAACAACAATATTTCAATAAAGTGTGTGAGTACAAAACACGCTTGTGAGGTAACTTGCGGTCTGTTCTTTACGCGCGTGAACCGCGCGGCACGCACGCGCGCAGAGACTCACCGGCGACACCTGCAGCCGCGGAGGGCGAACAGCACGCAATGATTTGATGCATTACAGAGAACTTCCAGACAATTAAACACATTCCCTTTATTTAAGTAAATGAAGAAAGTTTAATATGGGATGACCAAAATGCATCCTGGGATTTAAACATTTTCAATAATGTTGCATTTATTGTTTGCACTTGATTGATGTTTTCTAATGTAAGACAGCTCTGCTCCCAATCTACAGCGGTATTGATATGACAAGAGGACGAGTAAATGATGACAGAATCTTTATTTTGAAGTTGAACTACTTCTCTAAACATGCTGCATGTTTATAATGAATATCATGTCAGATCTAAATATGTTTTTATTCTCAGCCAAGAATCTACAATTTCCAAGATGTAAAACAGCATCCAGGTTTATGTGAGGATGAGGAAGTAATGTTTTTCGGTTTTTAAGACAAGAACACATTGTTGTCTTTGTTTGTGTGTGTTGTTTCTCTGCCATTAGACTCATAAATGTTTCTCTCTCTCTCTGTCACTCAGCGCTGGCCTCCTCTGTCCCGTCGTCTGTTTTGCGTGTCACACTTGACCGGCTCTGTTGAGACTTGACAAGACAGAAGTCGTAAGGAGACGACACTCATAAGTCCAGAATGTTGCTGTGTGAACAGGTGATTTCTGACCTGTATGGAAAAGGTTAGGAGTGCTTACTGAAGGGCATGTCAGGGATGTTTTTGCATACATCACCTCCATTCAAAACTCACATTTCAATCGTGACAGCAGATATCAATTCTTAATTCATCTGCAATTCTGAAGCATTATATTTGGATGTACAGTGTGAATCTCACCAGGTCATATGTTATGACGATATATCATTGTATTACAGTACAAACAATTATTGTATAAAAATTGTGTTTGTTTGTTTGTTCACATCGGTATGCATTAAACAGTTCCACAAACACTACCACGCATTGCGATATACATTGTGATATCCACGCAAACAAATACAAAAAGCCAGGTCTATCTGCAAACGTGCCACATGAATATGTAAATCTCATTGTACATACGAATTTAATTTGCCTTTGTAATCACATGACAGTCGCTCTCTGCCGCAGGGTGAAGTTAATAATCTATATGTAGATTCACAGAGTAACAGACAACATGCAAATGAACTGCGTAAACATTATCGCCGGGCTTTGATTAACACGGTAATGACGTGTCATGCTGCATCATGATCAGTCACAGAGTTCATCGTAACAGAGCTTATTTACATCCAGATTTTAAAGGTATGTTTAAATGTAAGGTCCGAAAAAAGAACGTAAAATAAGCATAACAATTAAAGGGTTGTTAAACATTTGCATGTATCTTTCATTGAGAGCACAATCCCAGAATGCACTGCGTGGTGCTCTGTGAAAGTATTATTGAATATTGAATACGAACATTATTTTACTATATGTAACTTCAGGGAGATCATAACCATCAGTTGAAATTCATTTAATGGGTTATGGTTTTGAACTCATGTTCCTCATGCCGTACAGTATAAATATCATCTATATTTGAAACATCTGAACCATATCATGTATAATGAATACATGCAGGTTGAAAAATGAAGCCAGATACCTTTAAATCATACACAGCTGCCAAAACAACAGCACGTATATATTCCTTCAGCCTACACACTGCTGTCTGTAACCGAGAGAGAGAGATATAAAGTAGAAATTGAAGTAAAGGAGGAATTATGTAGGGAAAAAGCGAGGGTGTGAAATATGAAGAAGACGATATTTGCATGTCACCTCCTGTTCCAGCACATCCAAATGAACGGTTACTATAGCAACATTTCCAGAATATGTGGCAGATTTGATTTACCTTGAAGAACCTCACACGCTTAGTGTAACCTTGAACATTCTTTTACAACTTTCATCAAATGTAGGGGACCAAAACAACTCGATTTTGGAAATTCCTTCAGAAAGTGCTGGAAAACAGGAAAAGTTGTGCAGAATTTATAAGAACTGTATGCTAGTTGTGGATGGTTCACTCTTAAAAAAAGTGCAAAAGTTTCTTCACAGGGAATGCCATAGAAGGATCCTTTGGGTTACGTAAAGGTAAGAGTTATATACTGTATATATATATATATAGGCTAAATATATAAAAACATGTCTTCTTTATAATGAATTATTTAAAGAACATTTCGTTCATTGGGGAAACAGAAAAGTTTCTCAGATCCCTGTTGAAAAAAACAGCATATGCTGGTTAGCCTATGTTTTGAAGTAAGGTAGCTGGTTTGAGCTGATAATGTGCTGGTGCTTAGCTGGTTTGAGCCAGTCATGAGCTGGTTAAAGCTGGTCGTGTGTTGTTCCTAAGCAACTAGCTCCTATTTCAGGACCAGCTCATGACCAGCTTAAACTAGCTCAAACCAGCTAAGTTCCAGCACATCATTAGCTTAAACTAGCTCAAACCAGCTAAGTTCCAGCACATCATTAGCTTACAAACCAGCTAAGTTCCAGCACATCATTAGCTTAAACTAGCTCAAACCAGCTAAGTTCCAGCACATCATTAGCTCAAACCAGCTAAGTTCCAGCACATCATTAGCTTAAACTAGCTCAAACCAGCTAAGTTCCAGCACATCATTAGCTTAAACTAGCTCAAACCAGTTAAGTCTCGGCACATGACCAGCTGAAACCAGCTTCCTTAAAGAATACCTAACCAGCAGAAGCTGTTTTTGTCAACGTGGATGTTAAAGGTCAACGACTTCACGAAAACCATTAGCCTAAAGCGACTCATATTGTAAGGCATTGTCAAGCAAGACTGTTGCTAGGGTGTTGCTATGACGTTTTGTGTTTTTATTTTTAGAGCATTGCTATGAAGAAGGTGCTAGGATGTTTTGCATGGAGGCTGGAAGCTTTATGATATTCTGGCGTAGATGGATTGGTTCCTTCAAAGTTAGTCTGTGTAAGTAATGTGTGGATAATAAAGAAATATGAGATACAGTAAACAACATAAATACAGTAAACGATAACCAACAGATACAGGAAGGTTCTGTTTGTGTGAACATGTAGGATAAACGAACAGATATGAAAATGTTTCTGCTGGACCGGCTTAACATTCTAATACAGTGAATTAATCAAACAAACACTTCCACGAAGAGACAGAGAGAGTTGAAATGACAATAACAGCTTGATTCATGCTTGAACGTTTCTTAAAACATTATTCAATAAAATAATACTCACCTTTAGTGAAAGCTCACCTGCCTCGTGAAGAAGAGAGGCGGTTACTATAGCAACCACACCCTGCAGAATGCTCAGTCTGGATTATGCTACTGTACAGTGCAGCATACAGATTTAATCCTCTTCTACTGACATTATCATTTCAATAGATTTACATTTCAGAAGTATATTTCAAAACTGGCATTTGGTTAAAAAGAGTGTAGAGGACGTTTGTTGGAGACATCAAACATTGTGTGAAACAAACTTTTGAACATAAAGGTGGTTGCAGATGCTTTTGAAAATCATGCTAATGAATTGATCTTTTCCATCACAATTATAAACCATGATTCTCAGCAAACAAGACAGAAAATGTAAACAACAGCTGCAGTAAACACACACAGTAAATAAAATAAATAAGTGTCACAATGATCTCTGTATGAGTTTCGTTCTTGTGCAGAACACAAAAGAAGTAATTTTGAATAACGCACTGAACTCCATTGACTTCCACAAAACCACTGAGACATTTCTCCAAATATCTTCTGTTGTGTTCCGCTGACGAAAGAGTCGCTTACATACTTACAAGCACATTTGGAGAATAACTGATGACAGAATTGAGATTTTTCTATTATTACTCTAGAAAGAAACTGAGTGCAGAAACTCTGTAATGTACATCGCCAGCTTCAACATCATTACAAGGAACTATGTTAAAAAAAGTGTCACAGCTAAGCACTTCTAAAATAAGGCGACGAGGGTGCGAGCGTGACCCGCGCATGTCTCAGCTCGGCGGGTGCCGGGTACAATGTGACACGTCTAATTGAAACAGGTGTGAGAGGTCAGAGGGGGCGGGTGTTAACATCTGTTCAGGAGGCGGAGCCAATTAGCCTCTGCACAGCACAGAAACACACATCTGACAAAACCTCTTCTTCACCTCAGTGCTTCGAATACACAATGTTCAGTTCAGTGCTGGGGTTGTTGAATCATCCATTCTGAACAGCAGAGGGGTTTTCATTCGTGTTTCATTTAATCTCAGACATCGCTCCTCAAATCTGAGCTCAGTTTGACACATTATTGACATCTATTCTGAAACTCTAATGACGGAGACGTTTGTCAGGTTTCGGACTCTTTTTGAGGAGAAATGCGGATGAGACATTTGCTAAAGTTTGCTTCTGTCATTGAAGTCTATGAGAAACTATTAAGACTTGAAAGATATCTCGGTAACACTTTACATTAAGGTATCCTTTATAAAGCATTTATAAATGTGTTCACTAATGATTAATAAGTCATTTACAAATGCATTATAAAGCAGTTATAACAGCACAAATAACAAAGAGGGATTCTAACGAAATATTTGCCAAATAGTGAGCAGGAATATGAGAAACAACATCGTACAGTGTCCAGTCTGACAGACTATATTACCAACAACATCAAGATAATAATCAATCTGCTTTCGAGTCAAATAAATAATGAATAAATACATCTATTAAGCATTTATAACATGTGAGTTAAACATGGCTCATTTGGCAGGTATTTTGATAGAATCCCTCTTTTCATTCAAGCAGTTATAACTTCTTCATAATGCATTTGTAAATGATTTATTTATCATTAATGAACACATTTATAAATGCTTTATAAAGGGTACCTTAATGTAAAGTGTTACCGAGATCTCAGCTGTGATTTTCTTCTTCCGTGAAGTTGTGTTGATAAAACCAAGCAGAAGGTATCGGGAGTCCTGCGGGTTTCATTAATGCCGTCAGGCTCCAAGGTTCACACAGGTGATCAGGTGTGTGAACGTCTGATAAGACCTCTCCTGGAAATTCAATTAAAAATCCTACAAACGCAACCGCATGATAAGAAGTGAGGTCATGGATTAACCAAGGCTGTGTTCTTTTCTCAGATTTATGACACGGCAGGATGCAAATCACTCACTTTCATGACCTTGAGCGCTGAGAGTCGTGTATTCACCTGCTCCGCGTGGTTCTCCGCACCTGTCGAATCACTTTGATGATCTCAATTGAATTCTGCCAAATAAGAAAATGCTAATTCAGAAAGTGTTAACTTCAGCACGAATCACACATAAATATTCAGGCTGAAAAGTTATCATGGATATGATTCAGCGCTCGTGAAACACAAGGAGAAAGCGTTCCGCTTGTAAAACAGAATCATTTACATACAAACGGATTCATGTGCGATTTTCAGCAGAAATGAGCGCAACTCATAATTCTTGAATTTTAATGCAATCAGAAGTTAAATAACGGATGAAATAAATAGAAATGTATATTTAAAAGTGTTTGGAGACAGACAGACACTATGTGTTTGGCTCTGTCAAGTGTTCATTTTAAATGAATAAAAACATATAATGTAAATAGTGTCCAAATATAAAAAACTCATGATGTCAAATTGTCAATTATGCACGTAAAACTATGGTAACACTTTACATTAAGGTATCCTTTATAAAGCATTTATAAATGTGTGCATTGATGAGTAGTAAGTAATTTACAAATGCATTATGAAGCAGTTATAACTGCATGAACAAAAAGGGGAATTCTAACGAATACCTGCCAAATACTGAGCCATGTTTAACTCACATGTTATAAATGCTTAATAAATGTATTTATTCATCGTTTATTTGACTTGAAAGCCGATTGATTATTATCTTGATGTTGTTTGCAATATAAGCTATCAGACTGGACACTGTTGGCAGGTATTTCGTTAGAATCCCTCTTTTTATTCATGCAGTTATAACTGCTTTATAATGCATTTGTAAATAACTTAATAATCATTATTGAACACATTTATAAATGCTTCATAAAGTGACCAAAACTATTGTACAGAGAATATACTAAGATTTCTGATGAGATTAAGCTATTTTATCAATGCTTTAGCTTTAAATGAACCTTTATCTCAACTCATCATCTTGGATCATCACAAAAATCTAAAACTATCAAACTAGACCAACCTGGACACCAGTTAGGTCAAAGCAAGCAACCTGTGCGTTTCCGAGAGAAAACAATCATCCTGTCTGTCTTTTAAATGCTCTTTATGTCGAGAACGAGTCTGGCGATGATGTCTATATAGACAGCTCGGTAGCTTTCGGCTAATCTCACTCAGCCTCCCTCCATCTCTGGCTTGTTTTGCTCTCCGATCTAAATCACTTTTGTTCATCAGCGTGCTGGTGTTAGCGGGACGCCCGTCTAATAAAGAGAAGAGATTGAAAATTGGGGAGGTTAATGAAATTTTTCTAAAGTGTCTGTCTGGCAGATTAAATCGGCACGCCGTAATTAGAGTGAATTGACCTGTGAAATGACAGAGTCTCGTCTGGGTTAAGTATTGGTAAATAGGTTGGAGAGATTGACAGATCAGGTAAATCAGCATGAGACCGGCCTGATCCGAACACTCCAGGTGAAAGTCATTGAAAAGTTTTGCCTTTGTTCTCACTCAGAGATTGATCAAGAAGAGCTTTGAGAAACCTTACAGCGTAAACACCCTTACGAAAATAGTTCAGGAATAATTCAGAGTATTTTAAGTATACTATTTGTAGTAAGCACACAAATATCAATGGACTAGAAGTTTAGGTATTGAGTTCATGAAGTAGTTTTAACATGTTATCTGTAAGTGAACATAATACTTCTAGCTACTATTTAAATACTAAATAAATGTACCTAAAGTAGAGGCAATTACAATTGCTGCGGCCGAAATCGCATAATATAGAACGTACTTGTTATATCCAAGTATCGACTATATAGTATGTGTGGGGGTAATATGAATAGATTTCGGACGTACTGCATCCGCCATGTTTTATTGTCATGTGACCCGTACGCTCTTTGACCAATGACGTATTACCACCAGCCTGTACCTATAGTCGTCGGTACAAACATCATTTATTCACGAGAAGTTCATTAATCTGTACTGACATTTAAAAAACAGACTCCCGCTTTCAAGTCTTACGCTATTTGTATTTTATTTTATTTACTTTTGAAGTTTGTCCCTTGCTCAGCTCCCGTTGCATCATGGGATAGAGAAGAGTCCATCCGATGCACACTCACAATTCTCGTTGGAAGCAGTAGACCATCCGGGTATTTCTCGCATACTGTTTAGTGCATACTGAGGTTTCGGACATTCTACTCGTGACTCCTTTTCGGCTACTTATAGTATTGAAGTAGGCGATTTCAGACGCACGGAATGATCACTGTTTACAAAGAAGAGCAGTTTCACACGTTTTATTTACCCCAAATTTGTAACTATATAAACTTGAGCATGTAAGTTTACAGTATGTCAAACTACTTGTTGTCTTTTGCAGTGTGCATATTCTCTTATTTATTCATTGAATTTGTGTGTTTTCATCACACGGTTGGAGACGCTGTCGTGCATGCGGATTACTGTTATCAGAAACACACAAACATCCCAGCATTTTTAATTTAGCACCACTCTTCACATGTATCCGGCTGTTAGCACCAGTTTGTTTCTGGTTCCTCTTTTTATTATTCGTCTCTATCTGCGGCGCATTCACAGCTCAACAGGCGCTCGGGGCCGTACCAATCACCGGCGTGCAATTATCATTGTGTTCTGCGCTACCTGTACAGCTTGTTATTATACATCTGGCATTCTTCTTTTCTCTTTCTCTGCGTAAAGTGAAACGTAGCATGAAAATGTCATTAACATGTAAATGAGAGCGGTGTGTGAAGTCTGGCTTGAAGCCGTTAAGGGCCGCTCGGGCCCCGTCTGAACTGACACATTAAATCATAGGTGCTCATCAGAGCATGTGTATTTGTCTTAATTACAGCAGGTGCGCTCGCCGCATAAACACAAATTACACAAATCACACAAATCACACAAATCACACGCGATCTGTGGGGAGAAACCTTAAACTGCCAGACAAAACACAATGTGAGAGGAAGAATGGATCAGGAGGGATTTGCTCTCAAGTCAAACAAGTTTTCGTGTGCTTTTCATTTAATAACTGAAATTAAATAAGATCTCATCATTTATCTTTTTATGGGAATCTGTAAAACTGTCATATTTAAACACCATCACACAGCCGCGGAAGAAATTTTATTATTTTCAGTTTTTCTGAATTGACTATTTATAGACTTAAATAATCATTTTAGCTTTATTGTGTGAACAACTAACAACATGTCTACCAAATTTCAAATGTAAATCTTGTTTCTATTTGCTTTTATTTACAAGAAAATGAAAACTGGAGAAATAGGTGAACATAACAGAGAAGATGCTCTGTGGTTTTTCAGACCTCAAAGTTCAGATTTCCTTTTAAGCAATACAAGTCCTATTTGTGCATGTTCGTAGGAAAGATCTTTGTATGTAATAACCTGGATTTATATCACAGTTTTTATTTAGTTTTTTTATCATGCTGTCAGTCTTTCACGTTGCTGTTGGACTTTATGACTCCTTATGTTCGGAATGGATTCAATGGCTTTGTATTAAAATTGCATTAACTTAGATGGCACAATGCAATTTATATACATTTAAAAGCTATGTTTGTTATTACATCATAAAAAATCTGAAGTTTTTATCAAACAGTTGAAGGCAACTCACATCACATTCAAACATTTACATGAATCCTCTCTCTCTCTCTCTCTCTCTCTCTCTCTCTCTCTCTCTCTCTCTCTCTCTCTCTCTCTCTCTCTCTCTCTCTCTCTCTCTCTCTCTCTCTCTCTCTCTCTCTCTCTCTCTCTCTCTCTCTCTCTCTCTCTCTCTCTCTCTCTCTCTCTCTCTCTCTCTCTCTCTCTCTCTCTCTCTCTCTCTCTCTCTCTCTCTCTCTCTCTCTCTCTCTCTCTCTCTCTCTCTCTCTCTCTCTCTCTCTCTCTCTCTCTCTCTCTCTCTCTCTCTCTCTCTCTCTCTCTCTCTCTCTCTCTCTCTCTCTCTCTCTCTCTCTCTCTCTCTCTCTCTCTCTCTCTCTCTCTCTCTCTCTCTCTCTCTCTCTCTCTCTCTCTCTCTCTCTCTCTCTCTCTCTCTCTCTCTCTCTCTCTCTCTCTCTCTCTCTCTCTCTCTCTCTCTCTCTCTCTCTCTCTCTCTCTCTCTCTCTCTCTCTCTCTCTCTCTCTCTCTCTCTCTCTCTCTCTCTCTCTCTCTCTCTCTCTCTCTCTCTCTCTCTCTCTCTCTCTCTCTCTCTCTCTCTCTCTCTCTCTCTCTCTCTCTCTCTCTCTCTCTCTCTCTCTCTCTCTCTCTCTCTCTCTCTCTCTCTCTGTGTCTCTCTGTGTTTCTCTGTGTCTCTCTCTCTCTCTCTCTCTCTCTCTCTCTCTCTCTCTCTCTCTCTCTCTCTCTCTCTCTCTCTCTCTCTCTCTCTCTCTCTCTCTCTCTCTCCTGATCTGTGCTTCAGGTTCATCTGTTCTTCAAGTGTTGGGTTGGTAAACGCTAAATCATCTCATCCTTAACCGTTAAACTATGATAATATTTCATCCCTGATGAGTTCACAGAATCTGTCCTCTTGGAAGCACTGAGGGTGCGTGAATGAAATTATTTTCTCTCTCAGTGGTTTTCTATTTGCTGCAGGATATATTGTGAGTCTGTGTGTGTGTGCGTGCGTATGTGTGGAGGGTAAATTTCTCTCTCCTGATGGAAATCCACACGGTTATTTCTGATTGCCTTGTTCAGACACACCGAAGTCAGGAGCCGAGAAAGAAGCCAATTCGATTCCTATTAACAAACAACCTTTCCACAAGATTATAAAATCAATATATATTAAGCCTTTCCATTATCAGAACCTTTTTCATTCTCATAGAAAACAAATCTGTAGAGCAGGTGTCCAAAAGTGTTCCTCGTAACATTTCGGGCACATTACACAGTTTGAGGGCGTCCGCAGGTCGAGTAGATTGAAAATTTCACGATGTTGTAACTCCGCGGCGAGCTGAAACCATTTGACCTCTACATCAGGTCGGGAATGAGGTTTCTGTGGTCACTCAATGGATTGTGGCGGTAAACACTGCCTTGTTCTTCTCTGCTTTTTTTTTCAATCAATGCCATCATGAAACTTATAAAGCAATGATCCCTTGGTAAATTAAAATCACAATCAAATCGGAGTTTGTGAGTTTGTCTGAGTTTGTTGCGTGCTTTTAGTTCATGTCTGTGAGCTTTGAGATCATTTATATGATGGTTCACCACGCAAAAATGTAATTTCTATCATTTATTCTCTCTCATGGGGTTGTAAATCTGTATGTTACTCTGCTTTCGATGGAACATGAAAGAAGATATTTTGAGAAATGGTTTTATGGATGGAGTTCAATGTCGTTTGATTATCAAAATACTTCAAAATATCTTCTTTTGTTTTCTGAGATAAGAAAGTCATACAGATTTGACTTGACAAGAGGGTAAAATACTTGAACTATCCCTTTAAAAGTTCTTAAAAGGAGTTATTTGCAACGATCCCATAAATAGAGACAATTTTTGGTTCCCAATATCGATGCCTTAAAAGAACCTTTCAGTTCCATAAATAACCTTTGACATCTGAAAAACCTTCCTGTTTCACAAAAGGTTCTTCGTGGCGAAGTGTAAGAAAGAGATGGTTCTTTATCGAACCTTTGACAGAATGGTTAAAAAAAATGGCTCTTTATTTTTAAAAGTACATTTTGAAACCTATGGAATAACATGTACAAACCCATGAGACTACATGTGCAACGTGTGGTGCTATGTCTCCACATGTGATCACATATTCTTCATATGTCACCAAATGTTGCACATGTGATCCTATGGGTTTTTACATATGATATGAATTCACACGGTATTCACTTGAAAATGTTCCATAACCACACTTTTCACATGTGTTTTTGCACATGTAAAACACATGTTGTACACGTTCATGTGTCTTTTCTGTTAGGGATATGTCATTGGTGTCATGGATATTGGTCTGTTTTTGGATGTGTGAAGTCAGAGCAGATCTACTGGAGGGGCATTGTAAACGTTCAGAATACGATTCCATTTAAGGTCAGTATAGCTAGTTCAGCACTTTGCGAATGGAAAGCGACTCAAGCACATGTTCGTTCTACGAGTTCAGTCGCTACATTTTTGGGAAACGTGCGATGAATTGCAGCTCACGTTCATAATCTTGCACGTAGAGATGCTTTTAAGAGCTCAGATAGGCTACATCAGTATCGGGAAACCCGGCCCAGAACAGATAGCCTAAACAACAGAACAGGACAGAAAATAATAATATAAAAATAATATAGGCTAAATTAAAAACATAAATAGGGATAAATAAATAGCTATATATTTGTTATACTTAAATAAGTATTTTTTATACAAAATTCGCCTGTAGAGAATAAGGATGTCACAACAATAACGAGCCACTCATAAGGTTTAACTGATTTTTTAGTTTTTGATTTGCGTAGAATGCAAATTTTTTAGAACTTGAGAAATAAATTAAGATAAAATAAAATACAAGAAATGGAAAAAATAAAATAAAATACAAAGTGTGCTTCAACAAATAAAATAAATTCTTAAGACACCGTTTTTTTCTAAGGGTTTCAAGGACTTTAAATACTCTAAAGGACTCATTTTCTGAACAAAATAATTAAAGGACAAAAATAAATGTATATTCATGCTAATACTTGTTTTTAACCTGGGTTACACACCTCCCAGCACTTTTGCACGTACCAAGCAGAATTAGATTCAATTGGATTCAATTTATTGTCAGTACACACATACAAGTACAACGAAATGCATACGAAATGTAGAAATGACATAAGCCCATATATCTTTACAGATAGCCAAGTATAAAACACAAAAGCAGTTAGAACCCACAACATTCATCAACAATTCACCTGTTTAGTAGGCCAGTGAAAGCCAGTGCTGGCTTCAATAAGTGAATTGAACAAACGAGTTTCCCTCAGAAGAGTTGCAGGCGACGAGTGTTGCTACTGAACCGTCTAAGTACTGTGTGTCCTTCCATTCGCTTGTGTATTTACGTGTCAAGTCTTTCCCGAATGCAAGCTGCACTAACCTGATCTTTATCTCGTGTAGTATTGTGTGTCTGTGCTCCAACTTAAAAAACTGTTCTTCAACTTGAAATGAATTTTGCGCGCTGCGCAAATCAAATGTAACAAGTTTACTTGGCGACCAATAAGCATTCACCACGACGAAGCCTAGTAACGTGCCATGAACAACCAAAACCTTTTTCACATTCTTTTTATTTTATTTTATTTAATTAACAGTTTGAACATTTAATATTAAAATAATAACTAAAAGGGATATTTTTTTTGGGGCCACGCCATGGCCCGTAGGAGGGGCATCAATGACCGCTAGGGGGGCACAGCCCTCGAATGCCCCACCATAGCGCCGGCGCTGTGTGAAGTGCAGGTGTGTTGGAAATGTGTGTGGCATACGGTATCTTGTGCACTGTGACCTACAGTAGCTGTGTACACACGATTTATTTTGTCAGATTCAATTCAATTTGATTTAAATATAGCGCTTTTCAAAATGTGCATTGTTCCAAAGCAGCTTTACAGGAGAAAAAATGAAAAACACAGAACAGGTAAAAGTGGATGGTGTTTATAGAGCAAGGAAGATCATTTTAGTAGATAATATCTAATGTCAGCAGTCTCCCGGTGAGCGCGCCAACGCGGCCCTGTGGTGAGGAACCCAAACTCCAATGATAAATCAATGGAGAAAGAAACCTCAGGAGAAAGCAGACTCAGCCGGGAGGACCAGTTCTCCTCTGACATGTCACAGCTGCACTTACTGACTTTCAGTCAAAGTTACTGAGAAGATTTTTATGAATAATAGAGAGAGCTTATCAGTTGTGATTTAGGAAATACCATTTGTTAAAACTGTTTAGGTCTAATTTTGTCTAAATTTGTGATCGATATCGGACAACAGAGGAATGTTATAAGCAGGGAAAATAGTAATGTTATAATGTAACCGAGTGCAGCTAAAACTTTAAACTCATCTCTAGTTAGGGATGGACATATGACGTTCGTCTGGGGCTGGCGTAAACTCTGGGCATCCCGAGGCGTGGGAGGAAGGCAGAAAATTATAATTAGCTGCTGTTTATTAATTTTTGTAAAAGGTTATCTCTGTTAGTGTGGACACAACACCCGCACTGTGCAGAGTGTGCATTCAATATACTGCAGAAAATGTGCATTTAGCATGATGGTATGCGTTACCTTAGTCTGGCTGTGAGTTCTGATGTTAACACACTGCCCCCTACAGCACACACACAACATTGCACGACAAACACATCAACAATCTCTGAAGTGCTTTGTAGAAGGTTATTGGAAGGTTGTTCAAAGGCTTCAAGGGAGAGCCCTCAATTTAAGCACCTTTATTGAAGATGAAGGATAAGCCTTCCTCTCTTACCAAAACGCACACGCACCGGCACACATACAGAGAGAGAGAGAGACCCTGAGTTCCAATCAGCAAACTATCCGACTTAATAGAATTCGAAAGTAGAATTATTACGTCCCAAATCGTAGTTTGTTGAAAATCGTATTCCAAAAATTCCCGGTTGGAAGTGCAGAATGATGCACACTCTGACGGCTGATATTACCCACAACTCACCACTGGTAGGCGGAGTTTAATAAATTATATAACAGATGTGTCACTAAATTAACAAATGCTATAAAGTAAACATTACATATGAAACAGCAACTTACTGTCAATTAAATTTACAATTAAACATAAGCTTTCCTTCTCATATTTACTTTCATGAAACAAGACTTAATATCTTAGGGCACTTTTCTTGCTATGTAAATGTATTAACATTAACATTTACATTTAGTCATTTAGCAGACCCTTTTATCCAAAGCGACTTACAAAGAATTCAGGTTCAAACATTTTTACTAAAAAACAAGACATAAATGTTTAGCAAGAATGTCATTTCTTGCAGCGTTGCTATGCTAATGTCAGTCTATTCTTGCTCTTTTTGAATGTCAAAAGTCAAAGTGTTTTCATTTTGGTTAAAGTAAAGTTGAACTCCAATTGAAAACAGCACTAGGAAAGTAATTCAAACCACAGTAAGTTACTGGCAAACCTGCTGTTTTACAGTGAACCTTTTACAATAAAAAAGTCGTCTTCACATTTGTGAAAATAACTATTTTATTTAGAGGTTGGTCCTTTCGCAGGAGACGTAATGGAGTTTTTATTTATGCTGAGACGAGATGAACTTTGTCTCAGATGTTCTTCCTAAAATTCTCCCAATCAGACAACTATTCACATTCAGCTATGAAGTTAATACGAAAAAAGATTTGACATTTCTGACTTTGGCAGCTTTGGTAAACACTTGAATCACATCGATGAGGCCATTTCTGAAAGTCTAAAGAAGAGACATGTGATGACATCTCAAGAAACATCCACAGTAAGAAGCGTGAAATCTCATTACAAACAAGATCTGCGCAACGATTTATCATTTCTGCGTAGACATTTCCCTTTTTTCCCCTGCCTAACCAAAAGATTGACTTAAAACAGATTTTTTATTTTCTGTGTTTTAAATGCAGAGTGTGTCCAGCATTAGAGTAGCGGAAATAAAAGGGATCTTTGGATTTGTGGTGTTTTTAAGAAGAGAGCGCTGGTCCCCGTCAGCGTTCCACACCAATGATTCACTTCCCTCCTGATTCACCAGTAATGATGATAAATCACCGCCTGAAGAATGAAAACACTTAGCAAACATTATTTGATGAATCTGTTTCACCCTTCACGACTCTGCTCATTGATTTACATCACTCTGGATCGGTGTGTGTTTGAGCCCAATGAATGCAAGATGAAACGCTTCGTTGTTTTCCTCATGTTTGGAGAAAAGCGTCGGCTAAATGCTTCAATGTAAATGTACTGATGAATATTGCATAGAGCGCTTTTATTGCCTTTCATGTCCATGCATCGCAAACTTTCTTTTCAATCCTTTTCTTTATTAGTCTTGATCCGCGTGAAGCTCTTTCAACATTTCGAGGGTTTCATTTGAATGCAACGTTGCAATTCCTTCTCTCCTTTGATCTCACTTCTGCAGTACACACACACGTGTATCTATATATTTTTATTTAGTCTTATTATGAGACCAAAAATCACACATGACATCTCTTTAATATCTCTATTATTTCTTCTAGTCATCAAAGAAGTTTATACTTAAGTCTCGTGTGTGTCTCAGATATTTCTGCGTCAAACTGAGCTCAGGTTTGTCTCGTCTGCAATCAAAAGTCAATATTATTGAAGATAACAAACATCACATTTACTCAATTCCAGATTATTTGACCTCTAGAATCGACATTCATTACTGTGCTATAATCAAATTTGTATAGTTGTGTGACGATAAATCTTAAACTGACCGACCAATAGGGATCAATATCAGTTTTATTCATTCAGACAGCCTCTACCCGTCTCTCTCTCTCTCTCTCTCTCTCTCTCTTTAAACTCCATTTTCCTCTCACTTTATCCAATCTAGCTTTCTTTCTGCACATTTTCTCCAAGTGCAGCCCGTCCGTATCTCTCTCTCTCATTCGGCGGCTCTATTAGTCTCTCTTTCTCTGAGATTATTTCAGACGGATCCCGTCTCTCTACATTACACACGGCTGACGGTGGTTACAGGCCTTTCAGAGCGCCGCGGCATTACACAGAGAGAAAGAGAGATAGAGAGAGATTTGCTCATGCGTCGCAGGTGTTCTCTCCTCTAATTCAGATGCAGAGCTTCTCTCAGGTTTATTGAAGCGACGTCTCATGAGAGTCGGTCCGGACCGCTTGAGAGAGTCGGCACACGGCCATCGATCAACAATTTATAAGCGATCGATCGGCGGGCTGTCGGGCCTGCTTAACTGCAGCTTCACGAGGGGCTTCGGCTCTCAAAGCTCTGCTCAGAATTTATACAGCATCCACAATACACCACACATCCAGCTTTTCACACACCTACAGAGAGATGGCTGCATAAACACAAGCTCAATAAAACTTATAACAGACGCTGACATTTGAGAAAATGATAGTCAGACTGCAATGAATCTTTCAGAGAGAAAGAGAGAGACACGCTTTTAACACGTCTGCGATTGCATCTGTGGATCGTTCGGCTTCAATAAATCATGAATTATCAGCTGAAACCCAACAAAGTGTTTAAACGCGGCTGGTCTTTATTTTTATAACCTTGATACTGACATCTGCGTCAAAAATCTCACAAATCTGTCATGAGAGTTCCAGAAGAGATGTCCACAGTGTCTCAAACTGAGTCTGCAACTAAAGCTCAATATTACTGAAGGATCAAGATTATTTTACATTCATTTGACATCTTCACGTGAAACAATGAAATCTCCCGAGCCATGAAAGAGCAACATCTGAGCAATATCTCTTTCCTGTGGGTATGTGATTTAAACTGATTGAATAAACTGTCTGAATTTGCTTAAATCCCTCGTAAATCCCCTCTTTCTACAGTAAGAGGCAATGGAGGCTTTGCTTTGTTTTCTTCACCTTAAATAAAGATTATTGAGTAGGTTATTGAGGTTATTGAGTAACTAAAATAGAAATTCATTCGTTTTATTCAAACTAACATTGACACGTGACATTTCCACATTAAAAGTGAATAAGCGGCGTGAAGGACACGATTAAAGACTCCTGACTGATGCATTTTGAGCATTTAAACGTATTTGTCTGAGTGTTTCAATGTAGCTAATATAATTACAGTCCTTTCACATTCACAACGTGTCTAAATAACTGCAAGATGACAACTGGCATGCGGAAATACTCCGTTTCTATAGAAACTGCATGACTTCATTTATGCATCTCTTTTTGCTCTTGCTGCTAAAAGTGTTATTATAATAAATGACACATGAGACATGTGAGCGGTGCATTACAGCAATTACCTGTCATCGTTTCTTTCACGTGACGTTTCTAACCTGAAACTCCAACATGATTCTGACCCTCCAGCTCTCTCCATCATTAGTCACTCCGTCAGGATATTTCACGTCATTCTCCAGCGTGAGTGATAGATGCCTGCGAAAAGAGAGAGGTACAATAAATGGGAAGGAATAAAAGGGGGATATGAACAAAACACACGGTGTCATTTCATCGGAGGAGACTCGACGCGTTGAGAAAGCGACAGATCAAAGGTGAAGTGATAGCAATATCACGCGTCAAAATAATGTAAGAGAGTCGAACAATCAGATGACAGACACAGGTGAGAAACAGAAGACATCATAGGGGATAAAGAAGTACAACCACAGAGTGTTGAACTAAAGCGTCTGGAGATTATAAACAGCACTTTTAGGGAAACACTTTGAAAAGTATTCTGTACCTGTGAAATAATGGGAAATAAAGATCTTCACAACAACATCAAAACATCTTAAAAGAATAAAAACAGAGTTTGTTTTCTGCTGAAGG
The DNA here is from genome assembly GCA_037178815.1 of Barbatula barbatula. NCBI lineage: Eukaryota > Metazoa > Chordata > Actinopteri > Cypriniformes > Nemacheilidae > Barbatula > Barbatula barbatula. Next base: position 1,268,392 of record CM074092.1, on the reverse strand, counting down.
ACTCAAATCCTCCCAGTGAGGGTTGAACAGATGGAAAAACCTGCAGAAAATAATCAAACATGTGGCGAGTAAATCACGACAGAAATGTACGTTTGGCTGGATTTGTTTTGGCGTGATCGTTCAAATCAAACTCCCTTTAGATTTCTGAGATAATCCTGGGAAACATTGATAACAACGCTGAGATCAGATCTGCATCTGATGAGATTACTTGAATTCCTTTCTGCAAACAAATGAAACATTAAAAACAATTTCCATAACATGTCCATAACATAACAGATCTCCATGTTTCTAGATCAACAAAAGATATGATTATAATAATTAATGTGATCATTTTCATAACCTAAGAAACAATGTATTTTTTGCAGCCCTAAATAAACAACTAATCTTCACACATCTTTATGAGGACATACATTGAAGCAATGCAATCTCTAGTCCCTTACCCTGACCATCAGAACTGAGTACGTTTCACCCTAAACCTAATAGAACCTAAAACCAGGTCTTGACCCTCAAACGGCGCTTTAAAGGGGTCTCAGAAAGTGACCTCTCACTGTTGGTCAAAGACTCAAACTGGTCCTCATAAAGATAGATGTACAAGTGTACACACACGCACACACACACGCACACACACACACACACACACACCCCCCCCACTGTGAGCACGGTGATGGTAAATAATAAGCATTATTTTTCATCACGGTTCAGTTTTGACCTCACGGTCTAAATATCGGATTCATTCTTAAAGTCTACATGAACTCAAAACTGACTTTCTTTACTTCCTTAACACAAATCTCTGGTTTTATTGTGAATGATTTATCGGCTATATCACGTTCAGAAATCTCCATATTACTTCATTATTATTAGTCTAACCAATAAAAAGTATCAAAAAGTGCTTGTCAACTCTGACAGTCTTCACTCATTTAAAAGCGCAGTGTTTTGCAGGGTTCCAGAAGGGCAACGGCAATATTAAAGGAAAGAAAGCAGTTTTGAAAAGAACGTAAATTAGAGTTGTCGACAGCAAAACATAAAAATGATGCTGATGATTCTGATCGGATGACACATTTTATCTCTGTATATTAGAGACTCTTAACCTCCAAACATTATAAATGTGATTCTGCAGCAGAGCTGTTAATCCTGACTGATTCTTCTACAGAGGATGCTGTGACATCCTGTGATCTTTAAATCACCGCAGTCAGGAGGTGAGAGACAACATTCATCCGTCTGAAAGACAAACCAACACCAGCGAAATACACACATCACCTCTGGCCATAACATTCACAACCCACTGCTGTAGACCAAAACACACAGTCTGCATCTGTATATGAAGAGAAGGTGTTGGTGTACATTTCTGATATATTTTGTTGCTCTGAGAGTGAGAAGGACGAAGCAATACAGTGCATTTCTAAACATTAGTTTGTTAGTTACCACACAACCTAACAATAAAGACTCACAGCACATTTTCTTTATTAATAATCATTTCAATGAAGAAAAAATGCTTTAAAAAAATGCGCCTTTCCTGAAGCTCTGTGGTAAGAGCGTGGCGCTAACAACGCCAAAATCATGGGTTGGACATTGCACATACTCAGATACAATGTGTAGTATAATGCAATGTAAGTCGCTTTGGATTAAAGCGTCTGCCAAATGCGTAATTGTAAAATGTTGTTCATAGTTCATGTTACTTCAAGTTCCAGTGTATGACATTTAGCGGCATCTAGCGGTGAGGTTGCGAATTGCAACCAACGGCTGACTCCACTCCACCCCTCCCTTTGGAAGCACTACGGTGGCTGAAACAGAAATAAGATGTCGTCACATTTTCGCTTCTTTGCTGAAGAAGATCATGTTTTTGGAACACACTGTCTCTTTGTCCGTTTAGGGCTACCGTAGAAACAACATGGAGAATTCCATGCAAGGGGACCCGCGGTGTGTGTAGATAGAAATAACTCATTCTAAGGTAATAACAACATAACGCTTCATTATATAAGGTCTTTATACACCTCTGAAGACATGGTTATGAATATTATATTGTAGTTCTGCCAAAAGGTCCTCCAAAAAATGACACACTGGACCTTTAATGCAATATTTAATGTTAACAAATTTGTTTTGCATAAAATGTTTAGCACCATTAATATTTGGTTCGTTGACATTTGTGTAACCTTTAAGAGCATTTTCTTCCCAATTTGTATTACTTTCATACAAAAAAGTGGTTATATGTCTTGAGCTAATTTTTTGAGTCATTCCAGTGATAAAAAGCATAGCTTTTTTAAAGATTAAATAATTTAAAGAAGAAGAATCATTCATAATCATTAAAATAATGTAAAATTCTAAACATAAAAACCTTACTATCCTAAAAAATACTTTTTTATGTAACAAATGTGTGCATTATCTGGGAATACGGATGACTCATTTCACAAACGATTTTGTCCAATCAAATGCACTCTTGAGCGAGATTGTCCCTCCCCCTTACACCAACTTGCATCAGAAGTGTTTGTTTCCACTACCCTGTAGGTGTGTGTGTGTGCGTGTGTGTGTGTGTGTGTGTGCGTGTGTGTGTGCGCGTGCGTGTGTGTGTGTGCGTTTGCATTGGAGCCGCTGTGATAGTTTCTCTGTCCCATAGCTGTGTATCTGGATGCCGCTGGTTTGACTGATGGTCCGGTGGGACGGGGCAGACGCACGGCTACTGATGGATGGCCTGTGCCAAACCCCTGACACAGCCATTCAGCCAACAGAAATGATAGATGTTAAATCTAATTTTAAACACCCACAACTGAAGCGGGCCGGACAGACGAGTCCTGCGCTGACAGAGCCACGGCTGCAGCCGTCTGATAACAAAAGCCCTCACCTGAACCCATGACTTGAAATACGACAACACATGAGAGTGACAGCCCAGATAAATATTACAACCAAGAGAGAGAGAGAGAGAGAGAGAGAGAGAGAGAGAGAGAGAGAGAGAGAGAGTACATGTATGTTTTTAAAATGAGCCTGTATGTACTGTAGAAAGTTGTTTTTGAAAGAACATTCTGATTCCTTTAATGTCTCAATGACACACCTGCAATGATGTATAGATCATCAATCTGATCTCATCTGCCAGATCAAATACATCGCTCGTCTTGAACACATCTGTGTAGAAAAGAAGAAAACATGTTGTTGAAAGACTGTCAGCTGTTATTCCAGATGTGATAAATATGTTGACTTATAAATCACCATACACACATACTGTACACAGTCTATTCAAGTCAATATGTTACAAATACACACTATGAAAATCTGCAATGCCTTCTGTTTACCAAAGACTCAATATAATAATACAATATACCACAATACAGAAAGACATTTACAGTTTGTGTATATCTGGCCTCTTATTGATCTGAGGTTTATGAGATTATCAGAACCCACAAACCGTCAGCTGTTGTGCATTTCTGTTATAAAGATCTAACTGTCTTTTATTTTTATTTAAAGTTGTGTTAAAAACGACAACTGAAATGTGCAGGAACGGGCGGAAAAAATGCTAAATTACAACTAACATTAGATCAGAGAAAATATCATACATATAAATGAGTCACATATAATATACATTATGTGATATGATATTGTACATTGTGTCTTTTGTAAAGCTGCCTTGCAACAGTGTAACTCTGAAAGCTATACAAGTACATTTGAATTGAACTGACTTGAATAAATAATCTACACAAAACAATTATCACACGATAAAATATAATTGTAATAAAACTAAAACTGATTTACAGAGAGAGATGCGGATATAAAGTGCAGCAGTCATATACGCATATGAATGATACTTGTCTATTCATCTTCTCCATCAATCCTGGCTGTAGACACAGCAGACTTCAGAAGAGAAATAAACACAGAAATAAGACCTCACATGGATGACAAGACCATCAAATGATGAACAGAATATACAGCGGCATCAAAATAAACAACAAAAAACGGTCATCTTATCATCACATAGAGACGGATTCTGTGATCAAATGTTGCTGCAGCTACAGAAACGTCACTTTTCTAAAAACTTGGGACTAAAACATGTTCCACCGATGTCTGACAGAGGTTAAGTTCATTCATTCATATTCACGATTTTAAAAACACATCAGTTTTTATTAGTACAATCAAACACAGTTGTGTTTACATTCATGCATTTGACAGCTTTTATCCAACCTGACTTGCAGTAACCAGTCCCTTGTGCTGTCCTTCTTATAAATACATTCAAGCTGGTTTGATTTTTCGATATAATGCAAAGATGTTCTTACATGTGACAAAAGTCTTTTTGGGGCGCTGGAGGCGTCACAGACCTCAGCTGAATTGTGTAGTGCTGCATTACATCAACGTACCACGGTTGAATACATACATATGCGCTATGCATTCGATCAGTTCAAACATTTCTCTGTTTAGGCTTGTTTTATGTCAACCCTGTTACGGTCTGTTATGTTATAGGTTTAAATCTGTCACATGTTGTCTGTGTTCAGGATGTTGTTGGTTATGTCATAAGGACAGAACACGTATCTGACAGCATTACCCGAGAAACATATGAACATCCCGTTAGCATTGAAATATAAACTCACACATTCAATGTGCCGCTTTAGGACTCTTGGCAGAAAATGAAGTCTTGTTTTATTCTGTGGAGACGCGCTCAGCGTGAAATTAAAGGCATCGTCTTCTGACTGAAATATAAATGTGTTTCTCATTCGCCGTCGCTGCTCATCTTAAACAGCAAAGATCTGATGAAATTACACTTGCGTTCAGTCACAAGAGAAGAAGTTTCACTTCAGTATCTGTCAATCACTGTTTATTAAAACCAAACTCACATTGCTGAAAGGTCAACGGTCCACTCACCAACAAAACAAACCCCGTCCATATATGCTTTAATATACAAAAGAAAAACAAAACGCTTGTCTTTAAAATGTGATTTTTACCATCACTTTCACCATGCATGTGCAATTGGAAATAATAATCGATAGCCAAATATCTGTTTAATAAGTGTTTGTAAACTCACTTTCAGCCGTGTTCTGGAATGATCCGTGACCTCATGTCTCGTTGCGATATCCTGAAATCATGTAAAAAAACATAAAGAATGTAATACACACAGTAATGCAATCATTCACTTACTGTATATTCACGCAATGCGAATCATGCAATTATAAATATAATATTTCAATTTCTACACGTCATGGTGACATTTATTGTACTGCCTTAAATAAAATGACAGTGAGCAAATACACAAACGTTCAAATGCATGAGAAATGTGATGGAAATAAAGTCACAATTTAAACGTTAAAGTTCCCGAAAATACAATATAGCCCTCTTATTACATACAGTCTTAATGTAAACAATCATTTTCCTTGTTTTCATTTTAAAGTGAAATTGTATGTCACTTTTTAAATAAGATTTGTAATGTTAAAGATCGGCCCAACAAAAAAAGTTGTGTTCTAATTCATTTCATTGGGCGTACGTTTAGATATACTTTATGTAGTGAGTATGCTAGTTTAGTATACTTGTGTTTCAATACTACTTGGACAAATGCTGCGTTCCAGACTTGATATACATAAATGTAATTTATTTTTAATTTGACTACACTAATTCAACTAAAAAAGCTTTGTGTACTGTAGTTGGCTATATGAGACCAGTTCTACTGTCCTTATGCCGATTGCTTCCATCGTTTACCTCTGCGTCTGCTAAATGACTAAATAATGTAAGCAACTAACTCCAAATGTAATAAGGTGGGTAACATCCCAAACTTCGCACCATAAACGTGCCTATAGTTTTAAAATAAAACTGTCTATTTAGTTCAAAAGGAAACTAATATCACACTTTAATAAGCATCTTGTGTATCGTTCTGACATGACGTTGTGTTGTAAAGATGTGAATGTCTCCGCTGGCCTCAGATGTGCCGTGACATTGTTTTGCACTGAAGTAAATCTCATCAGAGATACACCCGTTCAGAGACAAGACCCGATCTCTGCAATATTGATTTAATTAAACACACATTGAAATATGTTGTCAGAGGTGTTGTTCCTCCACGGCTGTTCTCCTGTCAGCTCGCAAGGCCATTCAAGCTTTCTCACCGACACACACACAGTCATTCTCCACCATTTGTTTCCAGCCTCGCGGCTTTCTTTCCTTTAAGAGAGGAGAAAAATCGCCCGTGTCAGTGGCTGTCCAGTGATGTATCGCTCTCATAAAACACCCATTTCCCGCGTCGCCTGCAGGAGGGCTGATAGACCGCGGCGCGCCGGGTTACCACAACGCGCGCGCAGCACTGAGGCCGCGTTTTAAAGCAGCGAGGTCACGACGCTGCGGGAATGACACGGAGATAACTGTGACATATGCCCTCCATACGCTTAAAGATAGTGTCCAGGAAAATGTTGTGGATCCCAAGGTGCCTGTAAAACAAAGTGTCTCTGAGAGAGAGAACCAGATACCCTTAAAGGTGAAGAGTATAAATGTTACAGAACTTTCTCGCGCTTCATTCTTTATTCCTTGAATTCCAAATACCTTGTAACTTTTTCTAATGCTAATTTCAACCTCCACTGGAGGTCAATGCGAAAGTTCACCCAAAAATCTACTTTGTGTTATTGTGTTTACTCGCCCACGTGACATTAAACATGTTTAGAGAACTTACGGCGTCTTCGGAGCACAAATGAAGATATTTAAGAGACATCCCAGAGATTTCCAGGCCATAGACATCATGGTCCAGAAAAGTACTGAAGACATGGTTATATTGCTCCATCCGCTCATACTGGATCAGTTGAATTTCTTTGAAGTGACGAGAATGCTTTATATGGGAAAAACAAACCATAATAGCGACTTTAATGGATATATTCTAATCTGTCTTGTCAGTGTACAGCGTTCACGAGAGCACTTCTTCGTCTTCTTCTCGGACGCTTTCTTCTTCCTCGTTGTGAGTCAGAGCGCCGGCGTCCAATAGGAAACCTAATACGCTCTCATCCAAGAAGAAGACTAAGAAGAAGTGTTCTTGTGAACGTGCGCCATACACTGACAAGACAGAGGAGAATATATCCATTAAAGTCTGGGGCTTTTTTTCGCACATAAAGTATTTTCGTTGCTTCAAAAAATTCAAATGAGCCAGTATGAGAGGATAGAACAATTTAACCATTTCTTTAGTACTTTTCTGGACCTTGACAACAACTGACACCATGATATCTATGTCTATAAATATCTCCATTTGTGCTCCGATGACGCCGCAAGTTCTCGTAACATGTTTAATGTCATTTGGGCGAGTAAAACGAAAAATTTGTCATCATTTATAATCGTCTCTTCTGCTGAACGTACAGGAAGATATTAGGAAGAACGTCACATCTCATCTACCATTGACTCTCATAGTATTCTCTTTTCCCTACTATGGCAGTGAATCGGGGATGAGATAAGACATTCTAACAAATATCTTCCTGTGCGTACTATGGTTAACACTGCACAATACTTTAAGCAAAAGTTTGTGTTTTCTCTCCATTTGATCTCTTTGATTTGGAGAAATAAATGAGACATTAAAGAGATTTCATCCGTGATTCTTCTTTTTTGTAAATAACACGATTATGAACTTTAAATGAAACGCACGCGATCAAAGTGTTTAGTAAAATAATAAAATGTGTGTGCACTTGCCGTATGATGTCATTCTGTGGCAGGACGTCCACGAGCATCTGTAGGAAGTGAGCGAGTGTGTTCTAATGACGCCCTGCGGCCGAAGACATGAAAACATTCAGCCGGCAGAAATCTGTCTGATGAAGCATCCATCACCGCTCCTCAGTCCAAAACATGACATGCAGATTGCTTGAAGCTTCACATCACTCATTGAATATTTATAAGCGTAAACATGCAGGTACAGTAAAGGCACATGCTGAGAAACAATGATGGAGACACGAAAACACAATTCATCTCAAAAAGTCAAAGGACGCTTCACAAAAAGAAATCCTGACCGGTCCCAGAATTGTTTACGTTAAATATTGCTTTTATTTGATATCGTGGTGATTTATGAGCGTGACACGTTCTTGACAGCGTATATGAGATTCTCAATCTCAATGTGACAACAGTGGCTTTATTCACCCACATCAGATAAAATCCCATCTGCACAACATCTTGAGTTATGATGTTTATATTTGATAGAAACTGGAAGCTGGAGACAGCGTTTAGTCTCATCGGCAGCAGGTTCTGTTTTCTCAGAGCACAAGAGCTTCGTTCGGATCAAACAGATTGTGAATCTGAGCAGAGAAACACTTCGGCACAGGTTCATTCATTCACCTTGCTATTCAGAAGAAAAACTAAATACAATACATAAACTCAAGCTGAAAACATACAAGAAACGGACGAAATATGATGTGAAGCCAAACGTACCCACATGACAAAATGATATAGTGTACTATAATATTTATGATAGAAAACTGTAGTAAAATGTCAAGGTACTAAAGTGTATATGTAAACTTAGCTTAAGTTGTTTCTCTATTTATGTAAGTTTTACATTTACAATGGTTAACACTCGTACATTATTATATTGTACTGTAGTATAAATACTAGAAAATCTCTTGTTGTTTATTTTTGTTATAGTCTTACAGTATAGTATAGTACAATAGTATGTTATTCTATAGTGCACTGTAGTATTTTTTTATGTGTGGAAACAGCAGTAGTTAATCACAAGCTACAGAAATATCACAGCACAAGCGTAACTATTTTACGATGTGGGTCATTCGTATCAATTCATATGATCTCATACATACATTTTGCTTTTGCGCCACTGATGTCAAGTTTAGCGGCGGGGCTTCAGTATCGCCTTTTTCCTAATAATTGTACGTTTTGTATGATTTGCAACGTACACATTTTGAGGCATAAGCTTCCTTGTAAAACAGTCAGGTTGGAATAAATACACTTTCCAAACGTTTCCATTCCGGCTCTACCTTGAATCTCAATGATGTTTAGTAGCGCTGAGATAAAAAAGAGGTCTCACCTGTGATATCTTGTGGGACTGGTCTTCTTATGCTCTAACTTCAGATCGGACGAGACAAAGTCATTTGAAACCACAAAAACAGAATCAAATATTTGAATCATTATTGACAAATACTTATTTACTTTGTGTCATCCATGTGAAAGCTTTCACAAAGCAACATCCCGTAACCATGGCAACCGCTTCTTCATCTTCACTCTGCGACCTGAAGTGGCAGCTGAGAGAGGTGTTAAACACAGGAACGGATAAAAGCGGCCGGGATGAATGTTATTTCTGACAGAACACAAATGAATCGGATCTAAACGCTGGAGGCAGGTCAGCTGCTCGCCGGCACGTTACGATTGCGTTTATAATGGGATATTGAGTCCGGTATTGACCTGTTGATAATGGCGATGAATGAGGTCACATCAGACTCATTACTGCTGTCAGGCAGATCTAGTTAACACACTATGTTAAGAATGGGAATTTTGTGAACAATTTTTGTGAGCGCATTACTCTGAACATTTATGATTCATTCAAGAATCTTTCGCAGAGATTTTCCACAAATACAAATGTTTCATGATTATTATATATTCTTTAAGACATGTATTTACCAGTGTCTATTAATATTGATTATGAGTTTTTTAGTGTTGTGTGGATCTTTCGAATGAATTTTGGCAGTACTGGTCTTGGTCTCGACTCGGCCCCTCAAAGTCTTGGTCTTTTTATCTGATGACGAATTTGTGATTTTCGGGTGAATTGTCCATTTAATTTCCTTCTCACACTTTAAGTGAAACTGGACATCAGCCATTCAAACAAGGGAAACCGTGGCTGCACGACTGAATTATTCTGGATACTAAAATTCAATCTGATAGGAAAGTCTGTTAATGTCTCACCCTGGTAAAGTGGGGAAACTTCGCCTTTGTTCTGACAGATTTCTGAGTCTGTGGAATGCAAAGTTCTCTTAATAATTGATGATAGTCTCAGCTTTTCAAAGTAGCCGAGCGAGTCCCGTTTCCCCCTGACATTTAATTTGTCTGAAAATCAGCGAGCGTGGAAGTCTGATTATCTCACGCCGCCTCACATCCGCTCTTCACCATCACACGTGAAGAAAACTATCAATATCAGCCATAAGAAAATGTCTGAGGATAAATGATATTACCAGAAAATCATCTCAAACTGACTATAGTAAACCGTAGAATGTAGTATAATACCTACACTTGTGAAATACACGTATTCAATTTGAGCGTTTACTATAGTAAATGGACCAACAGAAGTGAATACTGTGCATTGCGGCCATTTTTACTACGGTATACTGTATTGCAGTGATCTCTTCACTTGTAATGTTTATTCTGCAGGTTTATAGTCAAATACTATTTTGAGTATTTCTTCAATTGTGGGTTGGGACGCATCTACTGTATATAAATGAACATGAACTTTTATAACCAATATTTAGTTCTTATAAAAGTTGACAGACACACTTCTTTACTTGCGTTCAATGAACGTGCATGTCACAATTCCACAGTATTATCATATAACAGACAGTGAATGTAACATATACGTTGTGATTTATGCATCCATGTGCGAAGAGCAGAAATCCAATACGAGCCGAACAAAATATGACAGGTTGAGTCATTAATATTTGCATCGATATCTGTTTTCCAGCGGATCATTAAACAGCACAAATCCTTTGCTATGAGAAAAAGTGTCGGTGAAATCTGTCAGTGATCTGGAAGTCTGAAATGTATGTTCTCTCTCTCATTATTTTAGGTCAGATCCTGAGAGGATGATGTATGTGTCCCCGTTGAATCATACGAGGGTCGTTCCGAATGCATTTGATTGTAAATGAGACGTGAAATGGAAATTGTGCTGTTTAATGTAGAGTAAAAGCAGTGGGTGTGCGCTCAACTTTGACCTGACAGACAGAATGACATTCAGCTAGTTTGTGTGGGATGAAAGCGGCGGCTCAACAGCGCCTCCAAGAGCTGCGTCATCTGAACTGAATAAATCTTCTCTTTACATACACAGAAAACGTAAATGTTAGTTGAAAAATACTCCATTCAAATTGTAAATGTACTATAGAGACATCTGCAAATGTGCATTTTTCTCATGGCATAAAGCATGCTTACATTAAAACTGAGAAGAAGACGGACGGCACCTGTATGTGAAACTCCTCCGTCGTCTAACATCAGCAGCACATGTGATTTCCTGAACCGTCTTAGTTAAATTCTGATGAAATGTACGTGTGGGGTTTATTAATCATTCACATCAGTTTTAATAAGCCTCAATATATTAGTCAGTCACATCTCTCCTCCTGTAAGATGCTCAACGTTTTATCACTGAACACAAAACCATACAATTTTACAATACAAGAGAACTTCTACATACAGTACAGTATATTTATTGACAACAAATATTATGATTGAATATTTTGGTCTTTTCGTTAAAGACTTTAAAGACGTAAATAAAATAATCTGAGTGTGTCTTGTATTTACCTGATCAGGTGTCAGACGGGGTGGGTTGAACAAGAGCCGGAAGAAGTGTTTTCACACCTGTTCACAAATGAAAACGGGTTAGTTTAGAACGCACGGTTGTGTATGTTAGATTTCCAGATGCAAGATTATTCTGCATTCAAAATACAGCAAACACTGTCTGTTCAAACTGAACGTACTCCGATGAACAAGAAAAGCTGCTGTTATTTACCTCTTGAATCCAAATTCAATTGGCTGGAAATGTCAAGAAACACAAAACCAAAAGAGGAAAACTGGAAATGGAAAATGTTTATTTAAAACATCAACAGAACAAAGACAATAAAGAGAATTCTTTAGACCGACAGGTGATCAAATACGTTCGAAAGATTGAGATGATAGACGTTTATTTTGCTTTACGAAGACAATCACTGCAATAACGCTTTAAAACATTAAAGTCAGAAGTCATAATTCTCATTTAACGTCAATTGGATGGAAATCAGATTGCATTTTCTCTTAATAGTAAACATTTGTTTGTTTAGTTTTGTCCACATTTGAAGTGCTTTATCAAGTAAACAGTAAAGGGCAAAAAAGCCATTTCATGTCCAACATTGCTGTTCTACAACCAGATCAAGTGAAACGTCAACACAGAAACACAAAGAATCATCCCAGTCAACTCTACATACAAACATCAACCAAAGAACAACAACAAACAAAAGACATTCATTCAACCAACCAAAGAACAAAAGCTGCCTTCAAATAAAGCAAACAAACCTGCAAATCTACATCAGATTAAATTAGACATTTACATTCACTCAAGAGCTTATCGTCAAATATTATCCTCGTGAATTTAACATCCCTTTACATCTATCCACTGAATACACAACCAAAACACTTCCACTATAATGATATGACATCATTACAACTCGAGTGGATTTACTAACTCAAACGCTGGAATATAAAGGGAGCCAAGAACCGATGAAAAACAAAACATATATAGTGCTTTTTAAATATTAAAGTTAATATTTTAGAGGCTGGAAACCTTTGCAAACATGCCCACACACACAGAGAAAAATATACATCAAATAAAAGAGGTGTTACATTTTTGAAAAGGTTAAAACTGGAAACTGCAATATTTGTGTTTGCTGAATCAGGATCGGATTTGAATATAAACACAGAACGAGTGCTGTGACGGTGATCAATAAATGCGAAACCTTTACATGCTTAAAAAGATGAAGAACTGAGTGCGCTGAAAGCTGCAAAACATGATGAACCAAACGTGGATTTGCGTGCGAATGAAGCCGAATACATTTTGTTCATCAAGTCGCACTCTAACATAACCACGCATTCAGTACTTGTGTGTCTGTTTTCGGCAGTGTGTCCTGATCCTTAAACAGAATCACAAACCCTCTTACAGATGGATTATTGTGCACATGCATAAACAATCTTTAACAACATGACCAGACCTGAAACACACCAGACATCAGCACTCACCTGAGAAAGATTTCAGAAAACCTCCTCAATTTATGTTCAAACCTCTATCCAGTAAAGAGCACGACATACTAAAACCTTCACAACAACAACTGTACAAACACAAAGAGATCAAAGGTGACTTTCATAAATAAATTAAATGGCAGTGATCGGAGCACTCGAGGGCTGAATCTGATGTCAGACGGCCTTTTGATGGGGATTGAAAAGCGAAGGGATGTGGAAAGTTTCCTTCAGAACTCCAGAGGGCCGAGGTCACTGAAGTCACAGTCGAACAGCTCGCTGATGCCCTCGTGCTCCTCAAGGCCGAAGTGATAGTCCTGACTGTGTGGGGGGGAAAGGCAGATAAAACTGTCCAATGGGAGACCGAGACCGCCCGCCCCGTCGCTCCGCTCCAGCAGGAAGTCAGACGAGTCCAGAGGAGAAAAATTAAACTCTGGCATCTCGCCAATGCCAGAAAATGGATCAGAGTCCAGAAACGGCTCTGTAAGACATGAGAACGTGTTTTATGATTGAACAAGTTTCTTTTAATGTTAAGGATAACACTTTCGTTTTGAGATACCGTGGATCATTTATGTTTTTACATTCAAGACAGCAGTTTAGATTGAAATTTGCATTCAATATATTCCTTATATTTCTAATTTAAATATATTAACTGAAACATTTAGTTTGTATGTCGTAAATAAGATAGATTCTTCTAAATTATTGCCATAAATGTACATTCTACATTTAGCAGACACTTTCATAAGCAATATTATAAATTACAAACCCAACTGTTGTTTTGTAATGCGCTTTTATTTTATATTTATTCAAAATCAATGAAAACACTGAACCTAGAAATAAGATTATGATTATTGTGGTTAAAATGTATTAGCAACCTGAAGCGTTATTACCTAGAGGCAGAGGGGAGGAGCTCGGGAGCGTAGCTGGCGTTGACCTCACTTCCTGTGAGGCGGGTTCAGACCGCGGTGGGCTCTGACTGGTTGATTTAGCTGGACTACAATCCGAGACGGGACTACAAACCCCAGAACTGTCCTCGGGACAGATGAATACATCGATTGGACCTCTAGAGCTCTTTAGAGAAATCTGGTAGCCCTGGAACAGACATTTAAACATGTTTCAACAAGATTTCTTTCACCTCTTAAGTCACAAACGTATGTGTGTGTGTGTGTGTGTGTGTGTGTGTGTGTGTGCATGCGCTCACCTCAGTAGGTTCTGTCACCTGCATCTGCGTTTCAGGTGGTGCTCGTATCACCATGACGATCTGATCCGGAGGGTCCACGGTGTCCCGCAGGTCTTGACATCTGACATACCCCAGCTTGACTTTTTATTAAGGAACGCAACGTTCACGTTTAGACACTGTTGAAATCCTGTCATGCTTTCACCCTGAACCATGAACAAGTCTAAACAAAGACATTTTGTGAAGATCACACGCTCTCTCGCTCAGAGAGATGAAGGATATTTCTTGTTGTGCGTGTCCTCTGTGAGCAGCCGTAGCTGCAGGCTGCTTTTGTTAATAAGCTCATCGAGTTTCTCCTCCGTGTCCGTCAGTTCGGCTAACTCTCTCTGAAGCTCCTGAAACCTCGCCACCGACGCCCCGTCTATACGGTTACCCCTGAAACACAAACACACGCATACAGATAAACGCATGACACGCTGTGTACGCACACACACACACACTGATGTGATGATGTCCAGGCATCCATATATTCCCTTTCATCCAACCAAAGATCCAATGACATCAAGAATGAGTGCTGTGATGTTCTTCAGAGACCATCCTCTAGCAAACCCACATGTTTAACTGTTAATAAGGTCACGTCACATATCAACGATAATAAAACGACTAGAACGCCAATTTTTACGTGATGTTGAATGATGCATTTCATTATTTGTATGATCGCTAAAGGATCCTCCAGCACTCACAGCCACTGAATGTTGTTTTTTGACTTCTTAGAGATCAGACGAATGCCCTCCAGGACGTTGGTGATGTCATAGATGCGACGTTTCTGGACGTCCAGCACCTGGGACGCCCAGTTGAGATCAACCACACCATCTGGAGACTGATCCAGCAGGTCCAGAAAGCGTTTGGTGGTGAGATTGAGAGACGTGTCATAGCGAGATTTCTCTGCGGACTGTCGGGGCGCTACGGAAACGATGGGTTAGAAAAACATATACACTGTATCTGTGAAATGAAACGCTTGTTTAGGTCATATAAAAGATGCTTGAATGAGAAAACAAAGAGTCGAAAGTCAAATATTTCATAGGCAAAAAACCAAGTTTTTCCTCATTTTTCCAGGAGCGGAAAGCACTTTTTGCGTGACGACAGGAAGCCAAACTAAACCTGCGGACGGATGTGTACCGTACCTCTCGGTGGTGCGGGTGTGGCCGGAGGTGCCGGTCCACATGAAGCGGTTCTGGTGGTGCATATGTACTGATGGTCACTGTCCAGATCCAACTTCCTCTTGACCTAAAAACCACGAAAGAAAGCAGAAGTCACTCACAACCCCATTCAGTCACACCCCGTCAGGTTAAAGGTCACGAGCAGGCGACACATGGAACATTACACGACAGTACAGTAGGAGAGAGGAGAGGTGGGGTGGTACCGGTGGTCTGCCCAGTGTCGTTCTTCGGCTCTCGAGCGGGGTGGTCGTGAAGGTGCTGGTGGTGTTGTGCGGGGTGGCAAACAGCAGGATGTCCCCCGCAGATGTGCTGGGTGTCGATATGATGACAATCTGATGGTCTTCGCTGAGATCAATGCTGCCGTTGTTCAAGAGAGACTCAAAATCAGCCAGCAGGTCCTCTGAAGTCTGACCCGATATACAACTCTCAGACATGGTCACGTGGGCAAACTCAAGCTTTGTGGAAACTACACGATATATATTGAAGGGAGAGAACACCGAGGGTTAAACTGCGCGTGGTTGGATCAGCCATGATCAGACATATGGGCGAGTCTTTGAAACGACAACGAGGCTCAGATCTGGGTCAACGTGCGTTTGCTTAACAAAAAACACAAATCTCACGACATTAACAGTTTCTTCGAGTTATGCCACACGCGTGACGTCATTCATAAACATATGATGCAGTACAACCGAATGCATGACCGGCTCTACGAGTTCTTTGTTTAGGAAACTGCTATAGCCAATAAAACGCGTTCAAATAAGCACCCGATCAAAACTGCGACACAGCTTTCTCTTTAAAGTGCAATAAACACTAAACTACGTGTATTTCATTGTGTTACTATTGTGTTTTCTTATAAATGTAGCTTTTTTTTTTGTTCTACATCAGCACTGGTACACGTAAGCAATAAGTGCACAATCACAACACTAGAATGTGTCAATACAAGCCGAGCCCGATGAAGAACAACGCAAAAGTCCAGTTTGTCCTCTTATTTCACAAAACAATCCATAATATCCTCCGCTCGTGTCCTTGTTTACTCAATCCATGCAGGAAGTGTTTAAAATCTCCTTACAAAACACACCGAAGTTCTTTAAGACGTTTGTTTCAAACGCATGAATCCGTTAAAAAAGATAATACGTGAGATCGGAGTGTCCGCGCGCACCGGTGCGTCCGGAGTCACTTTTGTTGTTGTTGTTCCAGCTGATCGGATCCTGCTCGAAGACTTACGCGCCAAATCTTTTTTGCCGCGAAACCGGCACGTGCCGGCGTGCTGCACGCTGATTGGCGGAGAGAGCGCGTCCCTCGCCGTTTGTCAGCGTTTTGATTGGCCGGAGTGGACGTCAGTCAGACGATCTGGCGTCGCGTTTTGTTTCTCTTTGTTGAGTCCAATGAATGAAAACTTACATTTAATGACTTTTTTTGAGTTGTTTAATAATTAACGGGGATGGAAAACCACGTCGTTGTTAATTAGACTTTGTTCGCTCGGACGATCTTATTTATGTTATTTGCAGCACTTAAAAACGTCCACTTGTACTTCACTAATTGTTTATTTGCTTCGATTCATTGTATTTTATTTAAACATACCTAATTGCATGTATTACGCATTTTGTTCCGGTTTTATCTACGCGAACAACATCTACTCGAATTAATCTGAACTTTAACTTTGTTCATAATCGTAGTTTCACTTCAATATGAAACGTGAGTTGGTCTAGAGACTTCAATACACGTTTAAAACAAACAGATGTCACGAAAACCCCTTAAATAAATCGACTTTCTTTCAAACGTGAATAATGAAGGAAAACTCCGCCCGCCGATGACGTCATGCGCACAGAGGAGCTACAAGATGGCGCAGGCAATATTTGAGGTTCTGGAAGGTATAAATATAGACTTTATTTAATCATTCTCCAGCAAATGCACACGCTGTAAGATGTTATTTTATTTCGATGATAAAACCGCATAGACGTCGATGCGATCAGCCCTCTATATACATATATACTTAGTTGTTTCGGTTTGTGTAGATGTCAACATGTATGTATCATACACATGTAAATATGGGTGTTTTATGGATAATATTGTGCGGTCGGTGTGGTGATTTATTCACTTTAATGCACCTGAGCGAAGACTAGAGGAGGGAGGAAGAGCGACTGGAAGAACAGCCTCGTGCGGAGGGAGCGCGACTTTTCGCTGGAAAAGCCGCAATCTGATCATATACATCAAATCTACACACACACACACACACATTACATTTAATAACATGCATTAGACAATGTTAATATACATTGCATATGATAAACTGTATTTAAAATATATAATTTGACATCAATAATATGATATATAAAATATTTAAAATATGTGTCTTTGAAATGTCTAGGCATGGACAACCAGACGGTCCTTAATGTTCAGTCGTTGTTAGACGGTCAAGGTGGAGTTTTGGACCCGGGCGCCCAGAATGTCTCGGGAACGACCATCCAGCCAATGGGTGAGCATTATCCCAGATAGCACAATCCATCTGCATTTACATCTCATCTGAAATACGTCTCGGAGACGTCTGTAATACGTCTGCTGTGTAAAAACATCTGCTAAACATCTTAGAAAGACCTGTTGTTCATCCATTCTAAATCATACACATCTTACAGACGTCTGACAGCACACGTCTCAGAGACGTATCGCAGATGTAAATGCAGACGTCAAATAGACGTAATCCAGATGTACGTGTGCTATCAGGGATTCCTCAACATATCACATCATCTCTTCTTCAAAGTGTCAATATTTATGTCTCATTATATTTGTAGACGACGACGACGTCTTTCTCTGCGGTAAATGTAAGAAGCAGTTTAACTCTTTACCGGCGTTCATGACCCACAAGCGTGAACAGTGTCAGTCCAACACCCCGTTACTGGCCACCGTATCTCTCGCCTCCAACAACACCTACACCTCCGTCCCATCCATCAGCGCTGGACCACAGCTGACCGCTAACAGACAGGTAGGTACAGATCGCCTGATCAACCACACCTGCCCGCATCACCGCTGGATTTATTCACAGTATGTGTTTTGTTTTCTCAAGGTGTCCACGTACATCACAGTACCGCAGTCTCCTCTGACACACACACTGGTCCAAGGGAACGTGTTGGTCAGCGATGAAGTTCTGATGTCGGCGATATCGGCCTTCAGCTCTCTGGATCAGCCCATGACAGCCATGCAGGGATCTGCACAGGTAAACGCTCGCCCGAGAGACACGGAAATAAAAGCCGATTTAAATAATAAAAGTCGAAAGTGTGATAAACACTACAGTGCATCAAACCGCCAAAAAAAGGTTCACACCCTGCATACTTGTGACCTTTTTTGTGTTTTTTTTTTCAGAGTAATCTCAACATGCACGCAGGGAACTCGTACCTGCAGCACCATCAGCACCCTCCACAGCCCCTTCCACCCAACCAGGTTATGCCTCTTTCCTCACAGGTGCCCTCCAGCAACAGTAACTCTATAGTGCAGGTGTACAGCACACTGCCCCCTATGGCTGGAGGCGGTACCGCAGAGGGCCCCGCTCTGGGCCTGCACACGTTTCAGTCTGTTCAGGTACGGTGACATGTTTATCAACAGTTTTTTAACTTTGTTTTGAAAAGTGGTGGGGAAAAAGACGACACACACAATACTTAATAAATAGTTTCTGTAAGAACTGGTTGGGAATATTCATGGGAGTCACAAGCGCGAACAATGTAGGTGACTCCTCCTCCAGAAAACAGTATAAAAACTGCGCCGCTTCAGTGGTGTAACGTTAGTGCGAAAGACGCATGACAGATAATATGGACACTGGCGTGAAGCAGGCTCGTGTCCGCTGAACACACTATTCTAGAGTTTCACATCACATAATAGATCTGCTTCCTTTTGTTTTTAAACCATATCATGTTTTCATCAATAGATCATTTAAAGCATGTTGTGACTTTTTCCATTTATTGGAGTTTTCCATCAAGTATTAAAATGTAATTAAATCTTTCAATAGCATTACACCCATGTTTTTGATAATGTTGTTTGTCAGGTGCCCAGTCAATGTGTGGACGGTCAGGTGTTCAGCGCAGCTCCAGTGTACAGTCCTGGAAAACAGAGCACCAAAAACAAGACCTGTACCATCGGCTCAAACCTCTCTGAACTGGGAGAATACAACAAAGTGGTCATTCCAAAGAGAGCCAGAACCGGCAAGAAAACACCGGATGGTACTTGATACCGTACAGGATATACGGAGGCCGGAAGCCGTGTGTGGAAACTGAAAATGAAATGTTTTTCTTCCAGCAGGTCAAGCCAAAGGAAAAGCACAGAAGCTGAAGTGCACTTACTGTGACAAAGTGTTCACCAAGAACTTTGACCTTCAGCAGCACATGCGCAGGTGAATGAGAGAAATCTCTTCTGGGTTTAACATTTAACTGTGTGATCGGACACAAAGTTAACATGCTTTTACCACAACAAAACAATAGTTTAACATAAATACTTTCTTTATTTATTGGAGTTTTATTAATATGAAATATTGATATACATTTGATATATATTGTATATCATATTACATTTTTTTGTTCATTTTAGTTCAATTTAAATATCTTTTTGTCAAGCAGTTATTTTTGTAATTTAGGTTGAGTTTTTATTTATTTCCAATGATTATATTAGATTTGATTTCGCTTACCAGTAATGCTTGAATAGTTAACATAGTAGTTAACAACAATAATGATGAAAAAGAGATTTCCAATGAAAAGTTCACACGAAACTAAACAAACATGCCGTGATCATTTAGTCACCATCTTGAAGTTAATACATCCGGTGATGTTCTGAACTCCGCAGTCATACGGGTGAGAAGCCGTTTCAGTGCATCGTGTGCGGCCGTGCCTTCGCTCAGAAGTCAAATGTAAAGAAACACATGCAGACGCACAAGGTTTGGCCGGCCGGGGTTCACAGCAGCGTCTCCAGGACACCCATCACAGTGCAGGTGCTTCAGGTGAACAATGACGCCTCACAGCAGATGGACGACGAGGGGCAAGGTGAGGAATCCTCAATTATAAAGTGTAATGACTGGTTAGATATGACCCTGCGTGTGTTTTGATCTCAGCATCTGTAGAAGAGAGAAACGGTGATGTCCAGGTGGAGACGCAGGGATCGGCGGAGGGGAAGCTGAATCAGAACAAACAGATTCTCTTGATTGACAGCTCATATCAGTGTCAGTTCTGCTCGGCTAAATTCAGCAGCTACTTCCAGCTAAAGTCTCACATGACCCAACACAAGAATGAACAGGTACGACATCACAGAGAAACACAAGAACATGTTTCCTATGGTTTTGTTTCCATGCTACATGCTTGTGATTATAGGAACGGGTTCCTAGAAATGAAAAATGTATCCGCGTCCATGTAAAAAACATGAATCTAATCATTTTTTCTGAATGGAAATTCATTGATTTGCATGCAAAGATTCGTTGATGGCATTTGTTGGTACATCGCTTTAGACCTGTGCTTTAAAATAGGATTGCTATACGAACTTGCTAAATGATATAATATTCAATATGCAATAATGAATAAAAAATAACACTAATATATATTACAGTTGATAATATATGAGAAAAATAAATAAAAATAAGCCAAATCCATTTAAATTCATTCTTTATATATATTGAGAAATTAGTGCTGTTCCACTATTGATCACATCCTGAATAAAAGTTTGCGTTTACTTAATATATGTCTGTGCACTGTGCATATCATTATTTTTGTATATATAAACACATATGCATACATTTCATAAAAATGAGTAAACGTTTATATATAATGCCCGAACATCTCTGCTTGCAGCTATAATATATAATTGAAATGATTTCTAAATAGATTCATGCAATTGGTTTGTTTTGATTAAGCCATAATAAATCAAAACTAACACAAAAAAATTATTTAGAAAAACAATTTTGGAAACAAACTCTTCATATATAAACTCTTCGTATATACATGTATTCAAACATATATTATGTAAAGACAAACCTTTATTCTGGATGCGACCAATAGCGATTATTTGTGGAACAGCCCTATTAGACCTGCAATATTTACAAAAAAGATGAACATGTCTGCATCGACCCGTCGACATGCACGTTGATACTAAAATGTTTTCACATGATTGACGTTGTGAGGTTTACCGCTGTGTGGTGAAGAGCTGCTCGCAGACGTTTCAGAAGTTAGATCTGTTTCTGGAGCACATTCACACACATCAGGAGCAGCTGACGTACCGCTGTCATCAGTGTGGGAAAGTCTTTCCATCGCTGTTTGAACTGGGATTGCACCAGTACTCCCACAGCTTCTGTCCACAGCAGAACCAGCGCAAAGAGACCAACTATTACAGGTGAGAATCACACTACCGATCACACATCTGTATACCCAATCAGATCCACTGTATGAACTGAACGTGTTTGTGTCTTTGGTTGGTCCAGATGTATTAAGTGTCAAAGTAAATATTCCACACAAGAAGCTCTGGAGCAACATCTGCTGAACGCCACTCACAACTACCCCTGTACTCACTGTCAGAAGGTCTGAAAATACACCTTTGATTTCATCATTTTTTATAAGAAATATTCATATCAATGAAATAAAAAAGAAAGTGTTATATTATAACCAAACACAGATCGAAAGTTAACATCTGGCCAAATGAAACTATGAAAATGTAGATCTTTAAAACAAAGTCTTAAACCCGTTCGCTCTTTTGGTTAAAAATAGGGCTGCAGTGCACTGTATTAAAGACAATCTCAATCACTCCGTAACTTGCTAAATAATTACGTATACGAGAATTAAGTATTCGAGATGATGCTTAAAAGTGTCAAATCAATAATCGTCACAATTTAAATCAATAGATTCCAAAACAATTATATAACAAACATGTGCTGGGTCCCAATTGGCCCACTTAAACTACGTAGTGTTTTTGTTATAGAAAAGTATATACATTTTAGTGCGTAGCAAAAGTGTATTCGTACACTGGGACATACCGCTGCGAAACGGAAGTGACGTTGTTGCCTAGACGACAACTGTCGTAACTGTCGCCAGCATCAAAATACAGCTCTTCCTTGCATTAAGTGTTTATTCAGTTATTATTTTGTACGTAATGTTTACTGTATATTTACATTTATTAATTACGCGAAACAACTTTAATTTAATTGTATTATTAATGCAGTGTAGCATCACTAAACTCCGCCCTCTCGTGATGAGTTGTGGGTAATATCAGCCATCGAATTTTCATCGGAAACAGTAAACCATCCGGGATACTCATTTCAGCACACTATGTATATTTGAGACATACTAAATCTATTTTCGAATACTATTTAGGACGGATTGTATGCGAATTGGGACGCAGCTATGATTTATATACTTTCTGGGAAAAGAAAGAATCTCTGCATGTGCTTAGCATAAAAAAACTTCGTACATAAATGCATAACTTTTTAAAGTATTGAAATCATTAAGTTATTGCAAACCACTGATATATTCACAATGCAATATAAATATTTTCTATACTTCAATTATTCCGATATATCTTGTTAAAAAGAAAACCAGTGTTACTGTAACCCATTTCACAAGGTTAGTATTCTAATAACGCTTTATGATTTGACCTGTAGGTTTGGATTTCGCAGGAAATGTGTGTTTGATGTCATTTTACTTTAACCCACATAAAACCAAGTATGTGAAGTAACGTGCTGTGGCACAAGTGATGGATTGTATCTTATTGTAATCTTACATCTGTGGTTTCTCAGGTGTTTCCCTGCGAGCGCTATTTCCGCCGTCATCTGGTCACTCACGGTGCCGGGGGGAAATTTAAATGTCACGTCTGTAAGAAGTTCTTCAAAACCGAGCACTACCTCAAACTCCACACGCAGATCCACTCAGGTACCTTAGACACAAAAACAACAAAGTAATCCGGGTGAACAGATCAACTAGTTTAGTGTTGTGAACCAACGTTTGTTCTCTCGACAGGAGAGAAGCCGTTTAAATGTTCGGTGTGTGAGGCCACGTTCAACAGAAAAGATAAAGTCAAGAGACACATGTTGATTCACGAGCCCTTCAAGAAATACAAATGTCCCTTCAGGTGAGCGATGGACCGATAATAACATCCCGTCTGTGAATATTCAGTGTTCCTCATCTTTGTGTCTTTATTTGTGTGGTGTCAGGACTCATGTGGGCTGCACCAAAGAGTTCAACAGACCAGACAAACTGAAAGCTCATATTCTCTCTCATTCAGGTGAGAATGAACATTCAAACCACACATCTGATGATCTTCAAAAATACAGTTTTACTATAGTAACTGCAGTTTAATCATTCAGACATTCAGACCTAGACATTCAGAGTCAAATGAAAACCATACTTTTACTATGGTTAGTTTTTCAATAGATTTGGCATTAGATCAGCATTAAAGCCACAATATGGAAGAAATTTGTTGTGAAATATCCCAAAATCACTTGATATAGTTCATGCAGTCGTGTATCCACATGATCCCGAATGTTCCCAAGAATGTGCAGATCCAGAGAAATTCCTATTTAAACTAAAGTCCCGTCTCTTGTCTCTCTTGTGTTTGTCTCATATCAGTGACTTAATATCCGCTGCTCCTCACGACCCTCAGTTTCCGGCTGTAGAAACTACGGCAGAAGTGCTTATACAGCATCCGTTGTTCTGTTATTATGGATCACGATTACTCTTTGGTGACTAAAGGAAACACAAACAAGCGTAAACGTAGTTTACTTTTCAAACGACGACTGTATGACTGTTTTAAACACGTTAAACTGTGTAGCATTACGCTACCAAATCAATCGACAAAGTCTAATATCATTCACAGGCTAACGTAGCTTTAAATTCCACGTTTCTTGCAACATAATTCATTACATTGACATCAAATAAAATGAATTCACGCCTCTGGATGGTGAAAACCACATGTTCCACAATTCCACAACGTCATTTAGCTTCGCCTTTTGTTGTCGTTTCGAAAGTGCACCATATAGCGCTCCATATTTACATATTGTGGCTTTAAAGTTATTGTAGTCTTAACAGCTCAAATTTTATTATTTATTTTTTATTTCTAAAAACAACGTCAAATAACTACTAACAAAACTCAGTATTGTTGCCGCGTAAACTTTGTATCTCTGTATTTTATTTAGTTTGTATGTAAATGAAGACTTTTGGTGAACTTCCCATCTGTCTGTGGGTCTCTCTCAGGTATTAAACCGTACAAGTGTCAGTTCTGTCAGAAGTCATTCAGTCGTCGTGCGCACATGCTGGAACATCAGCGCTCGCACACAGATAATTACCGTTACCGCTGTTCCTCCTGTAACAAAGGCTTCACCCGGCAGAAATACTACAGAGATCACAAGTGTCCGGTGGCAGGAGCCGCGGAGGCGCAGCGACACGGGGACGACACCGAAGGTACAGAAACATCATAGATTGTTCATTTCGTCATTGTGTGTAATCGATCTTCTCAGACGGCTTGTGTTCTCCGTCCTCAGGAACAGCGGACGGATCTCCTGCGGCGGAGCCTGATGAACACTGTGAGGACACGGAGGATGGAGGGAAGGAGATGAGAGAGGAGGACGGGGCGGATGATGATTTGGAGGGCGGGGCCAGGCTGGATCCTATGCAGGAGGAGGGCGGAGCCGTCGGGCTGCTGTCTGAACCTATGTGCTTTCAGACGGTGGACGGATGAGAACACACTGATGACTGATTTGCTGGTACGAAGATGTTTGGGATGAAAAGCTACTGAAAACGACACGTGCAGGTGTCCCAGCTGAAGATCTGTACTAGATGTCTGTTGTTTAACAGAATTGAAGGACTTGTGTATAAATCCTGAGTGGGCGGAGCTTCATTACCATCAGGCACCAATAGAAACCTTTGACGTCGTCTTGATTGCGCAGTCAGTGATGTTTGCTGACTCAAGGCTTGTTGGACTTGACAGTCGGATGACATCAAGGTACGGCGAGAGCGATTCGAAAGCAAACCTTTACTTTTCTCCTCTAAACGCTCTCACGGTACCTTGATGTCATCCGCCTGTCGGATCTTGCGGCGCCATTTGTCAAAGGCTGAAATGCTTGTTTATCCTTGAAATTCCCAAATGTGTTTTATATTAAAACGTGAAATGATTCTTTGCATTGGATGCAATGAAGTCAGAGTGTAACTGCATCTTTCGGATACGGTTCAGGAATAAATTCCTCGATTGAATTTCTGCTGCGTCTTACGATGATCTGAATAATTCCTTTTGTGTCATTTTAATTGTAATTTCAGAAACATCACAGAAAGTCAAGTTTATCTTTACAGTTAATGTGACATGAAATAGTCCTAATGAACATTAAAGTCTAAGGTAAACAATTTTTTATTATTAACCAAAAAACTGCAAACGAAAAACATTTTCCACATCATTATTTATTCAACTGATGAGCATCTTTTTCACATTTTACTATACATACAAATCAAGTCTAGTAAATCATGTCCGAAACAACCCTGAAAGCGGTCGCTTCTGCTTAATACTAAAATCATTTTTTATGTAGTTATAATCAAACAGAGAAGAGCAAGTATTCACAGCATGTACAGTTTTCAGTTCATTTACAGTACAGCGGGAAAGTGGTTTCGTTTACACGGATCAGTAGAAAGAATAAAAGATGTCACATTATCAACCATCTTCCCAGCCTTCCTTTAGTCATAATATTGTTATGGGTGAAGTAAGTTCACATAAATATGGATAAGTTATATTCTGAAAATCAAAAAGATCCCTGAACTGTCATTCACATGACTGTATTCCCCACAATGCACTTCGCCGTGTTTCTGATGGGGGCCGCACCAGTGGTTTAGACTCGAAATCATTTCAGAGAAATGACAGAAAGAGATCTTCGCAATTTTTCAGAAGATGCCCTATATAACTAGGGTCTCAATTTGAATAAATACTGAACTCTGAGACCCCTCCAAACTCGCATTATTATTCGAGGGTTTTATAGTCAGTGTCACAGTCGCATCTACTGTCAAATCAAGCAATCATTGTAAAATCCTGTTATTAAATCTTGTGATATAGACAGAATTGTCCTTATTAAATCTCTAATGTATAGAACAGTCGATTTAAAAAAAAACATCTTCTGTTGTTTAAACGGAGCTATGCTTTCATATCACTGTGCTGAATGCCAGTTTTCTGGATGCCGGTGGACAAAGGCACAAGGAGAACATAAAAACACATTCACACAGCTCTCGCACATATGTGTCGTCTCGCACAACTTAATAAATCTCATCCATACGATTCTTCTCATTTCACGGGTGATGCAGAAATGAATACCAGGTGACAGGCGAGTGTACGAAACCCACTTTCCCATGATGCACCTGTGTGCTGCATCATTGAGGGATGGATGTTTGTCTCACAACACACATGTGGCTTTATAACCAGAGTTCGTGAGTCCGTCCGCTCTGTCTGTGTGTGTGTGTGGTTTACTCCTGTCCAAAACCTTCTGTCTCCTCGATGGCAAACATGAGCTTCTCCTTCATCTGGTCGTAACTTCTGTACGTCGGCAGGTCCAGACGATTAAAACTACGGCAAGACAAAGAGACGAATGGGATCGTTACACAAAAAGTTTCCAAAAGCAAATCCTTTTTCCATCTTCACTCAAAGCATCTGATGTGTGTCAACAGCTATGCAACCAATGAAGTTAATGCTAGCATGATGCAAATAATAGAAACCGTATAGTCCGTATAGTACAAACAAGATAACAAATACAAAAGTGACGAATAAATCTGATTTATGTAGAATCAATTGTTTATCAAAAGTGTTCGGAGAGATTTACCACGTGTGACTCCTGGGAAGCCAGTTCTCCTTGCCGACCTTCTCAATGCAGAACTTCTGCGGCCCATTACTGCCTGTAAACAAACACATCAGCCATAAAACCACATAGTTAAGAATCACTTCACATCAACAGTGAACTACAGAGAGAGACTCACCCATCAGATCAGCAAAACCTCCGACAGGCAGACGACACGTTCCAGTAACAAACTGCAGGAGTCTCATACGCTTCTCATTATCCATCTCTTTAATAAACTACACAGAGAGAAATTGACATTTTAAAAACAGTCAGTTCTTGATTCTGATTGGTCGAGCCGTTATAAAATACCCGGTTTGTAACTAATATTATTAATAGCATCCTTGCGACACTGTTGTTGCGGCTGTGTTTGTTGGCCTTGCTACACATATCACCGTGTCTAAACCGGACGCGACCGACTCGACATGTCTTGTGGGGCTGTCACTATTTTTAAGTAATCGTCTCATCGCAATTATTTAAGATAACCGCAATTATTGTGAATCCTTTGAAAACCCAAGGGTGATCTGCAGTATCTGCTGCATTTACATCCACCGTCCTTTCTCCATCATTTGAGATATTAGTATTAGTTTTGTGTTTATTTGTATCTACACAGCAAGACCCTCATATCTAGTTTTAGTGCTTAAGACGGTCTTCTCTGTTAAAGGAGAATAAATCAAAACCACTATGAAAAGTGAATCAGTTTATAAACCTTAATCAGAGTACAGGCCTTTGCACATCCAGGCCGAAATTTCCGCACGTTAAAAATTAACTACGACCTCCCGTTCCGTCAATCACACTGCCTAAGATATATGCGTCGGTCATAAAAAAAATATATTTTCTGCGTTTTTCGCATCCTTAGCAAGCATTTTGACAATTCAGAGACAACGTTCAAACGAGCGCCAAATACGAAGAAAACGCATACGAAATGTCTGACTGTATGTGCAAAGACCTTAAGAGAGAGAGTGCATGTCAATGACGTCACACAATGCCCTTTATAGCAATAAATCATTTCAACAGACACAAGATCATCCGTGGCTTTATATTACATCAAAGCTCAGTTAAACTTCTGGATTTCACTAAATAAAAAATAACTATTGCAAACTATTTTAAGCTTGAGCCAACACAAAATTTAAAATTTACACCAAACTCAGAGAAAGAGAGACACGAAGAGAGACCGAAGGATGATGAAGACTTTGTTAGAGAAGGTTGCGTTACCTGCCAGAACCACATGATCTGTTTACTGCCGCTTGTGTAATGTCTGTAAATGGTGTTCTTCTGCCAGTCGCCCAAATCAATTTCCTGCATGCCGCACAACATCACCTACAACACCACAAAACATACTGCTATCAGAACCCACACAGTGTTTTATGTGATGGGAAGTTTACTATACAATCCCTGGGAAAGATACATGACAGTATATATATCAGCAGAGCGACTTCATCACCTCCAGCTCTTTAGCATCAAAATACTGCAGGTACTGCTGAGGAAGAACTTCATTGAAACCCTCGAAGAACGCTTGAGTCTGTTCCTCAACGCCACGAGACAACCTCCATTCTGCTACCAGTCTGAACACACACAGAACAGACATTACACACCAGACGACAGTGAAATGTGTGTTTCATTATGAGACCGAGGCTGACCTGATGTACTCCTCCTTGTTCTCCTCCGTCACCTGGATATTCCCTCCATCCGGCTTAAGATCGTGAGTCGTCACCTCCCCCAGAATCTCCTTATCCACCGAGAAAAACATCTCCAGCCCACACTCCTCGATGTTATTATCTCTATAAAACACACAAGTTATTGTCCCTTTGACACAAATTTAGGTTGTAATTTACTAGATTACCAAAAAACGAAATAAACTGACTTGATCCAGATGAGCGAGTTGTAGAACTCCGGATCGATAGACTCCAGATCTTTCAGAGCCCAAGGCTTGTTCAAGATCCGCTTGTAGAACGGCAAAGAGAAGCCCGTGTCGATGAACTTCCCGTGAAACAAAGCCTAGAGGAATCGCGGATATAAAGTCTAACATCACATCTGAGATACATCTGACACTATCGTGTTTAAAGTCCTGGAAGTTGCCATCGCTTTCACTTCTGTGATTTGACACATTTCCGAGAGAAATTGAATATCCAATGCGAAAACTAGTGGGTGTGGCTTTCGTCTTTCTCTTCGATTTGATGTATAAAAGCAGCCGTTGCATTCTGAAACAGAACTGGCAGCAGACTGACAATTGAAGGGGAGGAGTTAACGGATGCCCCGCCCAAGCCGTCTAACATACGTCATCTAAAATGGATATTGGAAGTGCATTTTCAGATTTTAACTGAAGATTATGAGGGCACACGAATTTTAAAAAGAGAAAGACCCAAATTGATAAACTATTTACAATAAACGCTGCAATATTTCATGAAAAAATAGGCATTGCCATTTTTTACTTCACAGGGACTTTAGCATTAGCTTCATGTTATACTGATATTAATCCTTATTATTTTTCCCCACACAATCTCATGAAATGCAATCTTCCAATGACCAAACACGGAAACGTACCATGGCGATAAAACGGCCGATGAACTTGAAGTATTTGAGGTGGTCGGGGTTGATGGAGGAGGCGGGGTTTATCTGGAGGCAGTAGTTGTCCTTCCCGGCGTACCCGAACAGACAGTACATTGGGTTCAGCACCTCGTGGGATAACAAGAAGAACCATTCCCTGCAGGAAAAAGCATGACAGCCTGAAAAACACGGGTTTGAGTAACTGCTCATTATTTTCTATAATAGTGAACCTGCCTGGCCACGCCCCCATAATCAAGCCCCTCCTCTCCAGGGAAGATGATCCACAGTCTCCGGCGGAGATCTTGCGAGTTGAAGCTCATGATCTGCAGAGAGAGAGGACGATCATTTCACCGGTCTGATTCATCACATGTCACGGATGTTCAAAGATCAATAATAAATCAAACCTGCTGGAATGAGTCTTCAAACAGAGTCTTACGGGTGACCGTGATCTTAATGTGCTGCGGCATTGCCAATTGCTACGATGAGAGATTAGACAAATAAGGAAAAGAGTTTTTTTACAAAAGGTTTCCAAAGAAATCAAAGACATTGATAATGACAAGACTCACCTGACACCAGAATCTGAAGTACTGAACTTTGGCTTTGAAGTCTCGAACGTATGTGATCTGAGGACCGTTCTCACTGAAACACAGCAAAACAAACCTGCCATTACACAACCGTGATCTTATCCATCCGTTAAACTACTTATTCGGTTCTATAATCAATCATTTAACATTTCCCCATCTAATGTGAAACGTTTGAGAAGTATCGGATGTTTTCTAATAATACAACACTGTGAGGATCAACACTACAATCATCAGAATCCGAGAGACTAAATGTGCTAAAGAAAACCTGTATGAGTTTCTTTCTTCTTCCGAACACTAAAGAAGATATTTCGAAGAACGTTGATAGCTAAACAACACTGCCTTCCATTGAGTTCCATTGAGAGATGCATCCAAAGGATAACGATTTAAACAAACAACTATTGGCCAATCAGGATACCGATATTGGTCAATTGCATACAGAACTGTATGATACTAGCTAGTTTTTCTGCATGCAATTCAATATGAACCAGTCTCTTACATCTTATGTTTATTTATTTTGCTGTTTTAAGTCTACTTACACTTAATTCATAGTTTTGTACATTTTTTAGAAGCAGTTTTGTTATGTGGTTAGCTGGACTTTTATTTTGGGCCCTTATAAACCATCGGTATCAGCCTTTTTCATGATATTGCCAAAACGCCACTGGTGTTAAATTAATCCAATACCGGCTGATTAATATCAGCGTGCGGATACATCAGTGCAAAACCACTGAAACATTTCTCAAAATATCTTCTTTCCTGTTCAACTGATGAAAGAGTCACACGACCACATGAGGGCGAATCAATCATGACAGAATGTTTGTTTTTGGGGTGAACCATCCCTTTTAATGCCACATGAAAAGCCTTGAGCTTTTATTATGAAAAGGGAAACACTGAGTTTGTGTGTTTTTTCCTTCGGGTGGATTTGGGCTGATTCTTGGATATTTTCACATCAACAGCAGGTCTTCAACAAACTTGTGACGTCTGGATCATTACCATGAAAACACTTCACATGGATGAATAAAACGATCAGCTGACGCACCGGTGTGTTGTGTTTCCTTGAGCATTTCATGAATAAAACCGGTTTTTCCTGCTACGCGTCTGATTACTCGCAGTGTGTTTGTGTGTCGTGAAACAAATGCTGGCCGTCTGAAAGACATCTGAGTGACTCAAAGCTCAAACAATGAACGTCACTCGGATCAATCCAGAATCATCCATCAAATTATTCACGAAAATCCTCATTCGACATCAGAAGAGTCATGACATCATCATGTGACACAGAAGAGCTGCTACTGATGACGTCATCAGGTCACACTGAATACTGAAGAACCGCACTGCTGATGACCTCGCGCCACGATCAAGGTTTTGTCAGACTGAGAAGGGTGTGTGTGCGTCATGTGCTTTCCACTCACAGAGAGGATTTTCCAGTCCGCGGGTCGATGTAGGTGGTGGTTCTCCGGGTGTGATCTACGAAGTAAGGAATGCCGTCGACGGTGAACCTCATCTCCCATCCCTCAGGCAGAGGCTTATCATTCAGCAGACTGCACAGAGAAACTTTCATAAGAGTCTGTTTATAAAAGCATCACTCACACCTGAAGATCTCGAGCCACGGGGAGTCGAGTAATCGACAGTCCAACTGAAAACAGTTCTGACCCTTGAGTGCGCGGATCCTCCCACTGCGTTGCTCGGGTCGGGTGATGAACGTAGTAAACTCTTCCAGTAGAGTCTGTTCTCTTCTCTGAGAGAGAGAGACAAAAGAGGAAAGAAAACCAGGATGACATTAGGAAATAATGAAAGCGATATGTGATTAAACCTTTACAAACTTCCAGAGCTATTTTGAGAGGGCGAGACATTTTCAGCAGCTGGTTTACTCAGACCGACCGCCTCTCATTTGTTAAATGGGGACACTGAAGGATGTTATGGCTAATTTTAGTCGCAGGTGCAGATAATAAGGTTAGCAGAGCTATAAAAGTGTGTGTGCTACAGCGGGACGTAAAAGAAAAGAGTCTGTATCTCACCCCATCCATGTGGCATGGGACCCAGAGGATCAAACTCTTTATTCTGATTGGCTGACCCCTGCTCCTGGACCTACACAAACAACAACAACGTTCATTCATACTGTACCGCTATATTCAACACACTGTCAAATATAACACAACATACAAACAGTGGGTATAATATAACATTATATATGAAAATACCATATGCAAATAGTAGCCTTGTACCCAAACAACTGCGAGTCATTTCAGTTCCATTCGATTCAATGTTATTTATATAGCGCTTTTCACAGTGTGCATTGTTCCAAAGCAGCTTTACAGGAGAAAATAAGAAAAACACAGCACAGTGCATAGTGTTCATTCTTATAAATAATCAATAATATCTATTGTCAGCAGTCTCCCAGTGAGCGAGCCAATGCGGACCTGTGGTGAGGAACCCAAACTCCAATGATAAATCAATGGAGAAAGAAACCTCAGGAGAAAGCAGACTCAGCCGGGAGGACCAGTTCTCCTCTGACATGTCACAGCTGCACTTACTGACTTTCAGTCAAAGTTACTGAGAAGATTTTTATGAATAATAGAGAGAGCTTATCAGTTGTGATTTAGGAAATACCATTTGTTAAAACTGTTTAGGTCTAATTTTGTCTTATCTTGTCTTAACAGATGAATGTTATAAGCAGGGAAAATAGTAATGGCATGATGTAACTGAGTGCAGCTAATAATACAAACACAATAAAGTAAAATAAAAGAAAAATTCTGTGAATAAAAATACAAATAAAGTAAAATACAAGAATTTTAGCAGTTGTTAGTGGGGAATAACCTCAGAATGTGCGACTGACCAATCAGAATCAAGAATTCCAGAGATCAGTGTAATAATGTAATGTAATATATAAATATAATTCCTCACCCCAAATATGAATCTCTGGTTGAACTGTTGCATAGCTCCCTGCAGCTGACTGCGCTGGTGCTGCCATTGCTCATAGTTACGCACCGTCTCCATTGTGGGCCGCTGCCACGTGGTGCTTCTGGTGATGTGGTCCACAAAGTAAACCCGACCCATAGGGTCCGTCCGTCTCTCCCAACTGCAAAAGAGCAAGAGACGGATTGAAACTCGAGGTTCCGTTCATGAAAAAACAACAGCATTTCGCCACCTCAAGATAATAATTTGTTTGGTTATATCATAAAACCATAATGCATTCACTGCACCAAAAGCTATTTCAGCCTACGAAATACATCAGGGCTGTAAAATGTACACATCAGATAGATGAAGCATATTTTTAAGGGGCGTGTGATTCTTACCCTGATGGTAAAACCTCTGGTCTCTCCCATGTCGTCCTCTTTTCGACATGATCGACAAAATACATACGACCGCTCTGATCAACACGCTGCTCCCAACTACATACACACAAGATGACACAATGTCACAAACACGATGACCTCCTGCTTTGTAATTAATACTACAGGTTACAATGTAGTTATAATGTGGCAAAATCCTCAAACTGCGAGTATCAAAACAATCACTTATACATATTTCAATGGTTTGTAATATTTACCCCGGTGGCATAGGTCCAGGTGTGACCACGCTGGGAATCCTACTGGGGGCGGGGCCAACACTGAGGCTTGTTCTACCAGGCTGCTCTTGTGTGGGGGCCGGACTCGAGTCTGAGGCTCCGCCCCCTGATGGGTTACGAACCGGAGTGTCCGAATGGGACGAATCGCTGCCGTCAGGATATGAGCCTGTAGAGAGAGCTGGAAATAGAAAACACCCCTACTGTAAGATTACAAACCTTCTCCGAAAATGACTGACCAAACGTGACAACACGTGCATGTTACCTGGTGAAGACGAGGGCCTAGGTGGGGCTATGGGCGGAGGCCGGGAGGGTCTCGGGGGTCGTGACCCTCTGGCTGACCGGGAGGGCGAGTCCATTCCATTCACCTGGCCGTTTGGGGCGGACGGACGTTCTGAAACGTCGCTCACTGATGGGGATGAATCTCTGCTCCTACACAGAGAATCAGACATGAGTCATGACATTAGACAAAAGACTACAGAATCAGTCGACATTAACAAACAACACAATAACCAAGGGTTCAAGGTTTGGCTAGCACGGTGCAGATAGACCAGAATATAAATGTGAACTCCGTCATTTCTTCTTCTGTGAGACGAATGCATGTGTACCTCTGACTGGAGTCGTCCGTGGGATCCGATTCCCCGTTTAAACAGCCTAGAAAACAAACAGTGATGTGAATAACGTGATGAAAGTTTACATGCGAGATAAGATGACGGAGACTGACTTTGGCTGTTGGCCTCCGCTGACAGGAACACGTCTGCATCCACCTGCAGGCCGTCTAAACACACGGACAGATCGCCAACGATATCGCTCTGATCTCTGTCTGCGCAGAGCTGCAGCGACTGCACGACCTCGCAGACTGACAGAGAACAACAAACACGAGAGAGATGCTTGAGAAAATCTGGAAGTGTGCGTTTCAATCATCTACTTGTTTTCTGTTTTTGTTCTGAATGTAGATGCACAGACAGTTTCTGAGGTGTGTCTAACGCACACACACACACACACACCCTATCAGCTGTTTAATTCAATTACACAGGATGTCATGTGACAGTAGTTTAGCAGCGTGTTTTTGTGTCTGATTTTTTTTCTGTATTTTTATGTGGTGGGAATGTAGTGATCTCACAATGACCCCGGGCCATTATTATTGTTGAAACCTGTCTTTAGCTCTAACGGTGCTGTGTGTGTGTGTGTGTGCGTTACATCACAATGTTCAATCAGATCATAGATCACATACATATTCATTAGTATCATAAAACACAGTTTTTGAAAAAAATCTCCAAATTGTTCTCATTGCATAATCGTCCCACTCCATGCCAATCCATGCCAGTGGTACGTAAATGGTTTAATATTCCACCGCAGGGCTGATAACGGAAATATTTACAATGTAAACACAAACGCGTCACACGTGATAATACAAGAGACTGAGCTATGAAGCCTTTGAGCGCATTCATTAGCACGATTCAGAACGGTGACGCGATGTGACACAACAACCCGCATGTTCTTTATTGGTTTGTCGTGCCGCATCCAATGTGGACAAAATCTGAAATTAAAATGGGTTCTAATGCATTTCAATCGGCTTTTTTTTTATGTCACGTTGGCCGTGTAGACACGGTGTTAGACAACCATGCCGGAAATGTCAAGCCGAGAACAGTTTGTCATGGTGCCGTGTCCAACCAGGCTTTTTTTCGAACATGAAATTTCCTCACGTAACAACTTTTCCATGCATCAACCCACGAGAGTGGGCAAACGTCAACCAACTGGAGAAAGAGAGAGCACTGCGTTCGCAAAGATCAGTGTTTGTTTGCTCACTGCATTTCGTTGAGTACTGTTATGTAAACGGTGGATATAATGCTGGATTCGTTTGAAGCTGATAGATGCCGGTCATGAACTGCATGCAGTAGGTGAAACGGAGTCTGATGTCTGTGTTTTGTTGGCAATTGTACGTACATAAGTCACACGACACGAACTTATAGCAAATCAACAGTTATGCAGGGATCATGCGACGATCGTGTAGTCCCGCCCCTCTTCAACGCGCTCAGGGCTCGCAGATTCATAAGTTCAAAAAATAAATGTTTTGTATGTATAAAATAGATTATGCATTTGTGAATCACATTTTGTGAATATCGTCACCGTCCGTCCGAAACCTTGTATGGAAAAAACGCTGTCCTTTTTAAATGATTACATATGGTGTTGTTAAAATGGACAAGCATTTGTAATACCTTCATTGGTTAGATATTTGCAAAACCCAGTAACAATAATAATGATTTAATAAATACGGAGATGCAAGATTTGAGAAGGAAAGCAGCGTTATTTTCATTCATTTAAACTCACTCTTCATGTCGTGAGATTTGAGCGTCTCGCTGACGTCGAGCGTGGCCACGCCCAGCAGAATGTCAGATTTCAGTGTCTGATGACTCCAAACACGGAAGATCAGTTTGCTGAACGGAGTGACAATCCTGACGCACAAACACAACACAAATAACATCATAAACATACAACAGAAACCGTACAGACGTCCAGTCAGATCTGATGAACGCTAGGTGGAAATCATCTGATCATCTCTACAATCTATTCATTTCATTCTTGTGTGTATCACAAATCCTTTCAATCAACTATGACAATAAACCGGTGACATCTGCCGTATAAATCCATCTGATGATATCATTCCTGATTGTTTCTTAACAATCGCTTCACGTTGAGAAGATAAAAGCCAATTGAAAGAGAGATCTGAAGCACATTACAGTCGGTTTGTGTGTAAAATAAAAGCACACGTGTCATTTGTGTGAATGTGAAATAAACACTTACACAGTGAGCGGCTGCTTCCATCGGGGTGAGTGTGTGTTAGTGCATTTCTCCGTCTTCTTGGACTGACCGTCCACACACACCTCAACATACGGACTGGGACCGAACCAGTTCTTCTTATTATCCTTCAGTTTGGCAGAAATCACTACATACACACACAAACAAACTTAATGACACAAAGCTATGCACAAACTCCATTTTGTCTTCCTTAAACCCTCACAGAAAACTTTCTGCACTTTTACATTATAAAAACATTTGATTCATAAAGTGTTTTTCTCACGGGGACCAAAATTGTCTCCACGAGATCAAAAAACTACTGTTGTTGCGATGTTTGTAGGAACATTTCATCCCCACAACATAGGTTAACACTTATCATGCAACGCACAGCCTGGTTATAACACATAATGGGCCCTATCTTACACCCACCACAATGTGGCGCAAGTGTTTTTGCCCGTTTCAAACCGACGCAGATCTCATTTTCCCGTCCTGCGCCGAAAATGAGATCTGCGTCGGTTTGAAATGGTTTGAAACGACGCATTTGCTTTTGTTTAAAAAGCAAATGCATTCGCGCTCATTTGTGTTGGTCTAAAAAAGAGGTGTGCTCAGGCGCATTGTTGGCGAGTTGCTATTTTGAGGAACTGAAAATAGACTGCGCCATAGACCAACCGGTTGCATAAACTGCTTCGACTGCTTTTCTTCAAGACTGGTCATAACTTATTTAAATAAATTACATAAAAAGGTAGATTGGGCTTATTGAAATAAGAAACGCAAGTGTGATTAGTCCAAACTAATTGCTAGTCAGCGAGACTAGTTGTTAAGACACGCTCTTAACTTAGCGGCTAAGTTAATGCAACTGGGCCTTGGTCTAAAATCAATGGCGTCATATTTTTTTTAGTTATTTAAAGAGCGCGTTAAGAATATGCTCCTATAGGCGGGTGCACAGCGCTCGTACATTCTGCTTATTACGCTTAAAAACACCCATCACCCATCACTCGACAACCCGTTTAGACCATGTGCGCTGACCGTTTTCCGCCGTTAAACTAGCAAAAGTGGGTTCGGACACGTCCTGAGAGCACCTGCGACATGCACTTTAAACCATATGCTTAGATCGTAAAATAGGGCCCATTGTAATTGAGAGACATCATTTGCAAAAACAGATAACTCAAGCTTTTTAAAAAAAAGTATTTATTATTAATTAATCAAAACAACCCAACTCCCGTTATCTGTTTTTTGCAAATGAACTCTTTAATTATAGACTAAACTTTACTGTAAACAAACCAGGCGATACGAGGATTGTATTCAATTTCTTTTTTTTTTAAAGTTTCATTTTCTGTGGTGAGTTAATGTTGTTTCAGACATGAAAAATAAAGACATCACATTTGAAAGGGCATCACCTCTACAATCTTCTGTTTATATGGTTTTATACCAGCACCATTATATTTGATCATGAAAGATTTTCCCCATATTTATTGACAGTGTATATTCCAGCAATCAGACGCCTCGCTGCTATTGAATATATTAAACACATGCAGACGTGTGCAGGTAACACACCTGTGATCTGAAGCTGCGCTTTCATAGGGAAGCCGTTAGCAGGGCCCACTTTAGCTCCACCACAGGCCATCGCATGAGCTACACTGAGACCTGCGACAAAAACACACAAAACTATCAAATCACATAAACACAACGCCTGCTGTAAGATGAGAATGACCAATTCAATCACCGAAAATGAAAACTGAAACTGTAAATCAATCAAACACGGATCTTACGTCAAACCCTGGGAAATGTGAAATACAAGTGTTGACGTGTTTTGCAGTTGTCTAGGAACTCGTAAACACAATGTGGAATCTGAATGGAACCGGTCATATTAAAGCACTCCTGTAGACGACGGTTCATCATTAACTTTGTTAAAACCTAAAAAGTAAAGTTTTCACTGAATAAAAAAAACATCAACGCCAATTTTCCAAACAAGAACTGCTAGTATGGAATAAGATTTATAAAGTCTCGGTTTATGACATTTTCACAGTTATTTAATCTGGAACAACAAACACTTTCAGGAAAACGTGTCTGTGATATAGTTTACGTGCAATATGCCAAGATCAAAAAACGAATGAGATCTTTCTTTCATGAAATCCTTTGTCTCATTAATAGCATAGATATGTATACATAGATGCCACACCTCAGCACGTGATTCATACATGTGTGGGTCGTTGACAAATAAACCGAAAAAAAGAAAACAAAGGGTTGAAAATATATTATTTTATATGAATAATATTGATCTTTGTTATATAAAATAGCATAAGAGAGATAAAC
This sequence comes from Barbatula barbatula, assembly GCA_037178815.1. Lineage (NCBI taxonomy): Eukaryota > Metazoa > Chordata > Actinopteri > Cypriniformes > Nemacheilidae > Barbatula > Barbatula barbatula. Next base: position 1,229,484 of record CM074092.1, on the reverse strand, counting down.
ATCATAAACTCAAAGCGTAGAACCAAACTTTAGACAATCCGAATTCACCACAAATATACATTTAATATAATCGCATTCATTATCTCTGAAACTTCATTTAATAAAGATCATTGGCATTGTCTCGTGTTGAACAAACACTTCGATCACTTGTCAAGTTTTGATTTGATTTGATTTTGATTTGATTCAATTTATTGTCATTACACAATGTAAGTCACGTCAAGCTTCATTCAAAATCACACACAATGTCACGGGACGCTGGCGGTTGAGGAAGAGATATCAGAGAGATCAGAGTTAACTTTCACTCGGTTAATAATTCATCACCGATCGTGTGTCGTGCCACGATAACAGACGGCAGGCCGAACCAAGAGACACAAATAAACACACAAAACCACAAGAGCTAAACACTTCTATCCCGTCTACGAGCGTCCAGATCATTAACACACACCTGAACTCAGAAAACCAAAGAGACGATCGCATTCTCTCTCACAGGTGATGTGTGTCATTATATTAAGGTTAAATACGGTCTCATAAAAGGTTACATAAGCGACCAAAGACAACAAAACACTCAACTCAACAATAAATACTCATACATTTATATTCACATAAAAGTCAACAGTCTGCCAAATGAATAAATGTAAATGTTGTACACTTAAAATACCATGGTTAAACTATGGTTATTGTGGTGTGACCATGATAAACGTGTGCTACAGTACAATATAATACCATGGTATTCCCGATTATGGTATTTCCAGTTCATATAAAATCGTGGCTCAAACTTCCCAAGTCAATATGTTAAATCGTTGGTGTCTCCACCTGTTAACATAGTGATGATGGTATTGACATCATCTCCATTATATCATCTTATATACATCACTGACACACACCATAAACCTGTCAGAGCTCACGTTCAGGGTCTGACTTACACATCTTTATCATAAACACTTCCATACATCCACATCAAATATGAAGAATCCTTACAAAAATGTGCAATATAGATAGATTCCTCTATATTAATTAAAATCACCTTAAATATATACATACACACTGTATGCTTTTAGACATAAAGTACGGTTACGCCATAGCTTTTTCCTGGAAATCCAAAATAATTTGGTGATACATTTGATTGTTTAAATCAAATAAATTTCTCTTTGTGATGATGGGACTGTAGTAAACAACGTATGGTGTTTTTGCAATAATGCTTTCTTCGCCAAATCATATAAAAACACGAATCGTGGTTTTGTTATTGTAAGATTATTACTTTGTCTAGATAATAGCTTTTACGAGTTGATGAGTCTAGTCGATGGAACAATCAGAAGAACCGAGCCCGGGGACCAAGAATGAAACAGACACCGAAGTACAGTTCACTCAAAGTCAGAGTTTATTACAAATGGGTTCAGTTTATATATACGCAAAAGAGGAAGTGAGATTTGGGCTCAAAAAAAAGTAAACATGGTATTTTGGCAGATGGATGACCATTGGTAAAGCATTGACTTTGTACATAAAACTTTACCAAATAGGATTATTGTGGTGAGATCCTTGTAACTACCAGAAAACTTTGTTTACTATAGTTCAATGGTTAAGGCTTTCTTACCCAAAGATATCAAACTATTAACCCCAGTCATCATATGGGTGGTTTCTCCCATAATGCCACAGTAAACTGTCGTTGTTTACTATGGTTTACAGTACTGTATTAGCTATGAAACTTTGTTTTCTACAGTGCAGTTATGTAAGGTTCAGGAAATACCTGTTCAACTGGGAAACATTCAAATGACCAAAAGCAAAACATGAAGAAGTTCAAGTCTGTCTGAACATCTGATAATAGCACGTCACGTGTGTACGCGCCGATACGAAAGCATCATATTAACCGCGTTAACCAGACATTCAGACACATGAGAATATTAATCCGTACATCGATAGTTTAATATAACATTTAAGTCATTTATAAGAGCTTTACACAGTGAAAGTGATAGCTCGAGCTGTCAACACGCGTCTCTCGATGTCATTATACGGCAGTAATCCGCAACACAGACACATTTCTGGATCATTTGTCTTTCTCTCACCCGAATCTGTCAGCGGGTCCGTGAACACTTTGACGATAATCCTCACCGGTCCGTCCTGAAGTAGTTTATAAGAGAATTGCGGAGCGACTCCGGCTCAGTTCGGGTAACGAACTTCCGCCATCTTCACGACAGCGCGTCATCAAAGACGCTGTGTTCAGAAACTAGCCGTCCCACTCTAACTCCCACACTGAAACTAGCCCTCCCACTCTAACGTCTGCGTTAACAAACCCGTCTTTTTGGAGACGTCGTATGCTACACTTTCCCATCTATTAATTTAAGAGCTGAGTAAACGTACATTTATAAATTACAAATATTTAAATGAAAAACCCCGGTGCATCATAATGCATCCGAACGCTGAAATACGTAGCAAGTATCACGTGACATGACTACTTCACGCAGCGGTCTAAACGATAACCTGGTTAAATAAAAACACCTCGTTTAAAACATTACATATTATTATTTAGACCCAAACTTCTGGTTGAGCGTTTTATTTCACAAACGTGTCGTTCTACACACCCACTGACAACTATGATAAGACATTAAAGGCGCGTTCACACTGCCACACCCAGTCGCTCACAGAACGATCTACGCTGTGCTGGTCAAAATGTATTGTTTATTTATGCTTAAACATTTGCCTGCATTTATTAATCAAATACATTTATAAAAATGACGCCTGATTCAACACAAGCTATTCTTAAAAAGTGCTGAGAAAGTATTTAAATATGGACTACATTGAGAATGGTTAGTGTATGTTAAACGTTTTAACACTTTTAAGTTTGAACACAGTTAAACTTCACGATACGCGACCGCCATCTATCGGTAAAATACATTAGATTACATAAGATTAAACTTTATTGACATTACACATATACAAGTACAGTGTAACGAAATGTAGTTTAGGTCTAACCAGAAGTGCAGGATATACAGTGAATAAATACAGAATACTATATTAGGAAAATATCATACAGTATGTGTGTACTATGAAAATATGACAGTAAGTGTGTACCATGAACAATATATACAGATGACTATATACTATGAGCATTAATGTACAGGTGGCTATGAACAGATAATAATTTAGACTAAATAAGTGACTTAAGTGTGCATAAATTATAGACATAAAAGTTGAAGTGCAATAGATGAGTTAATGAAAGGAGAGCCAGGAGCATATATACACACACATTTACTGAATAGTTATTTCTTTATTTTTGAAATAAATTGAGTGCGTAAGAGTAGCTGGATTAAACATTTAAATAAAACCTTATTATTCGTTTCACTCATCATGAAATAAAGTACTACTGCATGTCATGAAAATTAGTAATTAATTGTATATGATAAACGTGTGTGTGTGTGTGTGTGTGTGTGTGTGTGTGTGTGTGTGTGTGTCTGTGCGTGTGTGTGTTTGTGCGTGTGTGTGTCTGTGCGTGTGCGTGGCTGTGTGTCTGTGTGTCTGTGTGTGTGTCTGTGTGTGTGTGTGTGTGTGTGTGTGTGTGTGTGTGTGTGTGTGTGTGTGTGTGTCTGTGTGTGTGTCTGTGTGTGTGTGTGTGTGTGTGTGTGTGTGTGTGTGTGTGTGTGTGTGTGTGTGTGTGTGTGTGTGTGTGTGTGTGTGTGTGTGTGTGTGTGTGTGTGTGTGTGTGTGTGTGTGTGTGTGTGTGTGTGTGTGTGTGTGTGTGTGTGTGTGTGTGTGTGTGTGTGTGTGTGTGTGTGTGTGTGTGTCTGTGTGTGTGTGTGTGTTTGTGCGTGTGTGTGTCTGTGCGTGTGCGTGGCTGTGTGTGTGTCTGTGTGTGTGTGTGTCTGTGTGTGTGCGTGCGTTTGTGCGTGCGTGCGTGCGTGCGTGCGTGTGTGTGTGTGTTCTGATATTTGCATTTCAATGCAGGGCGCAATTACCTGTTGCTGAATGCGTATATGTTAGTGCGCACCGACACGTGTGCTTACGGTACAGCGATATTCCTAAAGATCCTTCGAAAAATATACGATTAACAACAAAGTAAATATAAAATGAATAATACAAAACCCTTACAAGTGTCGTTATGAAAAGATCCCTTGTAACCATAAAATTGCGACATAAATTAGTTTGAAGTCTTTGCAAGAGTTTACGACGCTTCAAAAACCTCCTTCAATGTTATGCGCAATGACAAGGGTCGTTACGGTAACACACATGTGTCCGGAAATGATCGTGAAGGGAGGCACGTTGAATCGGTGCTCTGCTCTCTGCTGGCGGACTCGTCAGTTTTGGACGCGGGTCTGGTCTGGTCTGGTCTGGTCGGGTCTGATGGGCGATGGGTTTGATCGCTCGCGCGCGTAAAGAATGGTTCATCATCGGTATATTGCTCGTGATCACGTGCGCCAAACTCGAGCCGTCCGTGGGGGTGAAAGGAGGTGAGACCGATTAAAATCATCAGACATTTCTTGTGTCGATAAAACTATTTAAAACACCATCGACCATGTTTACATAATAAAGGGTGAGTTTATGCAAGCGAAAACAAGTTCTTCTCGTTTTGCCTTCCTCTAGAACACTGATCGTTTGCATAAACAACTAAATGACAACGTGATTAGTTTTGTTAATAATTGTTTATTTGAAAACATGGTTTATTAAGACTTTATTATTTGTGCCTTGACACTGCAAGCACGATTAAAACACGAACATATGCGAGTGGGATGGGTTCAGACTTTTGCACGCAAAGTTTAGTACATACGATATCATTAAATAAAACTACCGCTGACTTTCTCTATCTGTTCCAAATGATGTATTGGATTTGATTAAATGTGTCGTTTGGTCCAGATCGACCTGGTTTATAGAGGCAACAGGTTGATGGATGTGTTAAGCTCACCTGTGATGACTGTAGTGACACGTTGCAACACCCGGATCCGACAACACTTTGCTTTAACACCGTCACTCAATGTAAAGTTCAAGACAGACTCTCAGTGTTTGACAAAGGTTGGATGACAGATGAGGAAATGCATAGAACACCGTGTTGTCATCGTAATGCATACATTATTACTATTATGAAAACCACCTATGGATTTACTGTAAATAAAAAGCAAGCACTGCAGTTTAATCAGGGTACTTCCTATCTTCTAGACTTTTAACTGCATCAAACATTTTCAAAAGAGATGACCTTCTTTAAGTTGATATCAGAGGCTTTGCATTAAAAAGTCTCTTCGTCCTGTTCTCCTTCAGGTCCTCTTCGGCCAGAGATCACCATCACCTATGTGGCAGTCTCTGTTATTTTCTTCAACAGCGGGCTGTCTTTAAAAACAGAGGTGAGACTGACGGCGCCTCGGGTATATTTAGAGAGGATTCGTAGCATTTGTTTGAATGAATCTCGCTGTCTCTTTCAGGAGTTAGCCAGTGCGTTAATGCACGTCAAGCTGCATTTCTTTGTCCAGACGTTCACGCTTGTGTTCTTCCCCGTCGCCATTTGGCTCCTCCTTAAAGTTCTGGCTCTCACTGCGATCAACGTCTGGCTCCTGAAAGGGTACGTCTACATCTCTCTCTCTCTCTCTCTCTCTCTCTCTCTCTCTACCTGTTCACCGCTCAACTGAATGGAGTCTGTGTTGATGAACTGCTCTCAGAGGTCCTCTGTGTGTTTATGTCGTCACATTCAGCTGAAACCTACACACATTCACTCACAGAGTGGAAATACGCGAATTAAAAAAAAACAAGTGACGGTTTTGTTTCATTGATGTTGAATGTTGACACGCATTTCCAGTTGTGTAATAACGCAGAGGGAACAACAGGGTGGGGTCGGTGTTTAATATGAGCATTATGCACTTCAGTGTGTGCAGATAAAATGGAAAGCAAGAGGATTGAATGCACGGTGAGTGTTTTTATTGGTCATTGAGGTGTGTGTGTCTGTCTCAGGTTGCAGACGGTTGCGTGTATGCCCCCTCCTGTCTCCTCCGCTGTCATTCTGACCAAAGCTGCGGGAGGAAATGAGGTAAAATATCACGGTCACTTTACAAACACATCTCATCCGAACATTAACACGCTTCAGAACATGCACACTGCATCACAACCGTACAAACACAATAAAGTGGACGAACCTTGAAGTTAAATCAATTTATTATTGTTCTTTACAGGCTGCAGCCATTTTTAACTCTGCATTTGGGAGTTTTCTGGTAGGTGTGATCATATGGAGTGTTAAAGGTATCACGACGTAAGACAGAACGTGTGTGTCATGTGAGGGTTGTGTTCTCTGTCTGCAGGGGATTGTGGTCACTCCTCTTCTTCTGCTGGTGTTTGTGAGGACAAACTTTTTTCTTTTATATCAGTAATGTGCTACGTGCACCAATAAGCTGTGATATTGTGTTGTAACAGTTGTGTACGTGAATTTTCTTATTCTATTGTGTGTTTGTGTAGTTGGGCTCCTCCTCGTCTGTCCCGTTCTCATCCATCTTCTCTCAGCTCTTCATGACTGTGGTCGTCCCGCTCATCGTCGGACAGGTGAGTGTGCGTTTCAATGCTCATATAAAGTGTGTGTGTTCTGATCCAGGAATGAAATCACTTCTTTTGTTGTATTACGATTTTGGAGCCATTCAAATCAATAGTAGAAGTGAATGATGGGTCGTCACCGAGATATAAAACCCTCTGTGTTCGTGTGTACCGTGTGTGTGTTAGATATGCAGGAGGTTTCTAAGAGAGTGTCTGGACCGCCGGAAACCTCCGTTCGGGACGGTGAGCAGCGTGGTTCTGCTCATGATCATCTACACCACCTTCTGTGACACCTTCTCCAACCCCAACATAGAGCTGGACCATCTGAGTCTGCTCCTCGTCGTCTTCATCAGTACGATTCAAAGACTCTTGTCCTGGAGTGTTCTTGCTTTCTGAAATAAGATCATGATCCCTCTCTCTCTCTTTCCTTTTTAGTTTTTACCATTCAGTTGAGCTTCATGTTTCTGATATTTACTCTATCTACAAGGTTAGAGGCACACACACAATGGCGTATCAGTCTCACAGTGAGAGTGTATAGTTGTATATAATGTGTCTTTGTGATATTTGTAGAAAATCCTCTGGATTCACCGCAGCTGATTCTGTGGCCATCCTATTTTGTGCCACACACAAATCCCTCACATTAGGTAAAACACACGCGTGTTCATTGTACTTTCATTATTTTCAGTGTGGTTGAGGTTTAAAGGTGTGTTTGTGTGTAGGAATCCCCATGCTGAAGATCGTGTTCGAGGGTTACGAGCATCTGTCTCTGATCTCAGTGCCTCTGTTGATATATCATCCCGCTCAGATCCTGCTGGGCAGCATCTTACTGCCTTCCATTAAAACATGGATGACTGTGAGACAGAAGGTAACGCACAAACACAAAAAAACAGTCCCATGAACAAACCACGAGCACTTCAGAGGTCTTTACTATGTCTCTCACTTTAATTCATAGTGTGGATAATTTGAGCTCCCTTTGAGTCAAGTGCCATTCAAATTATGAATGTTTTTAACAAGAATTTATTGATAAATGAAAGATGAATTAAAAAAAAAGTGCCTTCTCACATAAATAATATTCACAAAACTATATATTACCTTTCACACTAAAGGACGATGACATTATATTTATTCTAAGTTTGCGTGCTGCTGTTTCACATTTTCAAATCTTTGTTTATTGTAGATAACCTAAACTCAGAACTCTTCTTGGTGTGAACGGGTCTTTACAGAAGGCACATCAAAATACAGTAGTTTCTTGATTAAAAATGTGTTTTCTTTACAGACCCTGACACCCGTATGAACCACGTTGGTCATTGAAAGTTTGGCTGAGCCAAAAAAAGGGACCAAACCGTAGCGCTGCGCTTTAAGTGCCTTAAATCATCACCGCAGAACCTCGACAGCCTCACACCTACAGATGATTCCATCAGCCTTTTTATAAACATACCTGAATGTATATTTTTATTTTTTATATGAAATGTGAAATCTTTCCTTACTGCAGCCGCACTCGGACCTTCTTAGAAGAGTTTATTTTTGTTTTTTAAACTTGCGGGAAGTATTAATGTGGCTTAATCGGGCATTGGTTATTTTTGCAGTAGAAAGAAATAAGGAAAATCTATTTAATGCACTGTCAATATAAAAATGGACAATGCCTTACAATAAAAGAGTATTATATGACATTTATCTATTATTGACTTTTATTGGTTGTTTAATTTGGTGGAAAGCTTTGCAGTTTTGTCGAACACAAAGTTCAGTAGTTTCAGGTCAGAACACTTCCCGTGTGATGTTACGTTACTGGAGACAATAAATATTGTCATAAATTCTCTGTTTCAGTGTGGTTTGATGGATCACATGACCCTACATATGAATACACGCCTCATCCATAAATCAGCAAAGTGTTTATTAAACACCGATCGATATGCACTTTTATCTCAAAATCAAATACAGCTTTAACATTCACATAGTGATGCACACTAACAGCTACACCAAGATATTTATGTGTTAAGTAACAAAGTATGATATATTTGGTAACAATTTACAGTTTTTCATCAGTAAACTTCGTTAACATGAACTTTAAATAAACAATACTTCTACAGCATTTATTAACCTCAGCTCATGTTAAATTTCAGCATTTACTAAAACAATACAAAAGTGGGAAAATAATATTTGTAAATGCACAATGAATTAATACTGATGTATTTGTAACATTAACATAACTTTAACCAACATTAAACAAAATATTATAAAATAATACTCCAATATATTGCTCACTATAGGTCATGTTAACTAAATATAATGAATGAGACATTTTTGTAGTGTTACCACTTATATAAAAATGAATATAAATAGTATTATTAATAGTATTAGTATAGTTAATTGTTATGGACAAAAAGGAAAATATATATATACTGTATGTTAAGAAATGTTCAACAGTTTCTAAACTATAAATTTCATTTAAAAAAATGCTAAACATGAATTATAATAAATGTTTATTAATGCCATGCATCTGTTTACATTATTAGTGGATGTTTTCAGTCTCCTGGTGGTGTTATGAGATCATACTCGGCCTGCAACACCAGGAAACTGTTTTGTCGAATTTTGCGCACCTGCACCAGGTCCCCACACTCTTGCACGTGGATGATGCCTCTGTTGTCATGGCGACGGTCATTAAGGGAGACGGCGGTCCGTTTGCGGCAGTGTTTTCTCTGCAGGTACCTGAGACCGGCGGCAATGGCCATGCCCAGAGCGGCGGAGAGACCCAGCAGCAGGCCCAGCTCAGATGCGTTTTGTCTGGGCACGTGCTCCGGTCTCTCTCCTCCCGTCTCTGGAGCTCCGGGAAGATCTTTGGCACGGTTCGGTGGTTTGAGAAGATCTCCAGACGGATGAAACGTGTCCCGCTGTCTCTGGGTCACTGACACCGAAGCCTCTGTGGGCTTCTGGGATGGGAAGAGGTCTGAGAGAGATCGGCGAGGAGCCGGAGAGGGTTTGAGATGCGTGT
>CM074092.1:1135000-1215000 GCA_037178815.1 Barbatula barbatula | reverse complement strand
GAGAGTTCACACCAGAGAAAAGCCGTATGGATGTGATCCGTGTGGAAAGAGTTTTGCATCAGCAGCGATCAGCAGTGCATCTTCATTCTGGAGTGAGGTCATTTCAGTGTGAACTGTGCAGTCCAGCATTTATTACAGCATTTGCTCTGAAGAGCCACATGACGACTCATACAGGTGTGAAGCCTCATGTCTGTTTCATGTGTGAAAAGACTTTCTCTAAACTCTACTATCTTAAAGTGCACAAGAAAACACACACCGTTGTGGCATCTCGTGTGTGCTCTGAATGTGGCAAAACCTTCACTACATCTGATCAATAAAAAAAACACCACAGACTTCACACTGAAGAGAATTCTCACCACTTCTCGAGAAAAAATCAAGACGTCCCGAGACTCACAAAAAGATGTGCAGCAAAGTTCATCCTCAGAGAACTGTTCAGCAGTAAAATTACCTGTTTAAATGTTTTCTGCTAAATGTATTACTTTATTATTCACGTAAGAGAAATATCTAAAACATATTATCATGTTTCTGAAAGAAAATAAGGAAAAAAACACAAATGTTTTTGAAGAAATAATCTAAAATGACTGATGAACTCAGTGTTTGTTCATTTCAGTCTTATCGACTTGCTTATTAAATGTTTAAAAACGAAGGACTGGTTGCATAAATCTGTTTTAAACTAGACTAACAAGTCAGCCATCTGATTTCTTTTCTTTTAGACTGGAATTTGTTTTTCAAGTGGAAAATCTAGGATCTGTATAATTTAAGATGAAAAAGTCTGATCATCCAATTTCATCAATTCCCCTTTTCCCCCTATTTTATTAACGATTATCCCTCAAAGTTTTGTTTTTACATCTTTGCAAATTTGTCTATTTGTTATTGTGAATTGTGTTACGTCTTGCACCTTCATAACATTGTGTGATACATTAACACTTGGAGATGCAACTTCAGGATCACATTCTTGAGTTTATTGCGAGAACCAACAATGAGGAGTAACAGCGCCCTCCACAGGCACAATGAGGAATAACACGCATACATAACAAATTGTATGTTAGTCTCAAACTGCACTGAATTATAAAAAACTATCATTAATCGAAGAGGTTATTTGAGAATGAATGCTTGTAAACTTGAAATGATCAATTATCATTAATAATAATGAATTTATCTCTCCCGTCTGCTCATGTTGAAGAGCGCGTAGGGGCGGGGTCGGGGTGTGTCCGATACCGGTTACGTCAAAGAATACGTGCATATTATTAATAAATACTCCAAATAAATTCATAAATATTTAACTTCTTGTGAATACAGTTTCTTTACTTACTAAAAATGAAATGACGTCTGCGTAAACTAAGATAACCCTGAACGTCTGCAATAAAGTTTTGATCGTTGCGTTCGCGCATACGCGCCCGCATGCGCCTGCAGCGCTGCGCGTGACCTGGAAACACTCTTTAACTTTCGTCTGCGCTGAAATCAAAAGTGAATCCAGTCAGTCGGCGCTCAGACATGAGCTGACAGGACTTCAGTGACGGCGAGGAACCCCGCGGATCACACATCGGGATTATATCGTGTTCGGTGGATCGTCATGGAAGTCCGGAGGGCATCGGCGGACGCGCAGCCGCAGCAGACCGGCGACAGGACGCTCGAGTGCCGCATGGATGAGTACCTGCGCTCGCTGGGGTTCTACCGCAAAAAGATCGCCAAGGACGGCTCGTGTCTCTTCAGGGCTGTGGCGGAGCAGGTCAGAAAACCGACAACTAACTTTAGCACCGTGTCGTGTTTATACACAGGCAAACGCATTTAAACGCACTTCGGAATAGTTTAAAATATTGCGTGTGTAACCTTCAGAAATAAAGTGACTCGAACATTATTGATTTCCCTTTTTTTTGTGCCAATTAAAGACAAAACTGGACATTTTATAATGACTAATACTAGATAAATTAGCTTTAGCATACTAGCTTTGTTAATGTTGATTATTGCGTGTTTGTCTTTTTTAAATGTTAGTAAACAATGTCTCTAAAAGACACTAGAAGTACATATATAGTCTTTATTGTATGTGATATTGAGTTCCAGTGTGCTTTGTATTTATTGTAGCTATAATGTGGCATAAATTATATAAGATCGTTATAGACAATACCGGTTTTATTGCGGTATTACATCGTTTATTGTTTCAACACGCCTGCAGGATTCGTTATTTATTTATGTCATTATATGTCTTTTGAAATGTACATTTACTGACAATGACTCATATTATAATGTAAATCTGCAGGACATGTTTAATGTTTGTGATGTCATTTTCAATGGAATAATCATAATGAGCTGTCATAAACGTGTTATTCTTGTCGTGACATCTGATGGTCCACACCTAAAGCCGTCTGATGTTTTGTTCATACTTCTTACATGTATGCGCGCTTTTATGCAAGTTCTGTACATTACACGTGTTCACTGGGATCATGAGTTTTTCAGGTTCATGCCAGCTGTACATGAAAACAATGTCGATGGGAAGTGTGACGGATGGGTGTGTTTGTGTTTTCTTCACAGATTTTGCAATGTCAGAGTTTGCACACCGATGTTCGGATGGCTTGCGTGAAATATCTGAAAGAGAACAGATCCACTTATGAGCAGGTGACATGACAATAAATGTGTTTATTGAACTTGCATATAGTGTTTCTTTATCTGTATGTGTGGAAAACACGGGTGATGTGAAGCACTCAATTGACCATTTACCTGGGAACTGGATTAAAGTGCACCAAACTCCCAAATAGTGTGAGCTGTTTGCGTATGAGAATAGTGATGTAGACTTACGTGATGTTTGTGTCTAGTTCATTGAAGGTGATTTTGAGAAATATCTGGAGAATTTACAGGATCCTAAGGTAACACATGCACACAAACATCTTTATGATTTGTAATTTAGTTGTGATGTGACTGACATGTTGTTTTTTTTCTTATATGTTTGTTCTGTGTTCAGAGCTGGGTTGGGCAGGTGGAGATCACCGCTTTGTCTAAACTCTATAAGTAAGATCGCTACGATATTAGTGTGTTTCGTTTGTTTGTTTCTGTGAGGCTGCGAGTTCCTGGCGATATTTAATAAATGAATGACGTCATTGTTTACAATGCTTCATTTTTCTTATTGTTAACATTTACATTTATTCTCCTCGTGTGGTTGCAAACGTGCACGCGAGTCTTTCCTCAGTGGAACACAAAATAAGATATTTTGAGAACGGTCTCAGTGGGTTTGTGTTCGTGTTCATAGAGAATATCAACCTTCTTCAAAATATCTTTCGTCGTCTTCTGCAGAAGAAGGAAACGCGTACGGGAGTGAAAAGAGAATGAATTTAGTTGTTTTTGGGTGAAATGGGTTGTTCATTATTGAGATGTTGACATAGCTGACTGTGTTTGTTTATTTGATTTATTTCCAGGCGTGATTTCATCGTCTTCCAGCAGCCTGATGTACCTCCGGTCAGCATCACAGAGAACGGCTTCCACGATAAGGTGCAAACAAACATCCGCTCCGAGATATCACATGAAATCAGTTCATCATGTTTAAACTCTGAAACTCTCTCTTTCTGCGGTTCTGTTAGGTGCGACTCTGCTTCCTCAATGGAAACCATTACGACAGTGTTTACCCACAATCCTTTGAGAAAAGTGCAGCTGCATGTCAATGTATGTGACGTGATGAAGCTATTCGAGTTTGTTTGTCCCTTAAGTATGTTTGTGAAATGAAACACTCTGTTTGGTAGCGATCCTGTACGAGCTGCTGTACGATGGAGTTTGCGGCGTCGACCGCAGTGTTTTAGGTCCGTGTATGAAGGGAGGTCGGGGACGAGACAGGCTGGACTCGGAGGAATGTAAGAGCAGTGAAGAGTCCGACCTGGAGGAAGAGGAGTTCTGGTGTGTTTTTCTAAACATCCAAGCAAACACTATGATTCGTGAATTATTGTGGCATGTTAAGGTTCACGCAAAAATAAAAATAAATGAGCGTTGATAGCCGTTGAGACTTTTCTTTAAATATCTTCTTTTGTGTTCCTCGGAGGAAACCAAGAAATGCACAAGTTTGCAGATTGTTGTGTGTGTTTGTTTGCTCCCCATCAGGTCCAGTGACGTGAAAGAGAAAAGCGTGAGTGAAATGAAGACCAGACCATCACAAAGGGTGCTTCACTCTTTCTCCTATAGAACGTCACATTATTCCAGTGGACTTTACTCGGAGATGGTGATGATGTGACTGTGTTTTAGGGTCGTGGACGGGGCCGCGCTCGAGATGGGGGACGTGAATTTCTGTCCACGAAGGTCCAGAGATCCTTAAACCCCGGCCTCTACAGGAACGTGGAATATGACGTCTGGCTTCGTTCTAAACGTCGTACGTGTCTCTGTAATGTGTTTTTTAAAATGTTGTTATTGTGATTGAAAGCCAAAACATGACGTGCGTGTTTGTGATTGCAGTTCAGCAGCAGCAAGATTTCCGCATGGCTGCAGGGATGCAGTATACTGTTGGAGACAAATGCAAAGTAAACCGCGTGTGCGTGCATGTGTCCGTGTTGACTTCTTTTCTTGAAGGTTTGTAAGATGATGTAAAGATGTTTTCTGTCTCAGGTGCAGTTGAATGGGTGTTTCTACAGCGCTTATGTTCGGGAGGTCAGTCCTGACAACGGACCCGTCACTGTGTTCATAGAGGAACTCGGCCAACAGTATGTGTTTCTCTACTCTCCCCGTGTGTTTGTACATGTGTGTTAAGGCGGGTTTTTTTAACCGGGGTACGCGGACCCCTAGCGGTCCGTGGTGTGATTACAGGGGGTCCGCATATAGAAGCTTTTATTTTTATTGAACAATGGATAACGTTGTGTTACAAATGTGTTATTGTTACAGATTTTTGTTTTTTTTACACATATTATACATAATATAATGGCTACTTCCATCTGTTTTGACCTGTTTAATTGTTATATTAACAAATCCTAACTCATGTCTGTCTGTATGTGTCTGTGTAGACAAACTGTGCCGTTGTTGAACTTGCGTTTACCGTCTGAAGAGCCTCAGTCTTGGCAGAAAGTGTCTGAGAAGAGTAAAAGACAGCCGGCACCAAACAACGGACACACAGCGTCTGGTATGTTCTCTTTGAACACACACACACACTACATCACAGCACATCATCTCTTTGTCACGCACACACAGTCATGGTTTGGTGTGTTTAAAACTAGTATGAAACTAGCATGTCTGTGTTTATTAATTGGCTTTTAATTCATTTTGAGAGCTGTGATCTTTCTTTGTCTTTGTAGTACCTTACTGCTGTTAGTTGACCTTTTTTGTACAGCACTTTGGTCAGCTGCGCTTGTGCTAAAAATGAACCTTGATGTGTTGATGTAGAGTGGGAGAACAGAGGAGGCCGGAGATCAGGTAAACCGGCAGCTTCTACTGCGTCCGGTGGCCGTGTAAACAAACAGCACTCCTGGCCTCCTCAGAGCACCGCGGACGAACAGACGGCTGGACGTGGCAAACTCAGGTGTGCTTTTTAGTTGTGGCATAAAAAGCCGGAATGTCTGGAGTCTCAGTGTGGTATGATCTGTGTGTGTGTTTGCAGGAGATCCGATCAACGCAGCAGTCCCGTGTGTGTACTTCATCAGGAGGAAGACGAGAACGCTCTGCTGGAGCTCCTGCACAAAGACGAACGCAACTTCCCTTCACTTGGAACAAGCCCGCAAACGGTGATGTCACAACACACACGCGCATTAATGGCACATGACACCCTCATTCACAACACATGATGTGTGAAACTAAATGTTCAGCTGAAATATTGATGGACGTTTTCTATATCCGAATGATAAACGAAAACACAGATTTTTATAATTCAACATAACACATCTGATAGATTTTATTCTCTTTGTAATGTTGTGAAGTATAACTTACAATAACGTGCAGATGACTCATTTCAATAGTTTGAGGAAGACCGGAGATATTTGTTACCAAAGAAAAATCACTTGTTTCATAATTGTCTTGGTTACTCAACGTGCTTTTAATAAACACTTGAGACACTTGAGTTTATATTGTGTGTGTGTGTGTGTGTGTCAGGTCACGGCTGTCGAGGTCACGAAAAGAGGAGGGGACAAGAAAACCTCCCGGCAAAAAGATCACAGGGGGTCCATCTCGGAGACAGGTGAGGGGCGCCTTTACGTCTCGGGTGTATCTGAAATAAATGAGTCAATGCAATTGTCATTCATGCTGGTTTCGTGGTTTTCAGACGTGACAGAAGCTCAACAGAAGCCTGCTCAGAGACGAGGGAGTTACACTAGAGAAAATCAAAAGGTGAATGTTCGACACATGACCTGCGAGTTAACTTCGTCATTTCGAAAAATGTATGCGACGTGTTCATCTGTGTTTTATTTAGTTTTTTCAGAGAAAGGTTGTAGAGGAGTCAGTTCAAAGATCATCTCCCACTGTCCCGACTCCATCTCACACCGAGACACCTTCTTCAGATAAGACTGGGGTCCAAACACAAATCGACTCTGTAACAGTTTTATCTTCTTCACATTCTGTGACAGTAACTCCCACTACCGCCGCCTCTAAACCTCCCGGACAAACTGCCCGGGTCCTGCTCACAGCTGAACCTTATTCACATTCTTCCCAACCAACTCAAAACACCCCAGTGAGCGCTTCTGCACCCCCTCAGGTTACCCCCACCCCTGTCCGAACACCTGCTTCGGTCTTACCCCCAGATGCCCTTGTTAAAACCACACCACCATTTCAAACTGCCCAGCGAGTCTCTATATCTGCCCCTCCAGTACCTGTTTCTGCACCCCCTCCTGCCCCGGTTCAAACAACCGCTCCTGTATTAGACACTCCACACCTGTCTTCTACAGCCCCTCCCACTGATGGGGGCAATGCTCCGCCCACAGTCCAGCCAGCAGCGGACATTCGTACCATCGCACCTACTGCTGAGCCCACTCAGGCTCCGCCTCCAGTCACACCTAACACATCAGAGCCACGCCCCTGCGAATCAGTGGAAACACCTGCCTCAGGTAAGTGTTTTTATTTTATTTAATAGATCAGATTAAAAGCATGGAGGTGTAATATGAATGTAGATTGTTGAGGTCAAATAATGTGGATTTGTGTCAATTCGATGAGAAATGTTCATATTGAGATCTTCAATGATACTGACTTAATTGCAGACTTGACCAATCTGAGCTCCGTTTGACACGTTGTTGACATTCAGAAATATCTGAAATGCACACGAGATTTAAGCATTTGCTCTCCATTTAATCTTCTCGACGTCTTGACGAAATAATGGAGATCTGATGATGTTAACCATTCCAGGCACCATTTTTGTTCAAAAATATCCACAAATCTAAATATCTTCATCTTCAAAATGTACACGACGTTTTTCCTTGTCCGTCAGGTGCAGCGTGTGCTCCTGATCATCTGTCTCAGCCTCCGCAGCTCTTCTACCCTCCACTTCAGTGGTCTCATCTCCTTCAGGATCCACTTTACCCCGGTTTCCCTCAGAACGAGAAGGGAGAGGTGGAGACGCTGCCCCCGTATTCCCTCTCGCAGAAAGGAGAAGATCTACCGCAAAGTAATAAAAATGCCATGTGCTTAAAGACGTATAATATAGAGAGAGAACTTCAGTTTGTAATCTTTAGAGCTTTCTTGTTTTTTTCAGATATCAACGTCCTCAGGTTCTTCTTTAATCTCGGCATCAAGGTGTGAGTTTATAAATCTCTACCGGTTTCTCACGCTTCATGTTTGAAATGTTGGGCTGAATTTCTAACATGTTTTCTTAGGCGTACTCTCAGCCCCTATGGCCTCCCATCACATATCTGGGTCCTCTGACTCAAGCCTATCAGATGCACCGCCATAGAGCACCGCCCCCTTCCTCCAGCGCTACCGCTAACCCCGCCCCCATGACCTCATGGCAACTAGAAAATCCTCCGCAGCAGAATTTGACTTCCACCCTTGACATCTCATTGCAAGGCCACAGTCACGCTCCTGCTGGATCTGTAGACATGGGAGGATATCACGATCACCCCCCACCCATTCAAATGCAGGTACCGGCGAGACCGCCAGTGCCCTGGTCAGTGTCCCCCGGTCCAGGTGCCTACCCCGAGGCATACCCGGTCCAGTTTTCAAGCCCACCTTGTGCACACCCCGCGAATCAGATGTACCCGCCACCATCCGCCGGTTTCCACCAGCAACCTCAACCTTTCGAAGCCATAAACCACGTTCCTCTGTCGTTGGTGAGAAGTCAAGATAGTGGCCAAAGATCCATGAACCCCCAGTTTGGATCCTTTCAGACAGCTGCGTGTTTTCCCAGAGGTCAACCTGTGAATATTCCTGTTTCAGTGTCGACAATGGAACAGTCCCCCTATGGTCATGTTGTGCAACCCTACCCGATGAGTCCACTCCAAGGAGACATGGCGCATTTGAATCCGTCAGCCAATGGAAACTTCGGAAGACCAGGCGTATTTCAAAAAGGCGCTCTCGTCGCAGAAGATCCCACTCGACTGCATCACCCGTACTGTCCCGAAGACGAACAAGAGTTGGTCAGCATTGACCTCCGAATGGGCCAGAACTTCTACAGTCAGTCGTACAGGGGTGGAGGAAGGCGTGGCCAAGATGACAGGGGAGGATATAGAGGGAGGAGCCACCGTGGACGAAAAGAGCATTCGGGACGGGGAAGACAAGACGAGCAGCCATACGGTGGTAGAGGACATTATGTCAGACGAGGGGCGGGGCCGAGGGTGGACACACTGTAAACATTTCAATGTCGTACGCTGGATAAACACCAGTCATTGGTTTACAATGAGCCAAACTGCTTGAGTTTGAGGTGTTTGTCTGTGTGGTGTTTTAACTGTTTCTTCACATTCTTATTTAATCAACCCGTTCACTCCTGAAAATGTAAATGTGTTTGCATAAATTTTCTAATAAAGTCTTGCAATGAAGTTTTTTGTTCAGCATTGTTTGCACGGGCCGTCAATGCACATTTAATGGAAAACATGACTATAAAACCATCATCCAATCATATTTACAGAAATGTTTGAAACATTTGAAAAAACTGTTTTACTAAAGCTGAAATGTATTTAATTTTTAACACATTCTGTAAACATGAATACTTCTTACAAATAAACGCTCTGGTAGTATGTGATTCTACAGAATCAGATTTTTTTTTTGGTTATGGTGTCTCGCTCACATAGAAATGTCTTATCTGTTTTGCTTGTTTTTTTGTGTGTTTGAATGTTTATACGAAGTGCCTGATTCATTTGCACATCCAAAAGATCTTGTTAAAACACTGAAAACCAATAAAAGCCAAAAGATCTTCTCTCGTCTCTTTCCATTTGAACTCAGTTTATTCAAAACAATGTCATCGGCTGACGTGCCTTTGATACAACAGAGTTGTGTGTGAATTGTTTTAATATCGTACAGCTTCAGTTCATCTCAAGAGCCCCGAACACAAAAGCCGATATGTTTTTTTTTTAACATGATTAAAATATTTTATTCAAATATACAGTTGCGTGTTTGGCATATTTCACACCACCAGAAAGAACCTTAATGTTAATGACAGCAACAATTCACCCGGAAACATACATCTCTCCAGGTTTCATTCCTAAATGTTGTTCTCTCTTCTCTTTGTATTTGCTTTCGTCTCAGTCGATCTGTCCAACAAATTACGCCAGCGACAAAGAGAAGATGTATATTTGAAATGGATCCACAGGGCGGTGAGGGTGTCTAATAGTTCAGACAGTCAGTTGGTTTGATGTCACATTGAACGGCGGCCCTGTGGGATGAGATTTCTGGAATTCTGTGAAATGAGATCTTCAGTCGTCCAGGAAGAAGTAGTTGCCGCTCTTCTTCTGTTCCACATCCTGAAAGAGATTTTCTAATGAACACAAGCACTGCCAATATTTGAATATTTTGTTCATGGGTATGTGAAATGGCATCTATAAGCCTCAATGCTGTCTAGGTAGGGAGCCTACAAGGCTTTGACAAAGCCCCTAAAGAACAGATGCCTTTCCAGAAACCATGTTTACCTTGATGGAATTAAGTTTGTTAATTCTTGGTCTGAAGTTGTTGGGGTCCCTTCTGAATGTGATCCCCAGCTGCGCCAAGAACTTATTCATGCCCGCCAACAGCGACTGCGGCCTGATGACATCAAACAATCACGTCAATGTCACATTCAACATCCCAAAAACAACAGACCTCAAAACATCCACTCTGAATAAATGAGACCGAATACAATCAATACAAACTGAAAATAAAAGAGGAAACACGTACGCATTGGCGATGGTGCTTCTGGAGGGAATGCCGTCGAACACGATGACCCTGTCTGCCAGGTAAGTGGCCATGATGAAGTCGTGCTCCACCACAAACGCAGTCTTCTTCGCGTGGAGGATGAATCTGAACCAGACGAAGTAAAAATGGAAAATAAGTCCCACCCACACGAGAAGATTGACATTTATGTTAAACGTGTAGATCGGTTACCGTTTGACAACTCTGGCAGCCATGAGACGCTGCTCAGAGTCCAGGTAAGCAGACGGCTCGTCGATCAGATACACGTCTGCTGGTTTCCCTAAACACAGAGCCAGAGCCACACGCTGCAGCTCACCACCAGACAGATTCTGAACCTGTAAAACACACACAGAACCCATCAGTGTACTGTACGTGTGTAAGAACGCAATGTGTGTGGTGATAGCGTTGACTCACGTCCTGGTCTATGATGCTCTCTATCTGCATGGGCTTCATGACATCAGTGACAAACTGAGGGTGCGTGTATGCATCTCTGATCTTATCGTGAAGTAAAGCTCGTACACTGCCCTGAAAACACAAACACACAGAGGTAATGAGTGTACAAGCAAGCGGCCACACACTAGATAATATGAAGATTCAGCGATACACATACTTTAAACTTGGGACTGATCTTCTGTGGTTTGTAGCTCACATTCAGGATGGGTATATCACCTGAGGACCAAGGTTATTTTAGTTTCCTTAAATTACAATTTTTAAAACGTTTCCGTCCACTGAAATCAAATCAAATATTGGCCTAAAACTAATCAAAAAACGGAAAGTTTGCTATGGAAATAAACTGAAATAAATTTAAAGCACTAAAATAATAATAATAATAAACAAAAACTAAAAGAAAGATAAAATTAATCTTAAATAGCAACAACATTTTTTAATCTAAATTAAACAAAGCTACAATAACTGCTGAGGACACAAGTTATAGAAAAATGACTGAAGAAAGTGTGTGGCTGAATTGTACCTCCTCCATCCGGTTTGAGTCCTCCTGCTAACATTCTGATGAACGTGGTCTTCCCAGTTCCTGCCAAAAGCAAAGTTCTCTTTAATCAACACTGTGAGGATCTTAAACTGTGACCAGCATCATCGCTGCTCTCATGTCTCACCGTTCTCTCCCAGCATGACCATGATCTCAGAATCTGTGAACTCTCCTTCGGTGATGCCGAGCGAGAAATCTCCCATGCTCTTCTTCATATCAGGATACTGATAACGACACATCTTTTTCACTTCCTCCTCAGCTGCCGTCTCTGCCACCTTAAACACCAGTGACGTCTCCCTGAAGCGCAGGTTCTCCGTCGGCACGTAACCGTCAAGGAAAATATTAATACCTGAAACAAAGAGAGTTTGTTCGACTCTTCAAGTTTTGCAGTGACTAGTCCTCAAAAGATTTTGGATGACAAGCAGCTCACTACACAGCTTACTACAAGTAAGAGTGTGTGTGTGTGTGTGTGTGTGTGTGTGTGTGTGTGTGTGTGTGTGTGTGTGTGTGTGTGTGTGTGAACCTTCTCTGACGCTGAAGGGCATTGTCACAACTCCATAAGCGCTGGGAACTCCATACAGACAGCAGATGAAGTCAGACAGGTAATCCAACACACTCAAGTCATGCTCCACCACAATGATGTATCTACACACACATACAAACACACTCACTGAGATCCATATAGCTTATATGTCATAAACACACACAACAAGAAAGGACAAGAAATATTTCCTCTCAACCAAAAGTGTTTTTCCGCACCTGTCTGGAGAGATGAGGGAGCGGATGGTGATGGCGGCTCTCAGCCTCTGTTTGACATCGAGATAACTGGACGGCTCGTCGAACATGAAACTGCACAGAACAAAAACATCAGCGCTACAGAGCTTTACACTCAAGAGAGATGAGAGGACGGACACTCACATATCAGCTCTCTGAATGCAGACGACTGCGCAGGCGAATCTCTGCAGCTCTCCTCCAGACAGGTCCTCAACGCTACGGTCACGCAAGTGCAACAGATCTGACCAATCAGAGCACAGGACACCACAATTATTCACACGCTGCATCGTCGACATAATGTTAAATCATCACTAGGCAAATAAAGCGTACAGACCTAGTTGTTCGCACACCTTCTCCCCTGTTTTAGTGTCATCCTTCCGGCTCAGAATAGATCCTACTGACCCCTACAGGACAAACAGAAACATTACAGCCATAGAGACTCTGAAACACAACTCAATGCAGTCTGATCTACACGTGTCTTCCGTACTCGGACATTTCCCAAGCATGCGCAGGAATGTTTAGCAACGTCATACTGACCTTAACGGTTTTGGGGATCTGATCGACGTACTGCGGCTTCACGATAGCCTTCAGATCGTCCTCCAAAATCTTAGTGAAGTAATTCTGGAGCTCGGAGCCGCGGAAATACGCCAAGATCTCCTGCCAGTCTGGTGGGGCCTGGAAGGGCAGACATTTGTTAAGAGACCGTGGCACCGCAGGCAGAGGTGCATTTGTGTGTTACGCCGACTCACGTCGAATCTTCCCAGGTTTGGCTTCTGTTTGCCAGCCAGGATCTTGAGAGCAGTGGACTTGCCAATACCATTAGTACCCACCAGCCCCAGCACCTCTCCGGGGCGAGGAATGGGCAATCTGACAAACACACACTTCTTTAGATTACACAACATATACGGAAGGATAAACCAGAACCATTATGAGTCAGAGAAGCGTGTTTGTACCGGTGAAGTTTGAAGGCGTTGGCACAATATCTGTGTGTGGTTTCCTTCTCCAGGTTGCTCGGCAGATTTACGATGGACAGAGCGCCAAATGGACATTTCTTTGAACGAGACGAAAGATGAAACCATGAAGCGTGCATAAAAACCGTATAAGATTAAGATGCACAAAAACATACCTTGATACAGATTCCACAGCCGATGCAGAGAGATTCAGAGATCCAGACGATTTTACTCTGAGGAGTGACCTCAATACACAGTTTACCTGAGAAAACACACGCGTGTACATGTGAGCGACAAGCAGACACCAAACCCTCTTCAGATCAAGATCACATTGGAATATAGCGTGTAATCCGTACCCATGCGCACCACAGGGCAGCTCTTCTTGCACTCCTGACGACATTTCTTGGGTTTACACTTGTCGTGGTTCACAATAGCGATTCTGGTGTTTTTGTCAGCCATCTGGACCGGTTTGATGTCACACGCAGGTGACGCAGATCCACAGGAACAGAGGAGGTCTGGACCTCACTGCAGACGAACAGAAGAGAGACACGTATTACAAGAGTTTCTACAATAACTATACCACACAGACCTCAATCGATCTCATACTTTAGCCCGGGAGGATCCACATTTTATTCCGGCCGTTCATGGATTTCTATAAACCAGTGCGCTGATCAAATCTGCATTTGGAAGATTCAAGCACTTAAAACGTATAGCTTCTCAATTCTGCCGATACATGATCAATGATTTTAAGACCTCGTACTGCACTTCAGCTTCTCGTCGCATTTCAGGCTGTGAGGTAAACAAACTCTGCTGGCTATTTTAATTAGGGATGCACTGCAAGTTATCGGCCAATAAATGGTCATTTTAATGTTATCGCTAGGGTTGCGCAATATCGCACATGTGCATATCGCAATATGCATCGCGCTAAATGATCTATTTAATTCGTCGAAAAGTTATGTATGGTCAAAGTTTTAGGTCGATGCAGATAGTGTAGTATCTATCCGGCACACATGTTAGTGGGGATATGCGTGTGTGCACATGTGCTTTGACGCAAGTCAATCAACAATCTAAACAATACTTATTATTGTTTGTTTACAAAATGTCAGATTTGTTTAATGCAACAGTAAAATAAATTATTTCCTCTGGTTAAACTTCTTCATCTGCAGCTCACAGATGAAATCCAGCACAGTTCTGTCTTTCTGTGATCATTCATTTACGGCTTTTAGCATAACATTGTTGATGTAGATACAGTGTTTAAAAATGTGTAAATCATAGGATATTGTGTGAACCAGACTGCTGTCGGTCTTGAGATCTGTCATTGTTTTTCTGGGTTGCTGTGAAACAACATCTATAATTTGTTCAATAAATAAAAAGTTTGAAGCTTAAAGTATTGTTAACTGGTGTAAAGTCGGCTTGGTACGTGATTTTCAGAGGAATGAAGAGAACTAATGGTCACCTCGTTTTCTGCAGTCAATGTTTTCAAATAAAGCACTTGTCCACTTTTCGCCTCTGGTCTTAAGTCTTTGGGAAATGTTGTTAATATTTAGAGACTGTATATCGGCCACATATCGGTTATCGGCCAAAATGTAAATATATCGGTGCATCCTACTTTTAATATGGTCCGCCCCAACCTCCTGTCAAACGAATTCGCCCTCATGTCATTGAAAACCTCTATAAGACTCTTTTCTTTCCAACGACAAAAGAAGATATTTTGAGTTCATCCAATGGAAGTCAATGGTGTCTAGTGTTGTCGCTCTTCCAAATATATTCTTTTGTGTTCTGCAAGTCATACAGATGAACGGCTCTTGAACGAAACAAAGTGCGTGATATCTATCAGCGGTTCCAGGGCAGAAACATCTGGAAAATCACCATATACCCGTCTATCACATCCAGACAGACCCAAAGACATCAGATACAGTGGACACAAGCCGCCTGTCACTCCCTGACAAAACCACACCGGTCCAGCTGCACACATCAGATGAAGGTTTTCCTCCGTGTGTCTGTCTGTCTGCTGTCAGACAGACAGCTCGTGGATCTGTGATGAATGTTGATGCTGAGTTGCCAAATGTGAACCCACGTGACAGCTAAACATACGCACATAAAACACAGTGCATCACTACACGATGTTTTTTGTGATGTTCAGTCCTTCAGGAGAAACATGAACATACATGAACGCGCTGGATGTTGATGTTTATGGGACTGGATCATGAAACCAAGCCGACTCTTTTAACCATCGGGTCCACCGACCGCTCCCTAATGGACACGCCACGACCCGATATAACACCCAGACAGACACATCTGCTCTTTTAGAACACGTGTGCGCGTCGTGACGAAGTTACACGAGCGAGACATTGATGACGCACGTGTTTCCCTCAGCTTTCCCTTGTCCGTTCTCCTCCCGATCCATCCTTTGATTTGACATCATCGTTTTAAAAACGCCGGTTTGATGAATGTCTGTTTTGAACGTTCGTGGGAAAACGGGCACATTTCAATGAACTGGCGAAGGCCTCGCGCCCGCAGCTGGAGTCTTTCCGACATCCACACATCTCTGTTCGATCATCATAAAGCAATAATAAAGAGTCCGCTCACCTCTCGGCGACGCGACTGTCGCGCTATAACGCGTTATTACACGCGAAAGGTCTTCTCTCTGTTTGAAGAAATTGAACAGCGCGTGTTGTCTCGGTGCCGCGCATGAGACGACGCCGGCAGCAAAGATGGCGCCTGAAAACGTGACGCGGGGACGCGACGGGGCAGATGATGCACGTCATCAGAGAGCGCCGGTGCCGGGTAAG
Source organism: Barbatula barbatula (assembly GCA_037178815.1). Lineage (NCBI taxonomy): Eukaryota > Metazoa > Chordata > Actinopteri > Cypriniformes > Nemacheilidae > Barbatula > Barbatula barbatula. Next base: position 1,199,239 of record CM074092.1, on the reverse strand, counting down.
CCCCGTGTGGGTGTTTATGGTTATATTTCGTGTTTTTAGGCACAATGCACTTGAATTTAAGTTAATCTCGTACATAAGAAGACACACAAGTGGGAGATTTGGTTTTATTGTGAGTAACATTGGCTTTGCTGTAGATTTGATTGCTCGTGTAACTTGCATATTGTTTGTATTTATACAAATGTTTATTTAGTTCGTGTGAATAACGGCCCGCTTTTGCATGCTTCTACGGTAAACATGACTGTTTGTTGGTTACTATTATACAAAAAGAGTTTGGTCTTTAAAGCCTGTCTTGCTGTCCGTACTTGTTAGTGTAATTTATTTAGTTTAGTTTTTGAAACAATGCAGTCTGTGGTCAAATCCAGTGAATGTTTATAGATCTTTTATTAGATTATACAGTAGTGATGACAACTGTAGTCACTGGTCGTTTGGTAAAACTATTGTTCACTATTGCTTTTTAGTAACCATGGCAGCCGCCACCAAAACCCCCCCAGGTGCAGACCCCAAGCAGTTGGAGCGCACGGGTACCGTCCGAGAAATCGGATCACAAGCTGTATGGTCGCTGTCTTCCTGTAAGCCAGGTGTGTGACCTTTCATTCATGATCATTTTTTCTCCATCCGTTGTGCAGCTGTGTTTAGTTGTTTTCTGTGTGAAGGGTTTGGAGTCGATCAGTTAAGGGATGATAATCTGGAGACGTACTGGCAGTCTGACGGATCTCAGCCGCATCTTGTCAACATTCAGTTCAGGTAGAGCCGATCCCACGAATCCTGATCCTTTCTAAGATAATGGTACGAGCTAAAGTATTCACTGTACAGTATCAATAATCGTCTGCCAAGAATATATATTTTTAGTTTCATTTCCTTCCATTTGTATTTGTGGGAAAATGTATAATATTCAGTAGAGCAGGTCACTCAAAATGTCTATAGAGTCAAACACAATGCCCTTTCTGTTGTCAGGAGGAAAACCACTGTGAAGATGCTGTGTATTTATGCCGATTATAAATCCGATGAGAGCTACACCCCCAGCAAGATCTCAGTCAGGGTTGGAAACAACTTCCACAACCTGCAGGAGATTCGGGTAAGAAACACCAGTCATGTTACCATCTCACTCGATGAGTTTAAACAGTATTCTGTGGACAAGTGTTTTTACATAATGAGTATTCAACGGTATATTTGATTAACATGTTTTTCATTGTGTGGGAGCAGCAGTTAGAGATGGTGGAGCCGAGCGGTTGGATTCACATCCCGCTGCTGGATCTGGTGAACAACCCAATCAGAACCTTCATGATCCAGATCGCTGTGTTGGCCAACCACCAAAACGGGCGTGACACGCACATGAGACAGATCAAGGTCTACACGCCTGTGGAGGAAAGTTCAATTGGCAAATTCCCACGATGCACCACTGTAGACTTCATGATGTACCGCACCATCAGGTGACCTGAGCTCGTGTGGATGGACTGAGCTGCAGACTTTGTCTTCATCTAAGACTCTATCCTGGATTGAAATCACTTCATGTTCTATTAAAATGTGCCAAGATGTGTTTTGTCAAGTTTTCTAAAGATCAATCCGTTTCAATGTGAACGCTACAGAAAATAAATGGTTGTTTTTGAAATTTCTTGATACTGATTTACAGCAGGCGGGTCTCCATAATACATACCTCTCCTGTTATAAAGTCTCATTTATGAAGAATTGACCAGAAGTTTGTTCTGTGTTTGTTTTATCAGTGAGGTTCATTGAGGTTGAAGGTAAACCAGTAGCAAAACTTGAGAGCATGTACATTTTAATTTGTGAACTTGTAAATTAAGTTTTTTTTACCTGTACACTCACAGCCCCAACGTGAAAACTTGAAGCTGAATGTTGAGATTTGCACTCGTGGACAAGACTCACAAATCTGTGTTCTGAATTTTAAGTTGCAGAAAAATTGTCACAAATGTGTAAACTGGTGTTGCACATATTAACACGCTTTCCTAGATTCAGATTTGAATAGCAACTACAAATAGGCATCTACAACCTCTAAACCTGTCACTGCAGTTTCAAATCTTCCCTTCTTGACTTTTGCTGCTACTTTCACGATAAACTCGATGCAAAACTAACTTGTGCACTTTAAAGGTCAGAGGAGAGAGGAGCGGCATTTAATGACGTCACCGGCCCCTTACGGCAGCAAAAACACAATAGGTACAAATACATACTTTACAAGTTCACAAATTAAAATATGTACAATCACATTGTACAAAAAGGGCAAATTCAAGCAAGATGGAAAGTTAATTGTTGACTTCAATTTCTGTCCCTGAGGGGTCGCCATTTAGCTAAAATGAGATCCTCCTCCTCTGTCACATCATTGTCAACATTGTAAAACTCAAAGACCTTTTAAAATCCAAAGAAAGTATTTTTCTTTTTTTATTTAGAAAAAATACCATGAAAGCTACTCCCATCAACCTCACAACAAGTATGTGTGGTGTCTTATTTAGGAAATATTAAGAGAATGAAGAGATATGCCGTTCATTCTTCTGATGGGTAAGCGTTTCTGTTTGCAGCAGACATCTTGCTTTCAGGTTGTATGAAGAGGAAGTTTGTCTGAAAGCTTTGAGAAGCTGCAGGCTCGTGTGCATGTGTGTGCTGGCATCCTGTTGAGGCCTGATGTGGTTAGTGTGCTTTAAAGCCAGTGTCTGTGAAATAAAATAGAGTTTGATGCTGTTGAGCAGGATTGTATCTGTTTGAAGAAGAACAACACACTGCTGAAGATGAAGACTTACTTTGTCCTTTTACACGTTTTTGGTAAGTTGCTTTAAGTTCTTTCGTCAGAAGTATGTATTATGGAATATTCAGGGATGAAAGCGCCTGTTTTATAAAGATGTCTCTGAACGGGCCTTTAATAAGATTTCACTTGTATTTAGGACTTTGAAGATCTATCAAAAACTGTTGTAACAGAGAATCGCATATTATGTCATTATAATGGTAATTTTCAACAAGTATACAGTAAATGAAATGAAGTCAATAAATAGTGATTCATTTTTTTACTAAACTTAAATAAGAGGCTAATTGCACGAGAGTACATTAATTAAATTAACAAAATGCAACTTCTCAAAAATTTTCATATTTATATTAAATTCAAAATGATAATCACTTCAATCTTCCCAACCACTTTATTTCGAGAACGTCTTTCCTTTAGAAAAGAAAAAAATCACGAATGATCTTGTTTTATATCGCAGTCATTTCAACAAGGAATTAGAGAATGTATTATTTATTCTTTAGGATATTCTTCATTGAGTTCCTTCATTCGATTGAGCTCTGAACGAGTAACCTCGGAGCAAACCCGTCTCTAATGTGATATAAATGTAATAGTGGTATAAAAGCTATAGTTTTAAACCATGTGTTATATTTGTTACTTTTGTATTTTTGAATACAGACACAATGATGTGATTGTCATGAAATCACACTCTTTGAGAAGCGAGATGTACAGACGTATAATCCACCATCATGTTGTATTGTGTGTGTTTTTTCCAGTTTTTCTTCCCATGTTTGATTGTGGGATGTTCTCCACACCATCACCATCATCGTCCTCACAGGAGTCCCCGACTGCAAGCTACAACATTCCCACTAACATCACCATGACAACAGCAGAATCAACACCCGAAACTGAGTCCAATGGGCCAGACGTGACCGATGATAACACAACCACATCTGCCTCTGTTGATGAGGACGATAACAACAATATAACATCATATACAAAAACACCAAACATTTCCTTGACAACATATCCAACAAGTTTGAGAAACATCGTCATTCTGGAAGGTGATTGGTGGATTTGAATTATGCAGAAGTTTGTGATTGTTTGTGGGGCGGTTTATGGTTTGGGCCATCATTGATTTAACGTGTTCGTTTTTAATTAGTCATATTTATTCGAAGTAGGAATTAAATGCAGTAAACAATTTAGTTACGTAAAACTAGAAAAGTACAATGTTGTGCAATTGGGAAAGCATTTAGAGTAAATAGTATCAAGGTGCAGTTAGCAGTTTAAACTGCGTGTGCTTGTAGGTGTGGAGTGGGTGAGATCTTTCATGCATCTTGCATTTAGCTGCAGACGTTACCACACCAAAGTTTCACAGCTACTTGAATTTGTTCTTTACAGCAAAACTGGCAGCGTGTTTGAAATGTACATGACGTCTTAATTTTACCCTATAACACATTATTCAAAAATAACAAAAGGTTTAACTTTGTAATCTACTGATGAAAATGTTTTCAGCTTCTGTGACGCTGACATCATCTGAGTCGTGTGCTTTATTGAGTAATCTTGAAATGTGTGTAGCTTTTCAGCCATAGTTTACTTTTGAAGGTAATTCAGCCTTTCTGAAGTAACTTAATACCAATCGCTGTAATGTAATGTGGGTTACAGCTTTAATAGTCAAGTCAAGTTGATTTCTGTGGCGATATTTACAACGTTGCAATGTTTAAGGCAGCTTTACATGAAAAAGAAAACAAAGTAGAGGAAACTGAGTGTAAAGAGTACAGACAGGGCAGACCATGCTTATGAAAGCAAAGTTAATGGAGTTAGTCTAATATCAGACTATGAGTCTCCCGGTGACTAAGCCAAAACTCCAATGATGAATAAATCGAGAAAAAACCTCTTGGAACCAGACTCAGCCGGGAGTGCCAGTTCTCCTCAGACACATTACAGCTGCATTCTGTGAATATTAAAGGGGTCATATGTCAAGGCAAAAATGAATATTATCGTTTCTTTTAGATGTAATGCAATGTGTATACCCGATTTAAGGTTAAAGAACACTGTATTTTCCACATTCCGTGCATGTTTGTATCTCCTCTTTGCTCCGCCTCTCTGAAACGCACAGATTTTTTACAAAGCTCATCGCTCTGAAAAACTAAGTGTGCTATGATTGCCCAGTTCACCAGTGCATAGTGATTGGTCGATTACTGCAAGCATGTGACGGCAATGTAATGCCTCTTACCGTATTTGGTGAGCAATTGTACTGACGTGTACGCCCACCTTACTTGCGTTTACATTTGGGCGGTGTTAGTCAAATCATACCACGAACTGACGTAGATATGTGGGGGTGTGGCTACACGAGGCGTTTCAGGCAGGTCTGGGTGAGCATTCGCTTTTAGATACAATGAATCTTTTGTTCCGACACTTAAATCTCTGTCAAATACATGCATGGACAACTTACGTATAACACACGAAAGCGCCATATGACCCCTTTAAATGATAGTAACTGAGTAAATGTTTATTATTAAGGGACAGCCTGGTAAATAATGATTTTAAACTGAAATTTACCATTGAGATATGTGGAGATGGTCCAAACGCCCCTTCAATAAACAATACAGCTGTGAAATGGGAGAAGATGCTCATCTGTGGTGTGTTTTTGTTAACATTTGTTTGTCTCTCTTTCAGAAAATTCAGGACAATTTACAGGAGGTGAGTTAAACAAGGCAAACATCTACTGAAGTAAAGCTTCTGGCAGAAAACACGCGGGACTTTCTTTCCTCCACAGAGAATGACATTTAAATGATGTCAGATTAGATTTAGACATTTTTTCAAATTGCATTTCTGTTCAGATATATCACTGTAGAATCACAACATTACATCATCGATATGGTTTGCAGGTATCATCATTCTGATCTTCATCCTGATCCTTATCATTTTTCTTCTTGGCATTTTGTATGTCCTGAGGAGGAAGGGAAGGGTAAGAGCGCTGCTTTTCCCATGATGTCTACACAATAGCAAATCCCTGTTATGACAGATCTGAAGTGCTCTTAATAGGCTAAATGTAGCTTGGGGAAAGGGTAATGGCGGTTATCTTTACACAAATATGTTAAATGTGTTAGTTTGGTAACATTGTCAGCATCAGCGTTTGTCTAATCTCTTGTTCTGATTGTAGAGTTATTCATTTGACTTGACTCGCAGCGACGCCTGTGCCAATGAATACGATACACCGCTCAGAGAGCAACAAGTTCTAAGCTATGAAACTAAAGGCAAAGGCAAGAAAAACTTCAATAGCATACACATTTGGGCAATTCCAACGTTATGGACGTGACATTTTGCATTATGCTCAGAGAATGAATTTGTTTAGATCCATGTGCTATATTTTACGAAACCCTTGTTGATGAAGTCTAAACATAAAAGAACAACATTTAATAAAATAGAACAAAATTTCTATTTTAAAAAAGGGAAATAAACATGCGTTATGGATGTGACAAAAATGGACGGAGTTTTTGGGAGACGACAAATTTTAGGATTTCTGTGAAATAAAACGCACAAACCTGAAGCAATAATACCCAATGAACAGAGAAGAGATGCCTCTTTATAGAACATACAATAGTTACTTTATTTGAACTTTAATGTGTCCATTTATGAGGAATATGAGGCGTTATGGATGTGACAAAATGGCTCTTACCTGACTATGAAAATAATGCCCTAAAAATACATTTAAAGAGCGATCTCACATGGGTATTTAAACCACCAAATGTTAATATCCGTGCTGTTACCATAGTAAAACACGTCGGTGGAACTACATTTATTTGGTTGATATTTTCATGGAATTGCCCATTTACTTAATCACATAAAAGGTTTCACCTTCTGCATCACTAACATGAAACGTCTTTGGCTTTCTCTGGTTGATAATTCAATTTCATGTAGTAATTCAAACATGGCTCTCCGTTCAGATTTGGCCGCATGTCTGGACTATATTCAGGATGATAAATCCCAGGAAAGCACCAGCCCGATAGTCAACGGTCGTGCCAATGAGACAACTGAACAAACGGCTGCGCTGGACAGCGGTAATGATCACATCAATGTCTGTTGCTGTTGTTTTCCTGCACACTCTTGAAACAAACGCTGTTGTGAATAAAAACACTGAGCTGTATCCTGACATCTTATATTGATGCATCTGTACGTGACACATTTGGCCGCCCATCTTCGCCTGACATGATGGTTTAATGTTGCATTCTCTAATGACAGTCTCCTTGTTTTATCCTAAAGATAATCAGAATGTTCCAGAAGAGAACAGCTTCACCTCGAGCCCCAGTCTGACTCCACCCATAAGGAAAGTTGAGTTTAACCTGGATCTGAATATGATCAGTGGAGACCTTGATCTGAGCAGTCCAACTTCCGCTGACGCATCTCTAAATGAAAACAACAACAACATCTTTCACGCTGGTCAGTACAACCAAAAGACGGCAATGTTGATTCCCATGTGTTTGGACGGTTGACATGTTGTGCACGTTTCTATCATATTGAGTTTAGTGAGGTGTGTTTGCATGTGCTACAGGATGGGGACCGGCTGAAGAGATCTTTACTGAAATCAGTCTGGATGAGACAAAAGAACAAGTGTAGTGTGCGTCATCCAAGCTCGTCGTTTTCTGGCTGACCGATCCACAGATGCTTTGGATTAAAGCTTCTGATAGTTGAACAAATGTAAAAGACTTGACGTTTACACGCACACATCGCGTCAACAGGCACCCATACAGTATATCAATATAGTTTTAAGCTGCAGTGTGTAATATTTTCATGTTAAATTACGTTAGACACAATCAAATATGCAGAGACAACTATTGCGTGTGTAAACCTCGCGCACACGTGACCGGCCCGAGAACACACATCTGCTTTAACTATGAAGATTGTACATACAGTAACTAAATGGATATACAAGGTATTTGATGAATGTTCATAAAAAACAATTTGATTTTACACTTTAAATGTTTTTGATGTAGTTATGCAGCTATATGCCAGTAACTTAATGTAGATTTATATTTATGTAATTTAATGGCAACAGTTTGTTCAAAGATAAATGAATATTAAACACTAACAAGTCTTTATCTTTACAGAAAAAAACCGATAAAATAAATGCAAAGCATTCTGGGAACCAAAAGTCGATTCAAACCTTTTTCTGTTTTCTTTTCTAATCGTGGTTCCCAGAATGCTTTGCATGAGGTTTTTATTTATAGTTTTTTTTCTGTAAGGATAAAGACTTGTTAGTGTTAAATGATCATTTATATTTGAACAAACCGTTGTCAGTAAATGGCATAAATGTAAATCCACAGTAAACTTCTGCCAGAAATACTGTAATTTCTACAGAATTAGTTTACAGTGTATAAAATATGTTGCAATTAAACATGACTTGAATGTGAAGCATGATGTTCTGTGTGGTTATAATGTAAATACATGAATCTGTTTGTGAACGGCTCGACACGGCGACGCTGGCTGAACGGATGCATGGACGGAAGGATTTTGATCATCTTTTGTCAATTCTACCGATATTGTTTCTTAGCGGTCTTGGTTTGAGGTGTGAACAATAGTTTTATCTGTATGAAATATTGTGATGTATTTTGTTATTCGTTATGGTCTGCTCTTTAAAGCTGAACTCCTGAAATGAGAGAGACATTATAATGTGTGTCTGAAAATAGCTGAGGGAACTTCCCTGACAGAAGGGACATGCTGAAGAAACGTTTCAGAACAACTGGGGTCCGTTTAAGAAAGGAGGTTTAGTAAAAATGAGCCTTCTATATTAACCCTGAAATGTGGGAAACTCTGGGTTCTCGGTTTCAGAATGTGAGCTTTGTCAAACCCGAGAAAGCAAGTAACTCAAGCCGTTTCTAAAAGAGTAACTTACTCTGTGAACCTAACCTGGTCTGGAGCAGGTTTTTTGTAAACCTGGAGTTTATTTCGATCTCATTCAATAAAACAGTCACACGTTTTCATCCCACAGAGACCATCTCAGTGACTTATATGTCATATTTGCTTTCATAGAGGATTCAGTACATGAAGAGGCTGCATTCATTCATAGGGACGCACTTTGATTTCAGGAGAGCAATTTAGGACCCGAGTGGAATTTTGTCATTTCCCAGAGCTCTTTTATTACAACTGTACCGTTTTTCATCAACTTATATCTCATCCATCCTTAGCTCAATAACATCAGCCATCGTACAGTATTACATCAGAGCATTTTTAGCCGCCATTTTGCTTTTTTTGGTGCCGTTGCCATGGTGAATCTTAATATCGGAGCTCCATTGATGATGGCTTTTTATAGTCGTGGTGCACGCGCTTAACCCAGTGTAAGCCCACCCAGAGTAAAGTGAGAGTTGGTTGACCCTCTTCATTGAAACGGGCCCCTGGTTTTAAATTAAGACAAAGCAGTAGGAAACTCCACATACAGAATGACTGGTCTCTTTGTCTTTGAATGATTTAAAAGAGGGTTTTTTTCAAAGCATCTCAGGGTATTGACCATTTAAATGTTGTCTCACTTTCTTTCGATGGACTCACGATTTAAATACTGTACTCATCGTGAATCTGAAATAAAAACGTATCGAATGAGATCTTTGGTTTAATCTGCTGACACTTGTGGTTTGTCTTTGTGTTATTGGTTAGCAGTTATTCCACATAACTACACCACCTAAACCTGACCTTCATTTCTCAACATTTAGTCACGCTCACAGACGTCTGCCTACATGGGGACACACCATCAAGTTCTAAAATGTAAATTTATGAAAAAAACACAAATGAAACCTTTTCCATAACATTTAAGCACATGCTGTCCTCCCTCCTAGTTACTATTCAACTTCTCAAGTAAAAATCTACACACAGTCCTCTTCAGCGATTCGTAACTAATGCGATTCAACAATATGTCAACGCCTGAGCACAATAAGGAAAATTGTACGATAGTCCCTAAGTCTAAGGGAGCAACATTATTCCATGACATGAATATATCACAATTACATATATTTAAAATGATAGTGTTTGTAATACAGTTTAGCACTGTTTAAAAGTAGCCTTACAGAAAATACATTTAGATCGTGAACATCACGTTCGTGAACATCACGTACAAGGATCCGGACACGGTCGGGCTATTCCGTACCGAGAAAACGGAGTGCGGCCGTTACGGCGAAATACATTTTGTTGCACTGTACTTGTATGTGTGTAATGACAATAAATTGAATCAAATCAAATCAAATCAGATAAATTAATACATGGTTTTAGAAAATATGGTATTGAAGAGTTTGGTTCCAAAACGAGAATTCAAAACTGAGTTTTCTAATTATGTTATCATGGTTTATTGTGTATTTTCATTATGTTGTTATCAAAACAAACCAACTGCAGTTTGATTGATATCTTCCTGCCAGATCCCTGCGGTCTGCAAAGGACCAACGACTAGTGAAAAGTCGTCATCCCAATAATGAAAAAAGTCACATTGGTGGAATGATCTGCTGCTACAATCTTTAAAAAAACGCATCTCTTCCATCACCACGTCGCTGACTGATTCACCCTAATTCTTTTCCCTTTCTTCTTATTAAAAAAAGAAAAAAGAAATACTAACCTCACTATTCTTAGCTTTGTATACTGTGCTATGGACTAGTTTTGATGCACGTATGTATTTTGTTGCTTATGTTGTTATAATTGCTTCCAATGTTTCCTCACCTGTAAGTCCCTCTGGATAAAAGCGTCTGCTAAATGACTAAATGTAAATATTAATTGGAATGCACAATAATGGAGTTACCTCATTTTGGACCAAACTCTTCATATATACATACACATGATGTATTATATAAGATTAAAACGTCATTATCAAGGTAAAATGCCACCACCAGGTTAACTCCAGATCAAGATTAAATCTTGAAATAGTTGACACGTGTCAGACAACTGATGAGGTGTAATTTTGCGACATTCCCTTGTCCCTCCTGCAGTTCTTTGCTCTGCCGTTAGCGGCCGCTGTTTCTCATTTCCCTCCGTGTTGTATCGCAGCAGCTGAAGGCCGTAAACATTCGACATCATGCCGCCGTCTCGCGTCTTTTTCTCGCGTTTACAGCCGACGTGCGCGTTTCTCAGTCGCGCAACAGGCTCTCGACTTCACTAAACAAACTATTCTTGCGTGTAAGTGACGCGTTTATACTTTAACAGTGGCTACAGAATATCGCGGAGCGAGTCCGAGCCGCACAAAGAAAGATTATGGAGTGAACGCGCGAGCAAAACCGTGATAATAACAACAACAACAACAACAGCCATAAATAACAGTATGGCGTTTTCCGTGATTCAAGCGTGTCGTAGTTTGGCCCTGTCCACCTGGCTGCTGTCTTTCTGTTTCGTGCATCTGCTGTGTTTGGACTTCACTGTGGCGGAGAAGGAGGAATGGTACACGGCGTTCGTGAACATCACGTACAAGGATCCGGACACGGTCGGGCTATTCCGTACCGAGAAAACGGAGTGCGGCCGTTACGGCGAGCACGCGCTCAAGCGCGAGGCCAGGGGCTGGTTGGCGATGCCCGCCGCGCCGCAGGACAGGAACGCGTGCGACCCCAACACCAAGTTCGTGCCGCGATGGGGGGACAGCGCGTGGATCGCGCTTATCAGCAGGGGAAACTGCACGTTTAAGGATAAGATCAAAAATGCCGTGGCGCACAACGCGTCAGCCGTGGTCATATTCAACGTGGGATCTTCCAACTCCAACGAGACCATAACAATGCCGCATGCAGGTACATGCATTGGTGGTTATGAGTGATGGGCATGCATACATGAGTGATTGTTAGGATGGTCGTGCGTGCATGTGTGTGGTTATGGTTGATGATGGTGCAAGTATAAGTGGTTATGAGTAAAGATGATGCATGCATGTGTGGTTATGATGCAGGTAGGTTTCCATGCATGTGTGGTTATGAACCCTTGTGGTGCATGGGCATGTCTGGTTATGAGTAAAGCTGATCCATGCGTTCGTGGTTGTGAGCAGTTATGATGTATGTGTGGTTATGAGTGAAGAGGATGCATGCATTTGGGGTTATGAGTAGTTAAGATGCAGGGAGGTTTCCATTGCATGTGTGGTTATGATGCATGCGCATGTGTGGGTATGAGTGAAGAGGATGCATGCATGTGTGGTTATGGGCAGTTATGATACAGGGAGCTTTCCATTGCATGTGTGGTTATGAACCGTTATGATGCATGCGCATGTGTGGGTATGAGTGAAGAGGATGCATGCATGTGTGGTTATGGGAGGAGGTTTCCATTGCATGTGTGGTTATGAACCGTTATGATGCATGCGCATGTGTGGGTATGAGTGAAGAGGATGGGTGCATGTGTGGTTATGGGCAGTTATGATACAGGGAGGTTTCCATTGCATGTGTGGTTATGAACCGTTATGATGCATGCGCATGTGTGGGTATGAGTGAAGAGGATGCATGCATGTGTGGTTATGGGCAGTTATGATGCAGGGAGGTTTCCATTGCATGTGTGGTTATGAACCGTTATGATGCATGCGCATGTGTGGGTATGAGTGAAGAGGATGCATGCATGTGTGGTTATGGGCAGTTATGATGCAGGGAGCTTTCCATTGCATGTGTGGTTATGAACCGTTATGATGCATGCGCATGTGTGGATATGAGTGAAGAGGATGCGTGCATGTGTGGTTATGGGCAGTTATGATGCAGGGAGGTTTCCATTGCATGTGTGGTTATGAACCGTTATGATGCATGCGCATGTGTGGGTATGAGTGAAGAGGATGCGTGCATGTGTGGTTATGAGCAGTTATGATGCAGGGAGGTTTCCATTGCATGTGTGGTTATGAACCGTTATGATGCATGCGCATGTGTGGATATGAGTGAAGAGGATGCGTGCATGTGTGGTTATGGGCAGTTATGATGCAGGGAGGTTTCCATTGCATGTGTGGTTATGAACCGTTATGATGCATGCGCATGTGTGGATATGAGTGAAGAGGATGCGTGCATGTGTGGTTATGGGCAGTTATGATGCAGGGAGGTTTCCATTGCATGTGTGGTTATGAACCGTTATGATGCATGCGCATGTGTGGGTATGAGTGAAGAGGATGCGTGCATGTGTGGTTATGAGCAGTTATGATGCAGGGAGGTTTCCATTGCATGTGTGGTTATGAACCGTTATGGGCATATGTGGTTATGAGTAAAGATGATGCATGCATTTGTGGTTATGACGAATGTGAGATTATGAGTGATAAGGATGCAAGCATGTGTGGTTATGAGCAGTTATGATGCGGAGAGGTTTCCATTGCATGTGTGTTTATAAACTGTTATGATGCATGGGCATGCGTAGTTATGAGTAAAGATGATGCATGCATTTGTGGTTATGAGCAGTTATGACGAATATGAGATTATGAGTGACGAGGATGCATGCATGTGTGGTTATTAGCATTTATTATGCATGCCAGTAAAGATGATGCATGTGTTTGTGGTTATGAGCAGTTACAATGTATGTTTGGCTATAAGGGAATTTCTAGCCTTTTTATATTTTCTTTAGTTTTATTAGCTTACATTTTTGGCTGCTTCTCTCTTTGTATTTGTTTTTTATATTTTACGTTTTGAATGTAATCATTTGTGTATGTTGTGTTGGAATCTTCAGGTACCAAAGAAACTTTCCAGTGTCAATAAAGCTCTTTCTATTGTGAAATAAAAATACCTTTCTACAAAATGTGTCATGATAGGCAGGGCAAACACACATGTACTCATGAATGATGTTGTAAAGAAATATGCGATGTTCAGGCCGAACCAGAAGAGTCACATCAGCATTCTGCTAATTGTGTATCTGACTCACGAAATGGAAAGAAAGTTACCGGTTCAGTTCCGGTCTTTGTTATCCTAATCTTTGAGTTGTTTCAGTTAAATTATGTTCAGGCTATTGAGCTCGGTTTCATGATCACCCCTAAAAACGAATATTTAAAACCAACGAGACTGAAGTGTGATCTCTCTTTCAGGCACTGGTGATGTGGTGGCCATTATGATTCCAGAGCCAAAGGGTCGTGAGCTGGTTTTGCTCCTGGAGCGAAACATCCCCGTCCAAATGCACATCACCATTGGAACACGGAACCTCCAGAAATACGTCAGCCGCACCTCCGTGGTCTTCGTCTCCATCTCCTTTATCATCCTCATGATCATCTCTTTGGCCTGGCTCGTCTTTTACTACATCCAGCGCTTCAGATACGCCAATGCCAGAGACCGCAACCAGGTACCACAACACACCGTTTAAAGCACGCAAACACAAAACTGCATCAATTCAGATATGTCAAGTCAGCTTTATTTAAATAGCGCTTTTGACAATTTTCATTGTTACAAAGCAGCTGTACATAAAACATTGACTATAAGCTAACCGTACAAGATTATGCAAGTCAAAACACAGGTCAAATGTCAGACAGACTATAAATTCCTATATGCAGTGTTCATTAAATTAAACTATCAAACTCTAGCAGCCCCCCCAGCCAGGCAAACAGTGTAAAACAGTATGCAAACGGTGGCCAGGAACACAAAACTCCATTGGAGGAGAAAAAAAAACCTCTAACCAGGGGATTCCAGTTCCCCTCGGACAAAAACTGCTGCCTCTGCACAAGCTCGACAGTGCTGCACAACAAGACAAAATAAAATAATTTGATTTTAGATTATCATTAATAATTTAGTATGTCTGATGTTAGTGATGTCATTGGATCTCCGGGGTCGCATAATCACTCAGAATTGATGCTGTTGCTTGCATTGCATTTGACACACTTAATATACACACAAGGGCATTGTGTTACAACCAGACACACCATGCGTGTTTGTGGTCACATGAGGCCGATTACAGGCATCAGGAAAGCTTTCATCTGGAGCCTGAAGCCATCATTCTTTAATAAGTGCGCCGTGTCTTTAAAAGATAATGAGAAACAGTGAGAGAGGTTTTCATTAGAGTTCTTTCTTCTGATTGGTTAGAGGAGACTGGGGGACGCCGCCAAAAAAGCCATGAGCCAGTTACAGGTGCGGACCATCAGGAAAGGCGATCAGGTGAACAACATTAAACATTCACGTCTATTGCTGATAAAGAAAACCACCTTTGTTTAGTATTCACACAACATTACGTGTTTGCTGTTTATTTTCTCTACAGGAGACAGAAAGTGATTTCGATAACTGTGCCGTGTGTATCGAGGGATATAAGCCGAACGACGTGGTGAGAATCTTACCGTGCAGGTAAACGCTGATAGTATGAAAACACTCAGATGTCTTTTAATGTAATGTATTAAAGTGATAAAGCGACATTAAATCTGTAAACACTATGCCATCGGTTATGAGCTATAATTAAACTGATCATGGGAATCAAACCTGCAACCTTTGGGTTTTACTGTACGTCTATCTCTCTAAAACCCCATTCACACAGACCACTGATCCCATAAAATAGTTTTTACTTCACAGCGTTCCGTTATATTTTTTCATTAAGTCTTTGTAAATTTGCATTGAACAAGCCTGAACAATTTGCTTTCATTTGTTTTCAGATGCCATTTTATATTTAGCTCGTACTGCCTCATTCCTCTTCGTTGTTCTGTTTGTTATAGAAAATAGTTTGTTTTAACATTGAGGTCTAAATAAATGATAAAAAGTAATATATGCTACAGAATAATAACCAAAAAAAGAGAGATTATTTAGACCTAAATAAAGGAAGACCGTTATAATAAGAAATCACGATATTTAGCCACCTAAAAACACAGCATCGAAATACCTTTCAGCGTGATCAGACATATTTTCATGACAGAGAAAACTCACATAACATCACACATTGTGTCTTTACGGGATGTGTGTAAACGCACGCACAGATTTCAGAAAATCACTAAAAGTGAGAATGAACAAAATCTAACAATCCCTGGAGAAATTCCTGGGCACGTTTACCATTTATCTTCCAGGGTCTCTGTGTGAAAAGGGCTTAAGTATTACACCACGACTGCCCTGAGATGCGTCAAATATTATAAAGTTAGTGGGAAGAGTAATAAGATGCAAATGCTTAATAAGTTGTTCTGAAGTTACAAGAATTGTAAGGCGTGCATACTATTTATGCATCCAGTCATATTTGGAGATTTATAATAAAACTCATTAAAACTATGAACAGTATTCAATGTAAACACAAATGATTAAAAAACGCTCACGTTATTTTATTTAAAGATTATTGAAATTTTAAATGGTTACAAATCATAAAATCTGTTGTGAATGCTCCATCGCATTGGGTGTGACTTGAAATGTAATTATAATAATACTGTAAAATGATAATAAATGATATGCTGCGTAATCTGTGCTTCCACGGCCACTTGATGCTCATCGAAAGCAACGCATGAGCAGACAACCTCTGAAGCTTGTTTCCTTGTCATGAACTAACCCTGGAACATAAACCGCTCCTTGTTGCTATTGTTTCTTTCATACCCTTCATAGAAGTTGCCTCCGTCTTTGAACATAAACTTGCCCGGGTATGTCACATAACCAGATTTCTGGAATAACCACAGGTGTGTTTGATGATATGAGCTCATGTGTCCTTCAGGAATGGATTTGAATAGTTTGCTTTCAGGAGAGCTTGTTTGCATGATACCATTTGTCACGCTGCTTGTTTGATGGTTGAACTTCATTTGAATCATTCTGTTACACTTCCCACAAACTGGTGTAAATAAATGTATTAGAGCAAAACCATGTGCCTTAACCTTTTCAATGTATCTTGTGCTCTCTGTTACCTTTAATGACGATGTTGAACGTAAGGAAATAAAATACAGTTTAGATTTTTGTCATTCTTTAAATACAATACGTGACTCGCTTTCTTTTTGTATACAATTCTACAATTTGCACGTGGACCTATTTGAGATCTCTGGGAGTGGACTTAATAGGTTCTTTTAAATGATCAAATCAAAGGACACATTTATTAAAAAGCTGGCGAGTTACAGGCTTGCAAACTTTGGAAAAACACACAAACTATCGCCATTGCTGGTTAACGTGAGAAAGATTGCAGAAGTTTCCAAAATGGTCTATTTGACACAGAATAACCCAATAGCTGTTTACTGTAAACAAGGAAATACAACTTCACTAGATGAATCCCTGTGTTTGGATATATTGTATATTTATGTTTTACTTTCCATCTCTCTCTGTTTTTCTTTTAGGCATCTCTTTCACAAAGGTTGTGTTGACCCCTGGTTGGTGGATCATCGCACGTGTCCCATGTGTAAAATGAACATTCTCAAAGCCCTCGGCCTTACGGTTGGTGTTTCTAGTGCCTCTTGTCTCGAGTGTTTAGTCTTAAAATTCTTAATTTCAATCTTTCAAATGAAATGATTTGTTTAAATGAATAATTGTAGAATGAATGTGGATTCAGTCATGGTTAACTCTGTAATGGTGCTGTCATGTTTAACTGTTGTGTAAATCTGCCGTGTTTAACTCTGTTGTGCAGTCCAGCGCAGAATGTCTGAATGAGTTTCCTCTGGACTATGAGCTCGCTGTGGGAGGCGTGGCTCTCAACGCCATGGTGATGAGTGATGATGTCATGGTAGGCGATGTCTCCGGTGGGCGGGACCCTGGTGTCAGGATGGTGGGTCTCCCTCAGGTCCTCTTCGACTCAGAACCTCTTTCACAGGACACTTTGCCAACCGAGCAAAGTAAGTGTGTGATTATTGTTTGTGTGCGATCTTTAAATGTGAACAATTTAATTAATTGTGTTTGTGTATTCATTAAAAAAACTATAACTTTACTTTACACTTTCCAACGTTACTGGGACATTACAGTGATTTAAGAGATGCAGGCTCACTAGATCTTGTCTTTTCTTATCTCTATAGGTGAACTACAGCCGATAGCCAGCGGCAGTTCTGAATGCTCGCTCGCTACAGGCCTGGGACACTCGGACATTGACACGCCCCCTGACGACCTAAAGTGCTGATCTAGCCACACCCACTCGTTACGCATCAGTAGTTCGGTTTACCCACGGCAACCGGAATGGGTGAGCACGGCGACATGTTAAAGGGGCTTCGATCCGCGTGGATTTTTGACAGGTGATAATATAACACCTGACCCTCAGAAGACCTCCCTCTTTCTTCCTGTAAAGCAGGGTTCCCTCAAAAATGGCCAGAGCCCCAAAGTGTGCACACTAGAGTATGCACTTGAGTTAAAGCACTTGTTCAGTATTGGCAGACAATCCATTCCGCTCTGCTCGACAATCAGATAGTCCTCCTCCTCCTCTCTTTCCTGCCGTCTGATGTTCGCTGCCTGTATTACTGTCGTCTCTGATGCCAATCCAGAGAGAAGAAAACGCTAAAGACTATTTTGAATCTGAAGTAAAGTTGGTTTATTTTTCTACAGAGATGTGCTTGAGTTGCGCAGTATTAAAAGACTGTCAGTATTGTAGACGCACGTCTGAGCGTTTGGATTGGACTAAAGACTGCTGGCGTGAGCGTTTGATGGACGTCGTCGATTCCACGTGTGTGTTCAAAAGGAACTGTGGAAGTTTCTAGAAAGTGCTCTTGGGATTGTTTGGAGCGGGTCATGTGATGTTTGCCATGCATGCCACATGTCCTGTTTGGATTCCAGATCATTCACGCACAAATGAAAATATCCGTCATTGTGTTTTCACCCTCATGTACATCCAAACTCACACGTGCCGTTTTCTTCTTCAAGGAACACAAGGAAGTGTTAAAGCGAAAAAGTCTGACTGTATCATGAAAGTGTGTGTGTGTGTGTGTGTGTGTGTGTATGTTGCGTATGACCTCTGTGGTTGTACAGACACGCTGCATTAAAATGCAAAACCATTTTACACAGAAAGCAGTTTATGGGTTTGAGGGTGAGGAAATGATGACGGTGTTTTCATGTGTGTGTGTGTGTGTGTGTTTCAATCCCTCGTTCTTCCTGGTTTGCTTTACTGTACATTGTGAATAGGAGAATACGTTTTGTCATTCATTTTCTCCTTGATTGCCAATTTTTCCTTCATGCACTTTATGTATTTAAAGGTTGAATTTCATTTGGTATTCAGATTGCGAGGTTTGTATATTTACACACACTTCACACGGTTATTGTTACAGACGCTACACAAACAACCTCTCTCACACACGTACACCCGCTGTATTTCGCCCTTCTTTTGTGATCAACACACACATACAGTGTTTTGTTCCCACAGCCCACGGTTAATTTTGCACGCGTTTCAGTCAGACTGTGCTTTGAATATAAATAAATTTGAACGTATGTGTTTTTGTGTGAATGTTGTGTCGTTTTCATTTACACCGTACAGTATTTGTTTATAAAAACATGATCTTATTCATGTGATGTTCCACCATCATGACATGAACCTCTAACATCCAGTCAACTGCTGAACAGTCAAACATTTGAAAGCTACAGTCGGAAGACTTGAATATGATGTCCTGGATGTTTGGAGAAAGTTTATCACGTTGTAATACGTGATGTGGTGATTTAGACAGATGATTGAAAAATGCCAGTTTGTGTCCGTGTTCTTCATCTGAGTAAAAGGAGAACATCAGACTTTTAACGAGAAATAGGGGACAAAACCGAGGACGTTTTATACGCTTAAACTGCATTTGGGTTCTTCTCAATGCCTGTTGAGAAATCAGTTGAACCGTTTTTAGTCTTTCCGTTGTGTCAGCGGTTAACAACTGACCTTTAAGTTTCAGTGCGAGCTTAAGCACATTTGTGTCTGATCATAAAACTTGCCAGAGCATCTGCCACCTGAGAAAACAAGCACATGACATGATAACCTGCCAGCCATCATTACAGGTACAACCTGAGCATTACAATTTTTATATACCGAAAACAATTACATCTTTAAATGTAAATGCTGTTGATTGACATCCTCGTGCACCGTGTGGCCACAAGAGGGCAGAACCTGCATCATGAATTTACCTGTAGGAGCCACAGAGTAAGAACAAACTGGATTCATCTTTATAACTCAACACTTTTGGCTTTTCCTTTGTATTAACATTCAGATGTACATTTTTGTGGAGGCTGCTGAAGTGATGCGGTACATGATTTACTCATCGACCAATCAGAGTCGTCTCTCAATACTGGATCAACATTTGGCTGACAGGCACACATTTTTAAAGATTTATTTAGTTGTGTCCTGTTATTTGCGTGTAGCTCAATGGATGACAGAAAACTGTTTCAAACATGTCTCGCTAGAAACAGTTATATGTGAAGCTGACGTTATACTCTATGCTACAGTGGCGCCGCCATCTTGGGAGGATCACGCTCCACTGCTATTATTGTTTTGATATATACCCTTACTTGTTTGATTTATTGAGAAATCGAAAGTGAAAGAATCATTGGCTTTTCCTGAACTACTTTTTTAATTATTTTCTAATCAAACAATAAAAATCAAACACTGCATTGAACGCACTAGCAGCAATCCTCCCAAGATGGCACAATAGTCAACACGGCGCGAGTGACGTAGCTTCACATTCTCTATTGACTCTACCTCATCCTGCATTTGTCAGATCTTTGTATAGTCAATCTATGCCTTAACACAGGGAACATTAAACACTAAACTTTAATAATATAAGCACATTTTTCTTTCTTGCATGAACAGAAATAATCTTCTTAAACCAAATCAACTAAATAATTGATTTGTTTATAAAATCTAAACAATGTCCCATATATTTATTTCTATTATACTGATAAAATTTGTTGTGGAATATTACATTTATTTGCTTATTGCTTATCTGTTTTTTCTATCAAATACACAATGTATTGTGATCACACAAAACATTTCTCAAAATATCTTATTTTGTGTTCCACTGTAGAAAGAGTGATATACAGGTTTTAAATCACACGAGGAGGAATAAATGATGACAGAATTTTGATTTTTCAATGATAATACCTTGAATAACTGATAATTGGTTAATCATGACCTAACATTAGCCATGTTTTTTTATTGTTGATTGACAGAGAAGTCTGCACACATCATATAAAGTCAAGGCAAGAGTTCTCTCATCAGTCTATGTGTTATGACAGCCCATCTGCAGTCAACATGTCTCCATCATCAGGTGTTTGTGACAGTCATTGGAGGTTAGCCGCCATCTTGGGAGGATCATGCTCCGCTGCTATTATTGTTTTGATATGTACCGTTACCTGTTTTGCTTAATATATTGAGAAATAGCAAATCGGAAAGAACCAGGGGCTTTTCCTTTAAATTGAAATCGTTCATATAAAGGCCATAGTAACTCTGTTTTTACATATACGTTTATGCATTTGACGGATGTTTTGATCTATTCCAAAGTATCTTACAGTGCATTTAAGATACACGTTTTTAATAACTTTCATTGTCGATTGACCGTCGATAATTAAAATATATGCTCACTGCACTTTTACTACAGTAGGCTACAACATCCACTGCTGTGGAATGAGAGAATGTGACGGATATCAGCCGTCGTCTTCATCATTTATTTAGGCGGGAGATGGAGAAAAAGTCCACGCGAGGCTCGAGAAATCTACGCAGAGAGGTTTCTGCAGAACAACACACACCTCGGACATTGTTTTGGGATGGATTTTCTGTGTGTTTAATAGTGAGTATGATTGTTTTTTGATTGTTTTATGCTAAAATAATGATAAAACCAAGTCTCAATTAGAGTTAGATGGTACGGAAATCAAGTTTTTGTTTTTACTCTTTTGTAATGTAAAACCATAGTAACCCAACATTCACTGTGATCTTACCACATACAAGACAAATACAAATGATAATACACCTTACAGATACAGATATATTTTAAATATCATTTTTTGTAGTTTGATCTTTGTTTCATTTGTATTATTTTCTTTTAATAAAATGGTGCTTATTAGAGAGGTTTTTACGGGTTTTGCAGGAAAGAACTTGGATGCTGAATTCTGTATTTGGAAGAATAGAAAAATTACATTGACACCCCACAGTGATTTAACTCCTGCTTTATTCATTCATTTATTTTTTGACAGCTCTCAAACACCTCAAATTGTGACATCACCAAATTCCCAGTGCAACTGCAAGCAGCCATTCTGTTGGGTTCTCCGGTGCTTACTACCATCAGCCATATCTTTGAAATCTCACCTTTATCGCCGAGGACAAAATGAGCCTGAGGGATGCTGGGAGTCTGAGTCCAAAAAGAAAAATGTCTCTCAAGGAACCAGTGCAAGAAAAGAGTATCATGGTGATTGAAGAAGAATCTGAAGAACAGGAGGAGAGATGCACCTCCAGGGAATCTGATGATGACCTAAAAACACTCACAGCGTTAGTTCGCACTGCCATTGCACCCAAAGCTTTGTCCACAGCTACATCAAGAATTCCCACAATGCATTCAGCTGCGACCAAACCGGGCAATGATGTCACGTCCAGCGCACCTGCGACGACGAGATTAACCATGAAAAAAACAGCTTTGAGTCGTTCATCTACAACACTTATAACCGAATCAGCTGTTAGAAGACCCAGCAGGTCAAAGTCTAGATCCACTAACATAAACCAGAATTTAAAAACCCAAGTTGGTGAAAACATTTCATCCTCTCCTAAAAACATCTACAAGACATCATCTGACCCTCCCAACATTATTCAAAAAACAGCTTCTGCATCCCACATTTCTTCTACAGATGTGCTCAAGAGCCGGACGTCTCTCTCTCACATTCCCAGAGCAACCTCCAGCCCCAAACTTAAACCATCACCTTCTGCATCTCTCAAAGTGGACGAAACCGAAGCTAACAGAAGAGAAAAGGGAAGAACGAATGAGAGAGAACCGCAGCTTGGGACGGATGATGTTGCTCTTCAGGGCACACGGCTGGAGATCGGTCTCGTAGGAAGTGACCTCATCGTGCTAAACTCAGTTTGTAAACGTAACCCCTCTCCTAAAAACGAGAAGCAGCCATCAGACCCCTCGACACCAGAAGACAAAAGTCACGCAAATGTCACAACCCGAGAGAGACGACATGACATGGAGACAGCGACAGGAGAGAGAATGGAAGATGAAAGGGTAGAGCGAAGAAAGGAGGTCAAGGTTAGGAAAACCACGGCCATGATGGAAAAGATCAAAACTAGAGTTAAGAAACTGAACGATGCAGAGATGACGACGGTTGATGCAGCGCTGCAGACGGATCTGCTCCCAATGTACGTTGACACTGAGGTCCAGGTGTTCGTGGAGGTCTCCAACAAATCCACAGGTACGAGTCCAGTCCACCTCCATTTGCCAAGCGTACTCTCAGCGGACCCCACGCCAAAGCCTAGATTTCTAGGTCCACGGCCTTACAAATCCCCCATCAGCCAGAAACCCGTTCAACACGTCTGTCGAATAGAAATTGAGCTTTGCAGCCAGTCTGATGTGTCGGGTGAGACGGCAGAACGGAAGAACTCAGAAGAGACGAAAGGAGAAAAGGTTACACCTCAGGACATCATCTGGGATGAGCAGGGAATGACGTGGGACGTTTACGGAGCCTCGTTGGATGCGGAGTCGCTGGGATTTGCCATCCAGAACCACCTGCGGTGCAAGATCCGCGAACACGAGCGGCGTATCCGAACGCTCCGGAGGTCCAAATGTCTCTCTGAGCGTTCGCCTGATGGGGAGAGCGGGACGGGGAAGAGGAACGTTCTCAAGTCTCTGTTCACTGGATCTAAATGCTGCTTCAAACACAACCGTGAGCATGTGGGACACGAAGACAACGTCTGATAAATGTTTAGACACTAAAGGCCCACAAGATGGAAAGAGCTGCTTGTATGTGGCCGTCACAGCTGGCACGCTTCATGTGGACTTGTGATGTCATCACCGTTATGTGTGTTTGTTCACTAGGTGACCTGGTCATTTTATTATCCAGAAGGATGCTCAACAATGTGATTTCCACGTCAAATTGTCAGTGCTATGAATTAAGGCTGTCACAATTATTAAATAATGGTCTCATCGCAGTTATTTGACATAATCGAAATCATTGTAAACCTTTAGAAAACAAGGGTGATCTGCAGCATCGTCCTTGATCTGCACTCACTGTTTCGTTCAAATAACATTTCTGCATCACTTCGGTTGTGTTTGAGTTTTATTGAAGTGATTCCAGATTTTCTGCATCTACACAGAAAGAAGACATCATCCTCATATCTCTGTTAAGGTCACTCTATAGGGAATGCTACTAGTTATTTACGGAATTATCTATATTTCTTCTTTCTATATTTTATTCATTGACTAAATGATTTGTAATTAATCGATATAATTGTCAAAGCCTTTAAACAGACAATTAATCACAATTATTTAATAGATAATTAATCATCAGCCACATTTCATAATCGTGACAGGCCTACTATATATTCTCACAAACTTTTCCTTGTGATGGTTTCATGTTTGTTTGCTTTTTTACACAATGTGCTGTCACATAAAAATATATAAGAATGCTGTTATTCTGTTATAACTCTCACAAAATTCACGAACAGAAATATAAACATTGGATAAAGATCACACCGTACAGAACAAGACACTCGTATTGTTTTTGCATTATTTCAATGATGTTTTACCGCAGTACAAAGGCTTGACTGAATGAGGTCATTGTATTTTCGTGCATGTTGGACTGTGAATATTTCATCTGTTTTGTAAGTGTGTGCGAGAGAGACGTGGATATTGACTACCGATGCAAATGGAGGTAAATTTAGCACGCTTTAAATATTTCACATGAGCACATGTAGCCGCATACTCCAAAGATATGGGACTTATTTAAATATATACGCTTAATAAACAGTTTTAGGATTTATAAATGTAAAAACAATTTTCTGATCCAATTCTGAGCTTTCATTGATCTGTTATTGGAACAGACTTTGCTCATCCCACACTGAGAACTGAGAATGTGCTTTATATAAGAAAATAAAACAAAATAACCGAAGTACTGTCTGTGGTCTTAGAGTGTTTGGACTCATCTGCAGGTTTGGTTTTTATCTAGTATATTTATCTAGTGTATTAAATCAGTTTGTTTGGAGCTCCGGCCGATGTTTTATTCAGGACGTCTGCTGTGTTTGTTGTGTAATAACATGCTGTGATCCATCTGTGTGTTTGTTTCCGCACACGGTTTTATTTCAGTATTTAAAAAAGGTTTGTTTTACTTCTTAAAATGTATTCAAGGAAAAGTATAACAATCCTGTTAATAACAGAATTAAATCATAATTTGTACCTATGTTATAGACCCTCAATCTGATGGCAAGTATTTAAGAGTTATTTTACTATTTGATTCTCAGTTTGACAGTGTAATCCTTAAGAAACAATTCTGCATATTTGTATTTAACTGAATGTCTATTTTGATAGGGCTGGAAATAGGGTAATGCTTTTTGGTTCATGCCCTTGTCTCCTCTAGACTTGACTCCTCATCGGGATCCCAGGCAGGAGCCTTCGGTACATCCAGAATTGCGGTGCCAGGGTCCTGATGAGGGTGCGTAAAACTGAGCACATCACACCCATCCTCTATAACCTCATTGGCTCCCTGTTAGGTTCAGGATTGAGTATAAGATCTGTCTCCTTACCTATCAGTGTGTCTACGGCAGTGCACCATTATACCTTAAAGAACTTATCAATAGGCATAATCCAACCTGACATCTCCGCTCCTCTGACAGCCACAAACCCCAGGTCCCCAAATCCAAACTCCGCACAATGGGAGATAGAGCCTTCCGGTCTGCTGTGGAATTCCCTTCCCTACCACCTGAGAGTGCCACAGTCCTTAGAGATTTAAAAAAGACAATTAAAGACCCACTTATTTTGCATTGCATTTTCTTAACATAATCCTGTTTCTATGCTTGTTTTTAGTATTTGTATCCATGTACCTGTAGCACTTTGAGATGTGTCCTTCAGCTAAGTGCAATATAAATACAATTTTTATTATTTTTTTTCTTTTTAAAGAATAGTTCAAACAAAAATGGTAAATTCTGTCACCCTTAAAGATCTTCGATGAACATAGAAAGATATTTGGGAGAATGTTCGCAACTGAGATGGAAATAAGTATTTGATATGTCTTTGTTATGTTGGACACACACACACACACACACACACACACACACACACAGCTATTGTTTATTTTTGGGTGAACTACCCACATGCCCATTTCCACGAAAGAACAAAACAAACACACACAAACAGCGACACGTGCTGGGCAAAATGATAAATACAATCCAAACAGAAGTCATGCATGTAATGAGATGATGTGTTATTTCTAGTGTATTAATGTAAGTGATTAGTTTCCACGCAGTTTGATGTTCTCGCCGTCTGCTTGACTTCAGTTAACCTTTACACGTCATAGAGTTTTATCAATACACCCCCTTTAAAAAGCCCTTTCCAACTAGCCCCCCTGTAAATATTCTACCGTTTTCCGCCATGTATGTTATTATTCTTCATTAATGATTGCGTTAATATATAATACCATTTATATTTCCAATCAAACATGCATTTTCATGTTGATAAATGAGCATTAGATTTATAAACATCACTGTTTTAAGACCTAACTAGTAAGTGCACGAACTGAAGGGTAAAAATAAACATTCTTAACATTAAAGTCACGTAAAGCATGTCAAGAGGACCACTGTGAGCCAACAACAAACACGCCCCCCTTCTGATTGGACGAGTAAGAGGGCAGAGGCGGCCTGTGATTGGCTGATCTGTGATCGCTTCTCCTGTCTTTAGAAATAGAAATAGCGCCTAGAATGGAAACTAAGATGAACGCGGCGCAGCTTGACGTTGTGTTATAGGTCTGAATGATATTTATTATTTATTTCTATAAAAACTTCGTGAGACTTTCAGGAGCGGAGTTCTGTATGATCAGGCGTTCATTTATTTAAATAATAATCGCAGTCGATTGTAGGTTTGTATGTGACTCAAAACATCCTGGCCCGGTTTGACAGACAGGGCTTTATTTAAGTCGGGAGTAATTCTTAGTTAAATTAAGATATTTAAGTTTTATACTTTATGGGACTGGCGTTAGTCTGTGAAACGGGCGAGTGAGATTTAAATGCGGTTTAATGCTAGACTCGGGCGTTTTGAGCCGCCGAGCGCCCCCTACAGGAAGAACTGCGTATTTGAGGAGAACATCTTAGTTTGTAGCGTAGTTTTGTGTGTGTGTGTGTGTGTGTGTGTGTGTGTGTGTGTGTGTGTGTGTGTGTGTGTGTGTGTGTGTGTGTGTGTGTGTGTGTGTGTGTGTGTGTGCACCCCTGGGCAGGAGGGAGTTTGGCGCACTTCGTTGGGACGGACACTTTCACATCTTAATAAATAGGAAAGTAAAGTTGAAGGTGCAGTATTTGTCCCAGGTAAGCCTCTGCCCTGCGTGTCTACATGTATTGCGACAACTAAACGTGTTTTGTTTAGTCTTTAAATTCAACCTAATACTTTTTTCTTTATAAATGTTATTTACTGCATGACACATTAAGGCTTTGACTTTATTTAGACTTAATAAGTCTAAAAGTGTTGTCATTTCTAGTCATGTGATTGTGTGTGTGTGTCGCTTTATTGCTCCATGAACTCTCTGTAAGTGGATAAAAGCGTGTGCTGAATAATTGACTTTAAATATAAGCAACAGTGACATTTGGCTTATCAAACACCGCTAATTATAACTTTAATGTTATTTATAGGAGTCCCATCAGAAGTGCGCCAATATCTCCCCTGCGATCTCTCTCTCTTTCTATCTCTTATCCATCTGTCTCTCTCGCAATGTCGGTGTCTGCTCTCTCGTTTTCTCGCCTGCTCCGGTCCAGTCTCTCCTCCTTGGGTCGGACACCGAGCGCGTGTCCGGGCAGGTGTCTGTGCGCGCGACCCCTGATGGCGAGCGGGGTCCGATGGAGAACGTCTCGCCTGGACGCGGATGGAAGCGGCCGTCCTGCGACGTGGGATTCATTCGGGATTTGGGATAATCGGATAGAGGAGCCCATCCTGTTGCCCCCCAGCGTTCGTTACGGTACCCCCATCCCTCAAACCAGTCTGTCCAGAGTGGGCTCAGCATCCCACATCGGCCGTCGCCGTGACAACGAGGACCGTCTGCGGGCGAGCGCGCTCACGCCTGACATAATGTACTTTGCGCTGTTTGACGGACACGGAGGACCGCATGCCGCCGACTTCTGTCACACACACATGGAGGAGCACGTCCGGTAGGGTTGCGTGGACTCTTAAAGTGAGAATGAGCTGTGGTGTGCACTTATTTCAGATATTTAAAGGAACAGTTCACCAAGAACAGTAAAACTGCGTTTCTTTGCAACACAAATGCAGTTGTGAAGAGTGAGTGAGGCTGTTATGCGAAAGCAAAATAATAGCTTCACAAATGTGTGCACATGACAGATGATTCTGTGTTTATTAAATGCTTTTGTGTTTTTGTAGGAAATGTTTGTTGGTGGAAACAGATCTGGAGGCAGTTTTGTCCGAAGCGTTCCTGCGTGTGGATGCAACTTTAGCTGCGGAGCTGCAAAAATATGGAAATGGTACAAACACATCTTAGGGAATTGTTAACTTTCAACATACATTCTCATGATAATTTACTCATCAATTTTGTCATCCAAGATGTTTGTGTATTTAAAAAAAAGAAAGGTTTTAAAAGAAAACATTCCAGGATTATTCTTCATATAGTGGACTTCAATGGACTCCAAACGGTTGAAGGTGAAATTGACAGTTTCAGTGCAGCTTCAAAGGTAGAATACGGGCCTAAACTAGCGAAACGATCTGTCTTTTTCTAAATATCTTTTAAAAAATGTTTATACGTTATAAAGTGTTTACAAGTTGAATGTGCAAATGCTAAGTCAAACGCTGTTAATAGAAAATGGAGTTAAAATGTAAAACAACGATGTCGGACGATTTTGAACTTGGCGGAGAAGATGAGATGGATTTTATCGCCCTGCCCTTCCAACGCCAAGCGTGACCTTTTCAACGTAATTACGTATTATGTGAAGTCATGAGCGTGCTTTGCACAACAGAGCAAGGTGAGCATTTGTGTTTATAAAGCATATACATTTGATTTTTGATTTTTATATCACTAGATAATTCATCGTCTGGTATCGTTTAAAGCCCTTTGAAGCTGCACTGAAACTGTAATTTTGACGTTCAACCATTTGGAGTCCATTGAAGTCCACTATATGGAGAATAAGCCTGGAATATTTTCCTCAAAAGCCTTACTTTCTTTTCTAGAACTAAATCAGCTGTTTAAACCTCAAAATTGTACATATGAAGCCCCAGTGAAAAAAAAAATGACACTTCTTATTTTTCCATGAAATATTGCACCGTTTATAGTTTACAGGTTATCAATGTGTCTCATTTTCTTTTTAAAATTCATGTACCTTCATAATATTCTGTTAAAATCTGGAAATGCACATTCGTCCTGAAATGACTATCCCAAATGACGTAAATTTGACGGCTTGGGCGGAGCGTCCTTTAACCCCTCCCCTTCAACTGTCAGTCTGTTGCAAATATTATAAAATAAATGCAACAGGTGTTTTTATACATCCAATCAATTCGCAGGAAAAGACTCAAGCCACGCCCACTATTTCACTACCTTTTCGGTTCACAGGGACTCTTGTTCACTCAAAAAAGCACAAATAATTAAGATTTTTGCTGATGTCATCACTTTAAAAGCGGCTTCATTTTCTTATTTTCAGCATCTCTCATGACGGTGGGCACCACGGCGACGGTTGCATTGCTAAGAGACGGGATAGAGTTGGTTGTTGGCAGCGTTGGCGACAGTCGAGCTCTGTTGTGCCGAAAAGGAAAAGCCCGCAAACTCTCAGATGACCACACGCCAGAGAGGAAAGATGAGAAACAGAGGTGAACACACATAAACACACACAACCTCCCAGTACACACACACACACACAGGAATAACGTGTTCTGATACGTGTCATGTCATGTGAGGTCTCTGCGTGTGTATCATGCTTGTGTGCTATAAATATCAGCAGAGATGCGTCAGAGGACAGCTCGGGTTTATTCAGTGAGCAGTTTATTGTTGTAAAGTATACAATTTACGACCACACAATGTATATTACTTTCAAAAGAAAACCATAGTATTGTTGTGTGTGTGTAGAATTCGGCGAAGTGGTGGGTATGTGACCTGGAATAGTGTTGGTCAAGCAAACGTAAACGGACGGTTGGCAATGACCCGCAGCATCGGAGACTTTGACTTAAAGAAGAGTGGAGTGATCGCACAACCTGAGACCACTCGCACTTTAGTAAGACCGTCTGTGTGAATCGAGTGTGGGTGAGTCTGTTGCGTGTCTGTGCACGTCACCTCAATAGTTTTGTGCTCTCTTCTAGTTGCAGCACGCTCACGACTCTTTCCTGGTCCTCACTACTGACGGCATCAACTTCATCATGACAAACCAGGAGATCTGTGATGTCATCAGTCAGTGTCACGACCCCACCGAGGCCGCAAACATCATCGCTGAGCTGGTACTGAATTGATGTCATCCCCTACACACTAGACAATTAACCCAAGGATTGTTGGTATAAATATTCTAAACGTTTTCCTCGCTGAACGTTGTGTTGATTTGTCGTGTGTGTTGTGCAGGCTATACAGTACGGCTCTGAGGATAACAGCACGATCATCGTCGTCCCGTTCGGCGCGTGGGGAAAACATCAGAACTCTGAATTCACTTACTCCATGAGCCGAAACTTTGCCTCCAGCGGCCGCTGGGCTTAACCATCAAACAGTCGCAACATCACCTGATTGAGAAACACTCCCTCACTGCCACCAGCATGTTCTTCACTTTATATACTCAACAAAAAGCCAAAGAAATATCCTAATCACAGTTCAAGCAAGCTGATATTGAAAACAGAGACTATCATATACCTGCTGTCATTGAACAGAGGGGGCGCTCTATCGGACAGATGAATGGTTTTATTGAATTGTAATATATTTGTATATTTTTATTAGAATCTTTATTTTGCAGTTTTTTTAAAAACACTATTAAAAATGGGTATTTTTATAAACGTTTTATTTATTTGGTGAATCCTCAAAAAAAGGAAATTGTAATTCAACAGTATTGAAAACATAATATATCCCTTGTGTGTTGAGATAATGTACCGCACTGTCATCAAATAAAATCACTCCCGCATCCAAAACCCATCCTAAGGTCCAGATGGATCACGGGCAACTTCACCTGAAATGACATACGCTGCCTCGATGTCAATAAAAAACTTATTTTGTGAAATAATGTGTTATTGCTTTTTAATGTCATTATAAAAAAAATAATACTTGTCATTTTTAAACTTATATTTAAGGATAGTGTGGGATATTGAATTTCACGGTTCTTTGGAATACCGCTTATGAAAATGAACCATGGTTTTACTCATATGGAAACGAAAAACATGGTTACTATACCTACTGTAATAAAACCATTGTCACAAGGGTCTCGATTCAATCTGATTTGTCAAACGTGACTTTTGGCGATTCGAATTTTCTGGATCATCCCGTTGCCATGGCAACAAAATACAGCTCATATCTGACCTCTCTCAGTTTCAAAGAAACGCCTATTCAAATATATTTAAATGTTGACTATCACTTAGTAAAATGACATCGGAAGACGATGAAAAACGGCAAATAAGTAGCCGGTTAGACAGAAATATTGTATTTTGCACATCAACAATAATACATTTTGCATACATATTCTTTTGCGGTGCATCTGTTTGTCTCATAATGTTATACGTTGTAGTGTTTTTAAATATTAGCAACATTTTGTTCAAAGATAAATGAACATTAAACATGAACAAGTCTTTATCTTTGCAGAAAGAAAACTATAAAATTACATCCTCATGCAAAGCATTCTGGGAACCAAAAATCAACATAAACCCTTTTCTTGAATGAGGCTGTTATTTTATCGGGTTTTTTTCTGTAAAGATAATGACTTGTTAGTGTTAAATGTACATTTATCTTTGAACAAACTGTTGCCAGTAAATGACATAAATGTAAATCTACATTAAGTTACTGGCAACCGCTGCAGTAATACTGTAAGTTTCTACAGAAATTCTTTACCGTGTATAATTATAAATATTACTTTAGAGACTTTTGCCGTTCATCTTTATGACCGCTTAAAAACATTATATTCACCATTCTTTACTTAGTTTTATATCAGTTTTGGGTAAAAATAATTATATATTTATATATATATTATATTATATTATTATTATAGTAAGTTGTAAACCAGGGTTCCGTTTCTCTGTTCAGTTGAATTACATAATTGCAGTTATGAAACAGTCCTAGAGACTCTCACAAACTCAAAATTATGAATGATGTGCTTAATCAAATAAACACAAAGATAGTTTCATTGCAGTACTTTTTAAAATAAAGGAATTGCATTTGACTATAAATCTAATATTGTCAGCTTAAGGAACAGGGGTTAAAGCAGACACTACAATCTCAGGGTGGTGTGATGTAAATGATTGGGTTGAAGTGAAAGCAATGGAAATGTTCATTCCCCAGATGTTAGTTTCCGAGCAGGTTAAGACAGATCAACATGTCTCTTTAAGAGTGACCGACAGCCTGCAGTGATCATGTGATGCTCTTTAACTTTAGAGAGAAAGTTGAAGTGGTTCGAAGTCTTGACCTATAGATGGTAAACAAATCTTGTCTCATGTCTTGTGTTGCTACGGGGTAAATATACACACTGCGTGATGTCAGGAGGCCAGGATGAGGCGACCTGCACGGCTATGTGTGTTTGGATTCGGGTCTTGGGCTTTATTTGTCTGTATAGTCTTCAAAGGAACTGGCAGAACATAGTGCTTGCAACCTAGAGTCATGGGTTCAATTCTAATGCACAATGTGCTGTGGTGAGTGTGTTCTCTTTTCTGCCCTCTGCTGGTGAACAGACTTTATTACTGTAAACATTTCCCGATAACACTTTATATTTAGGTACCCATTATAAAGCATTTATAAATGTGTTTATTAATGATAAATAAGTCATTTACAAATGCATTATGAAGCAGTTATAACTGCATGAATGGAAAGAGGGATTCTAACGAAATAACTGAG
The DNA here is from genome assembly GCA_037178815.1 of Barbatula barbatula. Lineage (NCBI taxonomy): Eukaryota > Metazoa > Chordata > Actinopteri > Cypriniformes > Nemacheilidae > Barbatula > Barbatula barbatula. Next base: position 1,166,551 of record CM074092.1, on the reverse strand, counting down.
CCATGTTTAACTCACATGTTATAAAGGCTTAATAAATGTATTTATTCATCATTTATTTGACTCAAAAGCACATTCATTATGACGTTGTTTGTAATATCTGTCAGACTGGACACAGTAGGGTGTTGTTTATCTTATTCCTGCTCACTATTTGTCAGGTATTTTGTTGGAATCGCTCTTTTTGTTCATGCAGTTATAACTGCTTCATAGTGCATTTGTAAATGACTTATTAATCATTAATGAACACATTTATAAATGCTTCATAAAGGGTACCTAAATGTAAAGTGTTACTTATTTCCCCAAATTTATGAAGCATCCCAGTGAAAACAAATCATTCATCATTTATTCACCTTCATGTCTTTGTTTTCAGAAAACAAACGAAGATATTTTGAAGAATGTCGATAAACAAACAACACTGAACTCCATTGGCAAAACCACTGAGACGTTTCCTCAAAATGTCTTCTTTTGTGTTCCCCAGAAGAAAGATTTTATAACCACATAAGGTGGAATAAACGACATAATTTAGATGTTTGGCTTCACAGCCCCTTTAAGAAACATTTTATTAGATATTTAATTTAAGGTGATATGGACTATGAATCTTTCTCCTGATGTTTTAGCTAATGGCGACAGTGGTTTGTATTATAAAGGTTTGTATTTTACAATAACAATTGTTGACGAAGAAACAAATGCCACCCAATGATTAGACTTGAAATACTGCATCTCTCCAGCAGGCGGCATCATTACATTCTATTGTGATCACTAGTGATTCAAGCAACACAAAATAACACGTAAAACACCTAAATTCAGTATTGACTACATAAATCACGTACATTACTACTAATAACACTCTAATTGTGCTTTATTATATGACTCCCTCATTTAGAATATACTAAAGTAGCTACTGTGTAAGATGTGACATCACGTGTCATGTTATTCAAACTAAAATATCTGGAAATACCACAGGAACACTTATCAGTACTAAACATTGCCTATATTCTGTGTTATTCTTATTAAACAGACATCACTGTACATCCACCGCTGAGTTTGACCCATCAGAAGACCTTGAACCCATGATTTAACCTCCAAAAATATAAAGCATCAACATATCTAATGAATCTGTCTTACTGTCATATCAAGTTCCGTGTTCAGAGAATATGCATGTAAATGCTGAAAATAAATAATATGTTCTTCTGTCATGTAATAAGAGCATTGAAGCGGGGCAAGTTGTCACCAATAGGAACCTGCTGTTCGTCAACACTGATTTGATAATCGTTTCTTGTTTTGAAATGTGAAAAACAGCAAAATGTAATACTCTGTGTACACACACTTTATAATATAGTCTGCATCAAGTTTTACACATGAGGCGCCTTTATGATTCTACACTTATATGTTTGCATCTGTGTGTGTGTTTGTGCCAGGTCACGCAGACGCCACGGCTTGTGGTTCTAAGCTGTCTTGGCCACAGTTAACTGGATGCCAGTAACAGGAAGTGGACGTTCTGAGAGGAAGTCAAAGGGTTCCAAAAATCACATCCCCCTGTGTGTCATCACTGGCATTCCCTGCGTTTCCATGCCTGCAGCACAGCATGCGTCTCTCTCTCTCTCTCTCTCTCTCTCTCTCTCTCCTGCATGATGTCTGCTTCCTATCTGGATGGGGGATGAGGGGACGGCAGAGTGGTTTGGGGAGGGGGTGACCTAAATTCACACTCACTGACTGCTGAGCATCATTACCATCACAGGGAGAAATGTGACTTCCTGTTTCCACTTAATTGCTCACTTTTCTCTCCCATCTGCTCATTCCTCGCTCTCCTTTCTGTGATGCTGGTCATTACCTCTCTGACTTCGTTTGATCCTCTTCCATCTTAGTGCTCTTCTTTCAGTGTTTTTACCTCAATTCCACAGTCCAGTAATAATATCTCACATTATTTTATGAAATTATCCACACACACCAAAAAGAGAGAAATTGCAGCCATCTTTGCTGGAGGCAGACAGGCGTCATTTTTATCATGGCAACCAAAAACGCCCATAAGATCATCATAAGGCCATTACGACATCATCACTAGACACGTGATCATCGTTTTGTCAATGTAAGTGAGAGATTTTAATTTAAACGTGTTGACAAACAAAGCAAAACGTATAAGTGTAAACTAAAAGTTTGCAGAAATTTTTTTATGTTTCTTTTTTTGGAAGATAATGTGTTTGGTGTTTGCCCACACACAATGCTAGAGGTGTTGTGGATGGTTGCTAGGGCATTTGCTCACTAGCATGTGGTTGTGTCTATGAATATTCAGTTTTTTAGATATTCAGTATGGGCAATATCAATATTGAGGCTTGCTTTAGCCAACACCACTGGTTATTGTTAATAAACAAACTGTCTTCTTAACGTTTAACAGACATTAGGATATTTGTGTGAGGGACTCAATGGCCTCCTGGTCATTAAAACCCATTAAACATTCTCCCCCAGCAGATCCAGAGCTTCAGGCATGGCCCACGGCTGCTGGCCAGAGATACGGACCCTCCTGGGAATGACAGCGACACCCCCTCCTCCCACCCGCATCTTCTGACGGAGCCCATCAATGAAAGCTAATCCTGGATAAGCCTCGGGAACCTAAACCTCGCCCGTCACCATTAGAGAACCGGGTGGTGTTAACATTTTCATCAGTCTGACCTGCTGTTTCAGGTTTACTTGAGTTACCACAATCATTCTGACCTGCGCAAGTTATACTGGATAAAACAATGTTTAGTGGACTTGATGACATTTAACATCACAACAGAACGATCTCAGGGTTCAAGAGAAATGCCATATTAATTCATCGCAACAGGAACCATAGAAACGGCATAAAAACTGATGTTTGTAATGGATTTTACTCTTTTTCTGAAAACGTAGAGATGAACCGTTATAATGTGTTAATTTACACCATTGTTCTGATGAAACTTATCATGGTTTAAAGGTTTCAGTCTTTAAAGGGACATTTTAACCATAAAATGAACATTGTCATCATTGACCCGCTCTCAGATAACCTGTAAAAATGCTAAACACGAAGGAAGATATTTGGAAGAATGTCAGTAACCAAACAGTTCTCATCCCCCATTGACTCCATTGTATTTATGTTCCCTACTATGGCAGTAAATGGGGGAATTCCTTTGTGTTTAGCAGAACTAAGAAGTTTTTACAGATCTTAAGGGCGAGCAAATGAAGAAATCATTTTCGTGAACTGTGCTTTTAAGGTGGAAAACAGCTTATAGGTTGACTGTGATATATTTTTTTTTGTGCATTCCAATTAATATCAATCAAAATGCAGTTGGTTTGTTTTGTTTTAAGCCATTTAAACTAACAAATACAGCTAAAACACAATAAAAACATGAAATATGTCAAAAACAGAATTGTCTCATTTTAGAAACAACTTTCACATTATATATACATATAGATATATACTAGAAGAGTTTGGTTCCACAATGAGACAATTCATGTTTATTTGTGTCAGAACCGACTCCAGTTTGAGAGAGAGAGAGAGAGAGAGAGAGAGAGAGAGAGAGAGAGAGAGAGAGAGAGAGAGAGAGAGAGAGAGAGAGAGAGAGAGAGAGAGAGAGAGAGAGAGAGAGAGAGAGAGAGAGAGAGAGAGAGAGAGAGAGAGAGAGAGAGAGAGAGAGAGAGAGAGAGAGAGAGAGAGAGAGAGAGAGAGAGAGAGAGAGAGAGAGAGAGAGAGAGAGAGAGAGAGAGAGAGAGAGAGAGAGAGAGAGAGAGAGAGAGAGAGAGAGAGAGAGAGAGAGAGAGAGAGAGAGAGAGAGAGAGAGAGAGAGAGAGAGAGAGAGAGAGAGAGAGAGAGAGAGAGAGAGAGAGAGAGAGAGAGAGAGAGAGAGAGAGAGAGAGAGAGAGAGAGAGAGAGAGAGAGAGAGAGAGAGAGAGAGAGAGAGAGAGAGAGAGAGAGAGAGAGAGAGAGAGAGAGAGAGAGAGAGAGAGAGAGAGAGAGAGAGAGAGAGAGAGAGAGAGAGAGAGAGAGAGAGAGAGAGAGAGAGAGAGAGAGAGAGAGAGAGAGAGAGAGAGAGAGAGAGAGAGAGAGAGAGAGAGAGAGAGAGAGAGAGAGAGAGAGAGAGAGAGAGAGAGAGAGAGAGAGAGAGAGAGAGAGAGAGAGAGAGAGAGAGAGAGAGAGAGAGAGAGAGAGAGAGAGAGAGAGAGAGAGAGAGAGAGAGAGAGAGAGAGAGAGAGAGAGAGAGAGAGAGAGAGAGAGAGAGAGAGAGAGAGAGAGAGAGAGAGAGAGAGAGAGAGGTTAAAGAATCCAATCCGAGATAGAACCAATAGCACTTTATGGATGTGAGGTTTGGGGTCCCCTCACCAACCAAGAGTTCACCAAATGGGACAAACACCCAACTGAGACCCTGCAAACAGAAATGTGTAAAAACATTCTACGGGTACAACGCAAAACCCCAAAACAACGCCTGCAGAGCAGAATTAGGACTATATCCTCTAATAATTAAAATACAAAAAAGAGCGATTAAATTCTATAACCACCTTAAGAACAGCGATACAGAATCACTCCATCACAAAACCTTACGTCATCAGGAGCTGAACCCAGAGAAAAGTTGTCTCATCCAACTGATCTCAGAACTAACTCTAAAACCCCAAACGTGTCCAACTGAACCCCAAACTCCAGCCAGAATTAACCAAATGATAAAAACACAAAAAGAAAAATATCTCAAACACTGGACAGAAGCAACAGCTCAGCAAAGTAAACTTGAATGCTATCGGTCATTAAACAGAGAATATAAAGCGGCAGAATACCTCAAAAGCGTATCAGACCCTAAACTAAGAAAAGTGTTGACCATGTACAGACTCAGTGAACACAAGCTCACTGTGGAGACGGGCCGACACAGACAGACATGGACTCCAAGAGAAGAGCGACTGTGTCCACACTGCACACAGAGACAAGTGGAAACAGAGCTGCACTTCTTAACCTCGTGTCCAAACTATACGGACATCAGAGAAACATTCTTCCCCCAGTTCACAAACTTCCACAAAGACTTCAAGCAGCTTCAACAACAGGACAAGATCTCATACATACTGGGAGAAAAGCCCATCAGCTCAAACCTGGCGGCGAGATACGTCAAGTCCTGTCACGACAGAAGAGCAACAACCAGCACAACACACACAACACAACACAACACAACACAACACAACACAACACAACACAACACAACACTGACACAACACTGACACAACACTGACACAACACACACAACACTGACACAACACACACAAACTGACACTTATGACAGGATCCTGTCACTTTCACTAAGAACTTTTGTCAATACTTCGCACTTTTATGTCTGTATTGATGTGTACATATTGTTTCTTATATAGGATACTCTTATTTTATTTTATACAGAATGTTTATATTTAATCTTCCTGCTTTGGCAATGTAAAACACTTTTTTATCATGCCAATAAAGCTTTTTTGAATCTTTTTTGAATCTTGAGAGAGAGAGAGAGAGAGAGAGGGGGAGAGAGAGAGAGAGAGAGAGAGAGAGAGAGAGAGAGAGGGGGGGGGAGAGAGAGAGAGAGAGAGAGAGAGAGAGAGAGAGAGAGAGAGAGAGAGAGGGAGAGAGAGAGAGAGAGAGAGAGAGAGAGAGAGAGAGAGAGAGAGAGAGAGAGAGAGAGAGAGAGAGAGAGAGAGAGAGAGAGAGAGAGAGAGAGAGAGAGAGAGAGAGAGAGAGAGAGAGAGAGAGAGAGAGAGAGAGAGAGAGAGAGAGAGAGAGAGAGAGAGAGAGAGAGAGAGAGAGAGAGAGAGAGAGAGAGAGAGAGAGAGAGAGAGAGAGAGAGAGAGAGAGAGAGAGAGAGAGAGAGAGAGAGAGAGAGAGAGAGAGAGAGAGAGAGAGAGAGAGAGAGAGAGAGAGAGAGGGAGAGAGAGAGAGAGAGAGAGAGAGAGAGAGAGAGAGAGAGAGAGAGAGAGAGAGAGAGAGAGAGAGAGAGAGAGAGAGAGAGAGAGAGAGAGAGAGAGAGAGAAACGTCACACCGACTCATCCGTGGCGTTTCACGGTGTTATGCGCGATTCGGGCCTAAATCCGTCACGGAATCCGAGAAATACCGAGAACCTCACGCTGTCAGGAGCTCATACCGTTAGCAGGAAAACCGTCGGATCGAAGGAACGAGGAAAATCGCGGAATAACGCGCGGCGGTGTTTCACGGTAACGTCTTGTCGCCGCTGTTGTCATCAGCTCGTGCATGTTCAACATCATTTCATCTTTTTATTTTTATCGCGCTGTTGTGTTTGTCGGCGTTTAATATTAATATTCATTGATTTATTAACGCGTCGTTTTTTTCCAGTTCTGTGTGTCACATGATGGTTTGAGTCTATAGTATATTGTATATATGCATAATAATAGGGTGTCGTCGTCAGTCACCCGTCGGGCTCGTGCACAGGTGTTTAGATGTCTCGCGGATTTAAAGGGATTCTGGGATTGACTGATGAACATGTGCTACGTGTATTTATATACTTAAATAATTATTGCACAAATGTTTCTTGATGTGAGCTTGAATAATGTGTGTTGTTACTCTGGATTTAAAGGGACAGGCTCACCAAAAATAAATGTCTGTAATTCTGCAGATTAGTCACTGGTTACTCACCCATATATCATGGCCAAATCGTCTCAATTGCTTATTATTGAATGAAAGTGAAAGAAAGATATAAGTCTTGTGAATTTGAAGTGTTATTCTCTGTTAGAGAGATGTATGGTTTTAAAGGACGTGAGGGTTAATAAATAATGAGCGTTTTCATAGGGTGTTTAATTTGTTCGTCTGGGGATTTGTGGGGTCAAAAATGTTTCCAAATAGCTGATGGGTAACACAAGAGGTCCCTTGGATATTGGCATAATGAAATAGTTGTGGTGATGGTGCAGGGTCTGAGAGATGAACATTGAAGGAGCTATAAGGATTGAAATGAGTACATGTATAGATGCATTATATGTCTTGGATATTGTTGGGAGTGTTGGCTCTCATTTCAGTGACACATTTGTAATGTTATAGACTCTTATTCTAGTGGATTCGGAGATGATGACACGCCAGCGTTCTTAATGAAGTTGTGACATCATGATGATCCCATGCGGTGTCCGTGGTAACCGTATAACCCCAGAATCCATCCTGTCGATTAGAATAATCAATGCCACCTCACGGACTCGCACGTGCACTTTTAAAAGCATTAGGTCACGTTTGCACGCTTTAGTGCTCTGGGTGGGATGAAAGCGAGGTTGGGTTTTCTTGACCTTCGCACACACAAATACAAAAGGACAATTGTGAGTTCATTAGTTTGGGTAGGAACACATCAGTACCGCACACAGAGATACTCACACATTAACACCTCACACAACACCCTCTTCAGTCACATGAACCAATTACTGTAGAGAAGCATTACATCATTAAGACAACATTCAGACACGCTTTCATCATTGAGATTGAGTTAATGTTACGCAAAATAGTGAATATTGTAATGATTGTAATGTATTTTTGGCTTGGCTTTGCTTTTCTGAAGAGACCATTTTTGTGGTATTTATTGTCTTATGACTCGCGTAAATAATAACTTTAGGTAACTATGTTATGGATACCTTTGTATTTATACTAAGTTTCTTTGTGACGTCATCTGCCATTTTAATAAGTGCGAGCCCTTTCAAATTGAACTGACTTTGATCTGGAAAACAATCGCTCCCACCGTTAGACCAGGGGTTCTTAAACTTTTCCCCCACTGTATTCAACAATATTCAAAGCCTCCCCTTTCAAAAACTTGATCAAAACCCAATTAAGTATTTCAGAGCTTGATATTAACTGAAAAAGTGTCTGTTCAATATAAAAATGTACAAATAACAAGAAATATCTTAGTTTTTTTGTTTAAATGTATTTCAATACAAATATAGTCTCATCTAGAATTATTAGTCATCCCGAGGCCCCCCTGGAAGTGAGCCGGGGCCTCCCTGTCTAAAACGACTGCGTTAGACCAATGATATCTTTCCTCTATTGTTATAGTTGTGGGGTGGATTTTGCTCTGAATAAAAAATATTTGGCGTACCATTTTGAAAACGTTATGGTCATGGTTATCGTCGTCATCTTTGTTGTGAATGGGGCTTGAGATCATCAAGAGGTATATTATTAAAATCCCCGCGTTTGTTTAGAATTGTACAGTTCTGTAAAGGGGAACGTGAGAGGGTTGAAACAGACAATCCGTGTAATTCCAGAGTCAGTACTTGCTTAATCTTATTTATGCCTTAAGCCGGAGTCGGGTCCTCGCAGGAATGTCCTGTATCAACACAGACAGACTCACTGTCCCTCTATGTGTCATTTACACTGTGTTTTTAAACTGCTCTGAGAGTTCACACCGAAAGAGTGTTGTTGTTTTCAGAGGAAAACTATGCGTGTTGATTTCCAGCAGTAAATGCATAAACCTTTTTAATGTCATTCACCTGATGTTTCTGTATACATGTTGATATGTGTCAGTATGAAGCGTCAGCGACTTTGGTCATATTGTTTACATTGTGTTTTGTTTATGTTGTTAATGTGGGTAGTGTGTGTTGTTTTGAAACCGGTTTGGGACACATATATGCTCAGTCGACCTGTATTAAACAGATCTCCCTGTAAAGAGTTACTGACACATGCTTTTGTTCATAAACACATACAGTAAGTACATACTAGAGATAATGTTTTATTAGGATGTTATATGAAGACCATTGAGAATATCAGACAGGGGGCTCCCCCCCCCCCCCTCCCTCCCCCCGCCCCCCCCCCCCCCCCCCCCGGCCGGGGCCCCCCCCCCCTCCCCCCCCTTCTTTCCCGGGCTCTCTTGCGCGCGGGCTAACACACACCCCCGCGGGAACACACCCCCCGGGGCACAACCCCCCCTCGGCGCGCACACCGCCCCCGGGGGCCTGGGTGAGTAAAGAGCAAGGGCCGTTCCCCCCCTACTATCCATCCCTCAAAACCAAAATAACATACATTCGAATCATGACAGATAGATGAGCATTTATGCCTAAATATAAGAAAGTCTTGTGATGTTTTTGCTTACGACAGTACCAAGCTGTTTGCCAGTGAGGTATCATGTAATTCAATGGAAAAGAAGAAAAGGTTTCTTTCTCCATTCACAGACAGTGTATTTTTGTTTTAGGCAAAAAGTGTTTGTTTGATTCATTTGGAAATCTTGTATTATTTTGCTTCTTAAGTCAAATATATCCTTGTTTTAAGGATGTGTAGAACAAAAATCTAGGCATAAGAATATGATTTGCTTGCATGGATTGTATTTTGAATACAGTGATTCTGGTCAATACAGCACATTACTGTATTCTGTACGCTGAAGTGTAAATGCTTGTTAGGGCGCTTATTGTTTCCTGTATGGATTTCGCTGTTGACCTCTGAACCTGTCGTCATAACAGTGGGTTTTAAATGACCGTGCATGAGAGAGAGAGAGAGAGAGAGAGAAATCATCTCACTGTTAATGATAAGAGATGTAGAGGGGCGAGCTACCCGCTGTCTGCTTTACGTAGATCACATTACCTCATATTTAATTAAAACAGCCCTTCAATACATTCTATTTATAGCATCTGCCACCACCACAGTCTGAGACCTGCTCGAGGCCTTTATGTTTAAGTTTGAGCTCATTTATATTTAATATACTTTGAGATGCATTAGTGGAATATATTTTCTGTTTTGCCAGAGCAATTGTTGTTTTGGTTTGTAGGTTTGGTGGTTTTGAACAGATCAAGAAATGTATTATTACCTTAGCAACCAAACAGCAATGTTCAAGAAACCAATTGAACACCCCCAGCCCCAACCACATATGCCCTTGTAACCACATAGCAACCTCCTGGCAACCACCCAGTATACCCTAGTGACTGCACAGCAACTCAGAACAGCAACCACCAACTATGCCCTCGTGACTGCATAGCAACCACTCAGTATACACTAGTCAACACATTAAAGCTTAGAGCACCATAGTAACCACCCATTATACCCTAGTAAGTGCATAGCAACCACTCAGTATACCCTAGTCAACACATAAAAGCTTAGAGCACCATAGTAACCACCCATTATACCCTAGTAAGTGCATAGCAACCACTCAGTATACTCTAGTCAACACATAGAAGCTCCGAGCACCATAGCAAACCACCCATTATACCCTAGTAAGTGCACAGCAACCACTCAGTATACCCTAGTCAACACATAGTAGCTTAGAGTACCATAGCAACTGCATAACAACCACCCAATGTACCTTAGTGACTGCATATAAACCACTCAGTATACTCTACCCCCCCCTCCCGCCCCCCGACCGTCAACACATAGAAGCTCCGAGCACCATAGCAAACCACCCATTATACCCTAGTAAGTGCATAGCAACCACTCAGTATACTCTAGTCAACACATAGAAGCTCCGAGCACCATAGCAAACCACCCATTATACCCTAGTAAGTGCACAGCAACCACTCAGTATACCCTAGTCAACACATAGAAGCTTAGAGCACCATAGCAACTGCATAACAACCACCCACTGTACCCTAGTGACTGCATATAAACCACTTAGTATACCTTAGTATACTAAGTATATAGTCAACACATAAAAGGTCAGATCACCATAGCAACCTCCTGGCATCCACCCACTATACCCTAGTAAGTGCATAGCAACCACTCAGTATACCCTAGTCGACACATAGTAGCTAAGAGTACCATAGCAACCGCATAACAACCACCCACTGTACCCTAGTGACTGCATATAAACCACTCAGTATACTCTAGTCAACACATAGAAGCTCCGAGCACCATAGCAACCACCCATTATACCCTAGTAAGTGCATAGCAACCACTCAGTATACCCTAGTCAACACATAGAAGCTTAGAGCACCATAGCAACTGCATAACAACCACCCACTGTACCCTAGTGACTGCATATAAACCACTTAGTATACCTTAGTATACTAAGTATATAGTCAACACATAAAAGGTCAGATCACCATAGCAACCTCCTGGCATCCACCCACTATACCCTAGTAGGTGCATAGCAACCACTCAGTATACCCTAGTCAACACATAGAAGCTTAGAGCACCATAGCAACTGCATAGCAACATCCTGGCAACCCCCACTAAACCATAGTGACTGCATAGCAACCTCTTGGCAACCGCCTACTATACCCTAGTAAGTGCATAGCAACCACTCAGTATACCCTAGTCAACACATAGAAGCTTAGAGCACCAAAGCAACTGCATAGCAACATCCTGGCAACCCCCACTAAACCCTAGTGACTGCATAGCAACCTCCTGGCAACCGCCCACTATACCCTAGTAAGTGCATAGCAACCACTCAGTATACCCTAGTCAACACATAGAAGCTTAGAGCACCATAGCAACTGCATAGCAACATCCTGGCAACCCCCACTAAACCCTAGTGACTGCATAGCAACCTCCTGGCAACCGCCCACTATACCCTAGTAAGTGCATAGCAACCACTCAGTATACCCTAGTCAACACATAGAAGCTTAGAGCACCATAGCAACTGCATAGCAACATCCTGGCAACCCCCACTAAACCCTAGTGACTGCATAGCAACCTCTTGGCAACCGCCCACTATACCCTAGTAAGTGCATAGCAACCACTCAGTATACCCTAGTCAACACATAGAAGCTTAGAGCACCATAGCAACTGCATAGCAACATCCTGGCAACCCCCACTAAACCCTAGTGACTGCATAGCAACCTCCTGGCAACCGCCCACTATACCCTAGTAAGTGCATAGCAACCACTCAGTATACTCTAGTCAACACATAGAAGCTTAGAGCACCATAGCAACTGCATAGCAACATCCTGGCAACCCCCACTAAACCCTAGTGACTGCATAGCAACCTCCTGGCAACCGCCCACTATACCCTAGTAAATGAATAGCAACCACTCAGTATACCCTAGTCAACACATAGAAGCTAAGAGCACCATAGCAACTGCATAGCAACATCCTGGAAACCCCCAATATACCCTAGTGACTGCATAGCAACTTGGCAACCCCTGTAACAATCCCAGCATTTAGCACCACTTACAGTTTCTTTCCTTGTAGAGGTGATACGATTGTGAACTTTCTGTTCTGTTGCCATAATTTCTTATCTGTGTGTGTGTGTCTGTCTGTGATGGTTTGACAGTCTGTCAACAAAAATGACTTAAGATCTATGGAACTCTCTCTCTCTGTACGTCTGTTTGCTCCAGCAGCTGTGGAAAGATGTGTTTTGTAGCTCTTCTGTTGACTGTGTCTTTGTACACACTCCACCCTTCAGTCTGGGCTCCACACAAACACACTATTCATGAACTGATAAGATCCACTCGTGCAGCTGTGTGACAGGCCCGGCAGTGACCCTGAAGAGGGCTGAACCAGCAGGTGCTGTGGACCCGGTTATCAGCCGCCCTACTAGACAGAAATGATGTCATAAAAGAGCTCCACATGAATGAATTCCTGATGAAATATTTGAAACCGTCCAGAGGTTTCTAAACCAGTATTCAGCCATCGCATCAGAGGCTGCTCTTGTTTATAAGTCTCAGATGTTTCTCCTAAAATTGCTTGTGGGGGAAAGACACAAGTGAGACTGAAATGAATAGATGAGACACATGACGAGTATGGAGGTGTAAAATGAATGTTGATTGTTGAGGTAAAATAACTTTTGACTTTTTTTTAATATGACTTTTGATGGCAGTCTTGACAAATCTGAGCTCCACACTTAAGGAAAGGTTTCCATTTCGTCTAAATGTAATCTCATTGATATCTAGGAGAAATATTTGAGATATGAAAGAGACTTTATCTGGGATTTTCTGATACGGTGAGTCAGTGATATTATAAGTCAGGAAGATGTTTTATTTATAAGAACAGTTTTGTGCTACAGTGTAATGCACTCACAGTCACTGACCTGAGGTCAGATCCTTCTGTAAACACAATGTAACTGTTAACCTGTGTGTGTGTGTGTGTGTGTGTGTGTGTGTGTGTGAGTTTCCACGTGGTTTTGCAGATCATCTCATTACTGATGATACCAAATCATAATCTGGCAGACCAACAGTTTCAATTCTCTTTTATTTATCGATTTCCACCTAAAGCTAAATGACTGTCACGGCCCAAAATAGCACACTGTGAAAAAAGCATTGCTCTTTTATCTCTCTCTCTCTGTCTCTCTCTGTCTCTCTGTCTGTCTGTCTCTCTCTCTCTCTCTCTCTCTCTCTCTCTCTCTCTCTCTCTTTTTATCTGTCTCTCTCTGTCTCTCTCTGTCTCTCTGTCTGTCTCTCTCTCTCTCTCTCTCTCTCTCTCTCTCTCTCTCTCTCTCTCTCTCTCTCTCTCTCTCTCTCTCTCTCTCTCTCTCTCTCTCTCTCTCTCTCTCTCTCTCTCTCTCTCTCTCTCTCTCTCTCTCTCTCTCTCTCTCTCTCTCTCTCTCTCTCTCTCTCTCTCTCTCTCTCTCTCTCTCTCTCTCTCTCTCTCTCTCTCTCTCTCTCTCTCTCTCTCTCTCTCTCTCTCTCTCTCTCTCTCTCTCTCTCTCTCTCTCTCTCTCTCTCTCTCTCTCTCTCTCTCTCTCTCTCTCTCTCTCTCTCTCTGTCTCTCTCTGTCTCTCTGTCTGTCTCTCTCTCTCTGACTCTGTCTCTCTCTCTCTCTGTCTCTCTGTCTGTCTCTCTCTCTGTCTCTCTCTCTCTCTCTGTCTCTCTCTCTCTGACTCTGTCTCTCTCTCTCTCTGTCTCTCTGTCTGTCTCTCTCTCTGTCTCTCTCTCTCTCTCTGTCTCTCTCTCTCTGTCTCTCTCTGTCTCCCTGTCTCTCTCTCTCTCTCTCTGACTCTGTCCCTCTGTCTCTCTCTCTGTGTTTTGTTAGTCTGAGGTATCCAGACACAGTTCTCTGTGAGTTGGATTATTTCTGCACAGCAACACTTCACAACCCCATAAATCCATTCAGTGTGTCTGCCTGACCGCTTCACACTTGGATGCTCGACTGAAGCTTCAACAAAGCCAGTTAGACTTTTGATATAATCACAATGTATTCAGTAAAGAAAGACTTTAAATGTCATTTTCTGGAGCAGCGTCACTCTGTTAATTGTTTTCATGTTTTGCAAACCTCCTCATCATTCTATACAGGTGCAGAATATTTAACAATCGCATATAATGTTAAATTGATTGATATTTTACGGAGTTGTGACATTAAGAATACTCTTTCTGGATTCAGAAGTGCTGGCGCTATTACTCCGTGTTGGGTAAATTACTTTGACATTTAGGCATTTGGCAGACGCTTTTATCCAAATGTATGTACAGGTCTGCAATCCCCTGGGTAAGTATTGAATTAGGTATAACTAATAACTTTCTACGTATGTCCTATATCAACCTTTGTTAAGGCTCTTTTAATTCATTCAAATAAATGATATGAAACTATCTAAAGTATTTAAAATGTGAGAAGGATACATTTATGTTTGCATTTTAAAGTTAGACTTTAAATTTTGATGTCAATTCCGCTATTGTGTATATAACACAGTGTTAAGTCTGTCAAATACATCAAAAGTAACTATAATTACATTACAGGAAAAATAAGATTAATCCCTTACTTTACTCCTCAAGGGAAAAGTAAACGGGTCAGAGGTTTGAATGATGAAATCGACAAACAATATGAAGTTGACCAGCAGTATTTTGTGCAGTCAATAAAATGTTTTTTAAAATGCACTTTAGGAATCTGTCGCCCGACTGCCAGCTCATCTGGAGCGCAGTATCTCCAAAACAAATCATGCACAGTTTGGCGACTCACCTTGTTGGCTTTCCAATAGTCGGCTGTAATTTATCGACTTTTATTCCCTTACAGGATTTATATGGAGGTTTTTGGCCGTTCCTCTCGGATTCTAATAGGGTAGCATTTTTGAAGCATGTGTTTTTCCAAGCGCTCTAACAAACGATTCAGTTTGAATTATTCATTGCGTCATTTGGCGTCTTCGCTGTGGAGACTGAGACTAACGTTAAATTAAAGACACGTTTGTGCCGATACAAATGGGGGGAAAACAAACGCGTCTCACACACGTGATGTTACCCGACCTGTGCGGTCATAAATATACTCAAGATAAATTCATAGACGCTTTGGATTCACAGTGAATCTGATTTACTCTCCTGCAATGTCGAAACAGATTTGAGATGCTCTCACAAGTACATCAAAGTATTAAACTCACCGAAGTATTTCATATCATCTGTATGTCACTTTTTGTTTAAATAAACCACCTCATAAACGGTTTTTCATATAAGCGTTTTCATAAAGAAACGATGAGGTTTTGTATTTAATCTTCTGAAGAGTTGATTTCAGGTCAGTGTTTTACTCTCTCTGTGCGTTTAAGGTCGTCTCGTTCCTTATCTGACATATTTCCACTGTTCTTCTGTCAGCCTAGCCTTGGAAATGGTGTGCTTTAGAAGTGCCTCTGAAATTCACAATTCGTCTTAAATCAGTGGGCAGCTTTCCTTTGTTTCACAGCTTGCCTGAAAAAATGCAGATAAGGCAATTCTCTGCGTGCTTAACCCGCCTCCAGCCTTCCATAGCACGATAAAATATTACCGACACAAGAAGCATTACTGTCGTCATACTCTTGAAAACATTATAAATAAAATCTGGTGTTGATGTATTGCTGCAGTGTTTTTGGATCTTGTAAAGAACTGATCTTGCAATGTTAACACAGACTAGAAACTTGGCTCTTTCAAGGATGCTTTCAGCATTTGTACCATGCTCTTCTTTTTAATTTTGTCATGCCATTCTTTATTAGATTTTAATCCGAATCTCTCTTTTTCGCACTCACTGTCCCTCCATCTTCCTGTCTGTTCTCTCTACACTGTGTTTATGCCAGAGGGAGGTTCACTTCACAGTCTTGGAAGCATTTTGTGTAATAAACTCCACTAAAGCTGGCTCATAAACAAATAAACCCAAGTACTCTGCGACGTAATTTAATCAAATCCTCCCCGGCGCTCACTTTGCTCTCCTCCCATCCAAACGAAGCCTCCGTCCCTTCGAAGGTCTCTCAGCATTTGTAAACGGTTTTTGGTGTCTCCCATAGTTCTGCATTTGTGTCTGTGATTCCACTCTCGTGTCATGACATCATTGTGAAGGCTTACAGCTCTCGGTGGAAAAAACAGATGGCTGAACTTTTAGCAGGAAAGGAAACGATGCCTCCTCTGTGCCTTGTTAGCTTTGGGTATAAGGTTCTAGAGAACACGTTAGGATGTAATAAATTTGAAACTGCTAACAGTTGCATCTGCTAATCCTCTTCTTTTTGACGTCGCAGGGTTTGATGTCCCATCTGAACTGAAGAAAACTATGGAATCCTCATCTTACAGCACCTGAAAGAGATTTACACACACCGGACACGATGGAAGAGCCGTATAAAGATTCTGTAGCTGTAGACATGGCAAACCCTCAGGAAGAGGTATGCAACAGGGCGTCCGATGGTGTCGGGAAACTTGAAAGCGAGGCCACTCCGATAATCCCAACTGAGACATGGAACGTCACCTCTACAGCCATCACGAAAAGCTCTCTGTCACCCCTGCTCACAGTTCAAGCTGCCCCGGTAGTGACTCCCGCTGCCGAGTCTCCAAACGGTGTTGCCCTGAAAGTAGCGACGACCGTACTCCAGCCAATCTGTTTGGGGGAAAGTCCAGTAGTGCTGCCAATTCTCGCAGGATCAACTGCCACCCAAGTAGGACAACCAGGTGCAGCGTCCTACCTGATGACCAGCCAAGGTCCAGTGTCCCTGCCCCTAGTCCTAGAACAACAAATCCTCCAACATTTGAATCCTCTGTTGCTTCAACAAACAGCCACATGTCCTGCCCTTCCGCTTCCCCTTCATAACAATGTTCTGAACCCTTCCCTAGCTCTCGGTCCGCCCCCAGTCCTGGACCAAAAAGATGCAAGTCAAGTGTTGGACACAAGTCTACTGACTCTCCTTCAGAACCCTAACTTTGCTGCCATTATACAAGACCTCTTCCCTAGTCAAGGCAA
The DNA here is from genome assembly GCA_037178815.1 of Barbatula barbatula. Taxonomy (NCBI): domain Eukaryota; kingdom Metazoa; phylum Chordata; class Actinopteri; order Cypriniformes; family Nemacheilidae; genus Barbatula; species Barbatula barbatula. Next base: position 1,149,566 of record CM074092.1, on the reverse strand, counting down.
CTCGTCCCCTATCTGTCACCCGACATCTTCCCCACAAGTAGACATCACTACAGCTTTCCTCCCACCACCACCTCTCTCGCACCCCTACAGCTCCCCATTAGGCCCCTTGGTCCCTCCAGCCACGTTACTTGTTCCCTATCCCGTCGTAATCCCGCTTCCAGTGCCTCTTCCAATCCCGTTGCCAATCCCAGTTCCAGTCTCCGTGTGCAAAGATTCCAAACTCGATATTGACCCGCCTAAATCATCTTGTAATGTGAATAAAAGCACACAGACTTCACTTAATGACATCTCTCCTAATTGGATGTTACCCACCAAGGAAATGGCATCAATCCAACCACCTTGCCCCGTAGTGACAGATGGAGAGGTGCTAGACTTATCCATCAGGGCGGCTCAACGTTCCATTCGTGTTGACAGTCCACAAGTGGTCCAGTCATGTCAGCAGGACAATGTCCTTGATTTATCTGTACCCAGTGTAAGAAAGACACGCATCAAGTCTTATAATCCATATGGTGCCTGGCCCCCTGACCGGGATAGAGTGTGCCACACGGGTGATGTCAGCAGCGGAACTTTGGCTCTTGGGGTGCTGCGACCCGTGGACTGTACCCCAAAGCTAGACACTAAGCTGCTAAGTGGTCTGGCGTCTTTGGAGTTCAGTCGGCAGCACAAGTGGGTGGTAGACAGCGGTCACAGTAGTGCGGTAGCTGGGGCGGGGCATGACCCGCACGCCCTTGCGGGAAGCGGCAACATCGAGATTGTCAGCACGTCGCAGACTGCCAAAGTCATCGTGTCGGTCAAAGATGCCATGCCTGCGATTTTCTGCAGTAAATTGAAGGGATTGTCAGGTGTTTCTACGAAGAACTTCTCCATCAAGCGTGACGCAGGTCAGGGGGGATTCGCGGCACTCCAGAGGGTCCAGGTTGACCAGCGAGGAGAGTCCAGCGACTCGCTCAAAAAGATTCCTAAAAACAGAGGCATCAAAGTGAAGAAAGTTAGCTCGCAGGAGATCCATATACTGCCCATAAAAAAGCAGCGCCTGGCTGCGTTTCTTCCCAGAAAATAACTTGCGATGGTACGCTCCGCAGAGGACGGCGGAAAAAAGCGAATGATAAAATTGGAGTTGGCTGTGTTACTGGCAGAAATAAGGCTTGAAGCTTTTCCTCCAAGCTGTCTGTGTGATTAAGACTGATACAGGCTGCTTTTGGGCTGTTGGTTGCTATTTGATCTGTTCATTGTAAAGCAATCAGATGAAGTCAACAAGATGAAAAATGCTGAACCGACCCAACTGCACTACTACTGATTTGTTTTTTTAGCATTTATAGCAGAATCATTTCCCTTCCCACGCATTCTGATTGTGGTCACACGTCCTCATAAATTATTCATAGTACTTAAATATACATTCTCATTAATAGGGATGAGCTGTGTTTTGGCCAGCTGTCAGTGAGACATCAGCGGTGACGTCCTCAAAAAACACACAAATTCAACATACTGAATTTCTTCTTTTTGCTTAACGTCCTGTTCTGTTTTATCAGAATCATCCCTCTGTTTGTCTAAATAAACTGTAGAAGGCCGTGTGACCTTTACCTTCTCTAATCAGTGTATTCATGAGCAGGCCGGTGAAGCGGAGCGTCCTCTGAAGAGAGGAGGGGTTAACCGTGAACATGACAGCCCCATAATGACTTGGCAAAGCATGGAGCTCATTTTCATTAAGTCGTATGATTGGAGGAAGTGGTTGTCAATAGCAACAAAGCATCGTTTCATCATTCTCTCTTCAGGGGGTAAACGCTTCATCCGTCCGGCCCGTCCAAATGAAAACAAAATAATCATCAGGGATTATATGTAGATTCGCAATATCTTTTATAATGATAGCCAGCAGACCGTGTGTTTGAAGAGGACGGAAAATTTAAGTCTTTAGTAAGAAAAATGTGATCCATCTTCCGTCATCATGAAATTTTAATCTGCAATTTCATTGTCATGTTATCTTTTAAGAAGTCATTTGTAATCGATGTATTCAAACAGCTGAACTTGAAATTTTGGTATGAACAATATTTGGTGATAAATGATTCATTTGAAGTCTTTATGTGGCCTTCAACATCAGAACGAGTGTTTTTGTTTACTCGAGGTGGTTGTCAAGTTTTCAGTTGGTTTGTGGGTGTGTATCAAATCAAATGTATTCACTCTTTTATTACCCTTCTGACCCGTCGCAGTCCGCCCAGCTAAAGCCGACAGGCCTAAAATCACAAACTACTCGCAAAAGGAGAAAAATAAGAAATCAAATGAAGCATTCTTTAGTGTTCTTATTTTATTTGAATATGAATGTGTACCATGCAAGTAAGTCACATTTTATTTGAATGGAAATGTGTTGCATGGCTAAACATGAGTCTGGTCACAGAGTGTTTTGAAGGTCCGTCCAAATTTGTTGGTTTTGCAAAGATGTCATTTGTCTTTGTGTCTCATTTGCCAAGTTATTTATTAATGTCTGTATGAAATGTCCTTCTATGCACCTGAATTAATCATCACGTTTTTAAATCACAATTTTGTCAAACATCATCTGAGGTTCTGCAGTTAAATTCAACTGTTTTACAGCTGTATGTTATGTATAAGTAAAACAGAATATTCATCACATTTTCGATCAATTAAGCACAATAATTCCCAAAACATTTTCACGTTGAAACTTCATCAGTGCGGAATTGTTTGCGTGTGTGTATAAACTGTAAAGCCTTAAAAGCATGTGTTTTCGTGTCAAACCATCTTCACAAACCTTCGCAAAGGTTTCTAAACAAAACCTCTTTTATAAACACCACATTTTAAATCTCGAACGTTTTCTACCACAAGTAACTTTTGTAAACAATCAATGGACAAAAGATGCAAAGAGAGACGTGTCGTGTTTAAATTATTTATTTATTACTTGTATCATTTAAAATGTTGAAAATGTGTACGTGAAGAATGCATTATCTTTAAAAACGTCATGATTAAAAATTTCATCGGTAGCAAGTGTGATGTCTTCTTGACCGTTCCTGGTATGTTTTCGACAAGCATTGGTGGGAGGAACTATATGGCACGATATAACAACAATGCATGTTCTTCACCGAAAATAAAAGAGAGAAACTGAAAGTACAGACGTCACATTCACTGCTAATTTCAAATGCTACGTACAAAAGATGAAAACCTGAGAAGTGTGAAAGTAAAGCAATGTAGTTCTTTAAAACGAACGAGTCCTCCCAGTAAAAAGCACGGGAAGGCAGTACAAGGTTTATATTCAACAACAAGACCCACGTAATCCCGCCCACCCCACCCACCGCCAAAAAGCATCTTCACATGCTCCGCCCTATACAACGCGTGTAGTTTAAAATATTTCTTCTCTACAAAAATGTACATTCTGTTGCTGAGGTTTATGGTGAAACCCATAAAACACCACTGAGGTCTGCTCTTGCAAAGACAAAGCAGAGACAAAACTGAACGTGGCAGTCCTATTGAATCATGTTCGGCCATTGAAGAGATATTTCAATGACACTTCTACTGGTGCTTTTAAAATTGACATTTTAAATCCATGATTTTCTTGAGTCACATGTTGTCATACAGGCTTGTAAATACTGTTTAATCTGGAGAGGACGTCTGACGGGTAACATGCAGAAACATTCCTCTCGAACAGAACCAACGTTGGTATCTGAAAAGCTCATGAGCTTGTGTCACTTGAAGACAGTTAAAAAAACTGAAGGACAGATTAATAACATCCCTGATAGCACACTCCACCTGGCAGACGTCTGCATTTACATCTGCGATACGTCTCGGAGACGTCTCCTGCCAGATGTCATGTAGACATCTAGAAGACGTCTGTCTGATGTTTATGATTTAGAATGGATGTAAAACTGCTCTTTCTAAGATGTTTAGCAGACGTCTTACAGACGTACTTGTGCTAGCTGGGATTAAGAACATATATTAGATCTATAACAAGAACGGAAAGATGTCTAAAAGACAGTCTGAGGGTTTCACAGCAGATATCTGCATTACGTAAGTGATGTTGTTCGGTTATCTGGCTGGACGAACTCTGTTTATACGTTCTACAATATTTCTTAAGTTTTTAAAACGTGAGGTGAAAACTGCGCTTACAATCTGAAACTTTCCATCAGAAGTCCTTTCACATATTAACAAACAGGGTGAATAAAGATCCGTCGCCACGCTTCGCCCTCATGTCATTTCAAACACGAATCACTGTGCTTCACAAATGTAATCAAAATGCAGAATAAAGTCAAACAGGTTTAAACCGACACGAGGGCGACAAATAATTCCTTAAGATTTTAGATTGAAATACGAAATGCATAAATGCGACTCGATGATGATTTTAAAACATAAACCGAAAGGCAGAAGATTTTCAGTGGCTTTGATATCAGAGACCCTGTGGCGCGAGATGATGACATCACGGGGAGGTAGACACAAATGAACTTCAGACGCAGACTTTCAATGCAGTAATCGGCCTGTAGTGCGTCCACAAGCAGTCGATTCCTATATCACATACACTCGTATCTTCACAGGCGTTCATATATGAATGTTCCTCTGAGGAGAGAGAGTGATTCATTTGTCCTTCGTCCAGCAGTGTAGTGTGTTACACGGCGATTTCCCATCAGCCCCTCTGTTCACTGTTTGCCTTGCTTGAGTCTCTCGATGTGATGACAGAGTTTGAGCGCAGGTCCGAGTTTCAGACCCATGTACTTCATCACCATGTCGCTGCGCAGTAACATCAAGGCTTTCCCATCGATCTCCTGCACACAGACACACATACAGTCATCATGTGTGCTCCCTAACAAGAGAACATTGTGTGCGGTTCATTCTTAAAGTCCCCGTAAACAGGAAGTTGCAATCGTTTTTACTTCCGTATTTTGACGCCTTTCCGAGGGAAATGGAATTTCTGATGAGAGAAATAGTCGTCTTTATTTGCAATTTGATTGGATGTATAAAACAGCCGTAGCCTTTTGAAATGGAACTGGGAGCAGACAGTTAAAGGGGAGGAGTTAACGGATGCTCCGCCCAAGCCGTCTAACATTATGATGGATTGTCATTACAGAAGTGCATTTTCAGATTTTAACTGAAGATTATGAGGGCACACGAATTTTAAAAAGAGAATGACCCACATTGATAAGCTATTTACTATAAACGCTGCAATATTTCATGAGAAAATAGGAATTGTCATTTTTGATTTCACTGGGACTTTAACACCGATGTGTGTGTCTAGCAGTGAGTATGTCTAAACACGGATGATACACCGCCTCCCACCGTATGAGAACTAGAGTTGATTTACAGACAGAAATAAAGCGAGAGTAAATCACTGACGTGTTTGCGGAAGAGTTCTGCGTGCGGGGCCAGAGCTGTGGGGTCTGCGTCTCGCACAAACTGCATCACCTCCTCTATAGACCAGGAGGACGGAGCTCTGCCCGGAGCCCTCGAAGCGTCACGATCACCTCCAGCATCAGGACCGGTGGTAGAGCTGGCTGCTGCAGAGAGAGAGAGAGAGATTATTATAATGCCGGTTTGTCAAATATGTCTGTCGGTCTCTTGATCAAGTGTTTGGTCGTTATCTGGATGAAGTCTTTGACAAAATCACATTTGGAGGTGTTGATTAAAAAAAAGGAACGTATACATTTCTTTTTGCATATTTATAAAATGAAATATTCTGGGGCCACAAAAGTTTGTGAATATAATCAATAACGCTGTTGCGACACTTGATAAAATATATTTTTGTTAATAAACACAAACCACAACATACTGTTATTAAAAACACAGATCCAGCTTCACGTTATGTGAATATAAAGACACACTCACCCTCTACTCGTCTGTGTGTCTGTGTTGGGGGGTTGGAGGCCTGTCGTCGCAGGGATGGTCCGTTGCCATGGAAATACGGGCTGGTGGGTGGCGACTGATATTCCGACGTGCTTCTCAAGGTCTGTAGGCGGGGCGTCATGGAATTGGAGGCGGAGTCCATGAAGCTCTGTTCCTTCACTAATCCATTCTCCTCTTGGGGAAGAGTCCCAGCTACACACACACACATACACACACAATTAATTCTGACCAAACACATTTAGTGTCACATAAACTGAACGCATTAACGGTGTTGAAAATGAAATAAGAACATAAACGTTTACTCGTGCTGTATTTGGCAGATGCTTTTGATCTCAAGTGACTTTCAGTGTATTTTAAGCCGTACATCTTATCAGTATGTGTGTTCTCTGGAAATCAAAACCATGACCTTCGCGCTGCTTTCACAACGCTAACAGGAAGTGTTTGTCTACCTTCTGATGGATGTGTGTCTGTGTGCAGGAGTTTAGGAGACAGGGGAGCGCTGTACGGAGGAGAATCTCTGGAGATCCGCTTCACTCCTCTGTTCAGACACGCAGCGTCTGACAGCAGCTCCTCTTTAACTTCAAACACACAAAAATAATGTCATTTGAGTCAGTGTATCAGTGACTACTGCAATCCCAGAATGCACTGCAGGAAGCTCGGTTACAATAATAGGTGCAATGCAAAATAAAAGTTTCAGAGGGTCAGAAACACAAGGATAAAGTGAAGAACAAATATATTCAAGACTATTCGTAGCTTCATTAAGTCACGACAATGCACAATACTGGCTTCACAATATTCTGAAAAAAACATGAAACTTGGGCAGAAATGTACTTCTGGTACAGAATTGACAACATTAATGGTTTAACTACACCTTCTGTATGTACATTTCTAGAAATGAAAATGTAGGTCTGTTACTGGAAAAAAATACTTTATTGTAATAGAAAAGAGAGAAAGGCATTAGGAAAGCTTAACTTCTTAAAGGAGCAAAATAACGCAACAAAAAAAATTAACATTACACGCAGGTCGCACAAAAAAACGACCATAGCTTAACAACACAAACTATACTTTTCATATTGTGATATATTGTCATGCTCCATTAGTGTCAAGACTCTTGTGAGCTTCACATGAGGTTATTTAGCTATCAGATTGTGTGTGTACCTGATTTAGTGCGCTCGTAGGTGTTGTGTGGACTGAAGGGTTGACTTCTGAATAGATTATCACACTGCAAGTGTCGACACACCAGCTCCAGAAAACGCAAGACGAATGCGGCGCTGGACGCTGATGGAAGTTTCACCAGCCGCGTTCCTCCATCTGTGCGCACTGGAGACAAACAACCATAACAAACATGATGTGCATCATGTGATCTGAATCAGAAGAGCCCATCGTCACACTATGAAGATGATCTAGTGTCAGGACGTGGTTAATACTCAAGACATGTTTGATATTGTTTGATTGACACTAAAACACTCGTGCGCACCTCTGACCACCTCTCCTCCTCCTCCTTGACTCTGCAGGCATCCCAGAAGCACTTTGGGCTGGTATGCGCAGTCCAGACAGGCCTGGACCGTCTGCTGGAGAACCAGATTCACCGCCTCCGGCCCGAAGTGATCCGGGAGTCTCTGAACCTGCTTACGGTCCAAATGTGGGCCGCAGTTCCCGTGTTTGTTCACATACACACACACTGACACGAAGACACACACGGACAAAACGTGCAGGTGTTAGCTGTACCGCACAAACAGAAAATGTGAGACGGCATTTTGCGATAAGTGGACATTACCGGTAGAAACCACGGAGGAGGGGGAACCCACCGGTCCATCGGTGGGCATCTGAGACGTGGGCACTCTGGAGTCTGACGTCGCTGCTATACACATCGAGCTGGGAAACATTCTGGCCTTCCTCTGGCAAACACACAAACACACGACATCAGTCCCTAAACCACGTGATGAATCACACAGAACTCCTCGAGCTGTACCTTGCTGCCCGGTTTGGGTCCTCTCTTCTTGTACGGGCGAGGGGCGAGCTGGGTGAGGGGCGTGGTTTGGGGTGTGATGCTAACCGATGCATCAGTGTCCTGGGAGGCGGTGGACGCCGCAAGGGCTTTCAGCAGGGCGATGGTCTCGCTCTTGGGCCGCCGTCCCCTGATGCCCTTCCGCACGGGGAGCTGAGGGAGAGGCATGGACAGACGGTACGGAGAATGCATGGCGCGCCGCGTCGGTTTAGAGTTTGAGAAGGAAGAGGATGGTGCAGGAAGAGACTTTGGGATGGTGACTGTAAGTATAAGAAATTGAGAATTATATACAAATAAACACTACATTATGAACTATGATGAGAGAAAGAACACAGAGTTATAAACACTGAAATGTGAGATACAGCTTCGTATAATTTGGCGAAATGCTTGTGCGCATCTTAAACACGCAATAAAATCCATCCGCAGTGCATGAACATAGACAGAAACCAAACTAGACCCGTCATCCTGACACAAAAACACACTGACATTCATTCATGATTAGTCCGAATTCAATCAAACCACAGAGGTGTGGTCACAGTCTGAGTCGCCATGACAATGGGAAATGATTGACAGCCGAGGCACTATCTGTGTTTGTCTGAGCTATGCTGATTTTCTTTCAAATAAATCACAATTTCAGAAATGATCATTCTGTTTTGGCTTAATCCGGCATATTCACCGGACATTTTTACTTGAGCGATGACACAGACTGAAATGTTGACCGTTTCAAGATGGCAGACGCATGGATGTGTCCAGAGCGGTCGAATGTGGCATCTATGCATAAATATCTAAGACACCGACATTATCAGATTGTCTGCTGATGTCGTTGCAGAAACTTTGATGTGTTTCTTCTCAGAGAAGCTTTAAGCATCAAACAGACACTTGAGTCAGTGGTGCCGGAGAGCTCTGACGCCCCCTGCTGATCACACAGTGACTTACAAGAAAAAGAGTTTATGAAGACATGATAGAAAGTAAATTATGACTATTAGTGCTTTTAAGTATTTCCTAAAACAATCCACCATTATAGAGGAGCAATGCTGCTTTAATAAAAAAAATGTATAAATGTAAATAAAGGAATAAATTTAACACATTTTCTAACTAAACGCAGTCCTGAATTTATTTCTATATAAAATATAACGTTTATTTTATTTATTTATGTGTATATTATATTCTCCTCTCATGCATTTATTTCCGTATTTAAATATTTTCTGATTTATATATTTCTTAATTTCCTTTTACATTTCTGTGTGACACATTGAGATGATGGAGGCGGTTCTTGCGTGGTTTCAGTTCGTCATTGGTTCATTTAAGTTTCATTTCCGTTAAGAGCATTTTGCCGGAACCTTTGGTGATGAGCGTGATCTTCCACAAATACAAACAGCAGTATTGTGCGCTTCGTCACGTAAAACGAAATACAGAAAAAAAGGAAATATTGAATTAAACACAAAATAAATGTTTAAAACTATTACCACCCCATAATGTGGTCACATGACTGACCCATCATCGGGTGGCTGTGTGATGTGTGAAAGCAAATCCAAAGATCTCCTTCAATCTTTATGAAAGAGAACTACTGATCAGTGATCACATCAACTGAAACCAAAACAAACGTGAAATACAAATCCACAACAAATTTAAATCTCATTGGTTCTCACGTGTCTCCTGAGTATCGCTGTCATGTCATATTTCATCTCGAGAGATGCAACAACCAATGAGATTTGAATCGACTGATGTGTTTGTTATCTTAAGTCCTCAGTTGTGTGATGTGAGATGAATCGGTCACTCACTGCTGTTGCCGGGCGGCTGAAGGCTGTGTTTGGTCAAACCGCACCAGCCCACAGGAAAGATGTCCCTCGAGTCGTACCGACACCAGTAGTCAAACGCCCCCCTCCAGCCGTCGAACATCACGAAGACCTCGTCGCCCTTCACCTCACCGATGGTTGCCGGACAGATGAGGTACGGATTCTTCTTGTCCACAGCTTCTAACTTCATGCCGGGCTTGAAGCCGTTCTGAGGGGGACGCAGGGGCTCCTGACAAACATACAACAGATGTCAAAACAACCTGTGTATGTGTTTGTGTGAGTTTTTCTGCGTGTAGATGAATTCCAAAGGTTTCGCACCGTTTTAAACGCTGTTGCGGGAGCCATTTCAGCTCCGTTCAGAGTCCTGAGGAGGAACATGGGCCACGACGAGGCGTTCATCCTGAAGCCTGAGGGACGTGAATGATTTTGTTTTATATTTAGACCTCTGTACGGTTCATTTCAATTTACACAAAAGTTTCGGCAAAAATACGGGAAGTGATGTCATCTGTACCCAGTGGCGGCTGCAGCATGTCTCCGTTCTTCTCGCAGGTTCCGATCGGCTGAATGTCGGCAGAGTCGACCAATCGCCAGAAGTCGTTGGTGTTGTCGCTGCCGTCCAGCCGCAGGCGGAGCCTCACGCCCATCATGCCCATCACCGTGGCGATACAGGTGGAGGTGGAGTTACGAGGATCCCGAGCTTCAAGTTTCATTCCAGCCTTGAAATCATTACATGGAGGAATTCGAGACTGGAAATAAAAGAACAGACACTTTTATACACACGCAAATTCTGTATTTGCTTGAGAGAGACGGCTAGAGAGCTATCGCTGCCGCACACCCGTCTGAGACGTGAGAGCTCACCTGTCTGAAGCCGCTGGGAGGGGCGGGAATAGCGGACGTCTCCTTTAAATACTCCTCCCATGAGAATGATTCGACTGCTACACACACACACACACACACACACAATAATAATATAACAACGCTTCATTGGGTACCTACATCTACAGACTAAAGCATTTAACAAAACTAAACCAATCCAGAGGACAAATACAGCCGCGGAAAAAATCGGATCCAGATGTTCATTTAAAGTCCCAGTGAAAAAAAAAAGACAATTCCTATTTTTCTTGAAATATCGCAGCGTTTATTGTAAATAGCTTACTAATGGGGATCATTCTCTTTTTTAACATTCGTGTGAAAGGTAAAAGAAAAGGCTCTTCCGTCCTGTAGTGACTATTCATCTTAAATGACTTAGGTTAGACGGCTTGGGCGGAGCATCCGTGAACTCCTCCCCTTCATCTGTCAGTCTGCTCCCAGTTCATTTTAAAACGTAATGGCTCAGAGCCTCAGATTGTAGTCCGTTGACAACAATCAATGAAACAGTTTTTGTCACAGCAATGGCTGCTCATAGAGTCTCGGAAGTTACTAGTAACCCACGGAGCAGCAGTAAAGCAGACCGATGGTGACGTGCTTTCAACCCATTTAAAGACGCAAGGCATTTCATGAATAAACAAATGAAAGAAATCAAGCATTTAAAGAGAAAACATCCAAATTATTATCCTGGAACTATCTGAAGGCTCCATGAATGAATTGAGCGTCCATTGTCGCGACTCTCTCTCTCTCTCTCTCTCTCTCTCTCTCTCTCAACGGCTCTGCTAAGGGTGTTTTTATACATCCAAATTGTGAAAAACAAGCCAAACAAGAAAAAAAATTAATCTCAATCAGATTCCGTTTATGTCGGAAATAGAACAGGGAAGTAAGAACAATGGCAACTTCCAGTTCACAGGGACTTTGATCATCATCTCTAGATGTGTTGTGTTCATTCCAGTCCAGTGTTTGGTAGTGACATGAAGTCATCCAACAGCAATGAGAAAGACTGACAGCACGACAAGACACATGAAAACCTGGATTTTTCTCACAGTTATCAGATAAAAAATATTTATTACTTATACATGTAGAAACACTGTTGTGCTGCTTAAAAGTGAATCTGAACTACTTTTCTTCGCAGTATTTGAGGTCTGAAAAAACACAGAGCATTTTGATCTGTTTCATCTGCAAATCAATTTAATTTAATAGTACGTTTTAATTTTGAAATGGTCTTTTTCTACGGCTGTATTTTTTCAAAAAATATCTGTTTTTGGAAGGGTACGGAAAACCATGTCCTCAAACCAACTGATGTCAGATCAATGTGTGTGTGTGTGTGTGACAGACTGGGTTATTCGTACCTTTGACTGGTCCAGGGCCTGTGAGAGACATACTTCTGACTGTCTTATCTTTCTTACTGTCTTTCTGATCTTCAGAGAAGAAAAAGCATCAGGTGAACACGAGAACATTTAATTTACATTTCAAATAATCTCGAATAAATTTGCTTCACGTGATATCATAATACATCATACATAGTTTCAAATGTAGCATTATAACTGAGAATAAGCATGTTAATTGTGTGTTTTACCTTTCAGCGCCGTTCGGCCCATACTGTCCATCAGCTACTGCAAGAACTAGTGAGATACACAAGAGAGCTCAATCCAAACCTGACAGACAGACAGACAGACAGACAGACAGACGTGTCAGTAAATCACTCCAGACAGATTGAATCTTCTGAAAGTCTCGTGTCATGAATCTGGATTGTTGAGTCTCCAACAAAACATTTTATTCTGCACAAGAGCTTCTGCGCATCATTCAAATACTTGACGCCATGAACCGTACAAACTTTCCCAAATCTACAGATCAGATCTTCCTCGGAGGTGTTGAAGTAAAACTCACAAACACAAATGAGACTGTAAAGATGTTCTGAGAAACTGAAAACCACTTTTGATAAACAAAAAAAGCAAGCGAGGAAACGTTTCCCCGGATTAATGAACATGGGCATATAATGAGCATATAAAATGCAGAATGATGATGATGATGATGGGAGTGCAATGTAAAAGACGGATGCTGGAACAAAGACCAAACCTAACCAAATGTTTGGTCAAAATGTAAGAAACATCTCCTGAAAATCTGCTGTCTGGGAAAGTGAAACCACAGAACACAAAATAGGACTCGAGAACAAAAGCCACGTGCGTTTGTGAGAGAGAAAGAGGTCACGGGAGACGCGAGTGAACTGAACTCTTAATAACCTGAAATCATCCATATAACAGACTCATTTTTCTCTCTTTATTTGTCTGCCGGTATCTCTTCATATCCAGATAAATCGTGTTTTTAAATAATCGGATAAAAACCTTTTAAATCAAAGCCAAAGGTCTTGAAATTAATATCAGCAACATCTAAGCTTACGACATGAAATAGGTTTCATGTTAAACTAGGTTTCATTATAATATGATAATAATTCCCAATTCCCAAGTCAGGAATTTCTTCTGATTCACATTAAGCGTCTGCTTCATAAACAAATCTAAATGTAAATGTACATTTTGACGTAGGGTGGATGGGGTAAATCAAGTCTGATTCTCATTCACAACAATAAAACATGCTCTGTGCTGTTACATTATTGTTTGGTTTCAATGGGTTTGCATCATACAGGATACGTCACCACCTCCATTAAAAACAATAATACCTCTATGTCTCTATTCTGTGCCCCCACAAAACATTATGAGTGTTTTATTCAACCCAAACAACATCAACCAGACGATCACATCACAAAAGAATATTCATGACAGCCCGGTGATTTCCGTACATGTCAAAGACAGACAAATAATTCCCAGGGAGAGATTTACATCACAAATATCTGTTCGAGCTTCAATACAAACTACAGAAATGATGTGACTACAATGACTGTAAACAATGAGCCAGATATTACCATGGTAACCTGACATGTAAACTATTGCACGACATTGAGAAACTTCCCATTAAACGACAACGAACCACATTAAACGACAAAGAAAGACACTAAATAAATGAAAACTTTCTTGTTTATGCTGGTAAACAAAAAAAGTCACGTGGCATTAGTTACAATAGTGCAAGCATGGTAATACCCGGGTACTTCGCTATATTTACATGCTATTATCGTGTCGAAATGACGTGTTTTGTCAATGTAACGTTAGTGTTTGATACACTTACACTCGCGTGTGATTGACAGCTGAAAAAAGGAAGACGTCACCCCCGATGACGAAAGACACACTCCGCTGATCATACACATCGTCAACATCATCAACATCATGATCAAAGCCGACACAACGCGACACATCACACTTCATTTTTAAACCCCGTCACCATCCACGAATACTTTGGAAATAATAACACGAATCCAGAATTCATCGCTGCCAGACTAGAAACAGCAGGCAAAATAGACGCTTAAATCCTTCTCTACACCCTTTATAAAGCCTGAAAATTTTACCTGAAATCACGATCTATCACATAACGTGTGGAAAAAAGGGAAAGTAGGCGAGGAATGTCCACCAACCTTCGCGATTTTGTCGAAATGTGACGAGAATTCAGCACTTTTCGAAGCTCTCCGTCGCCATGTTTAGGAGTAGAACTGCGCATGCGCAGACGCAGAGTCGCGTTACGTGTTGAGTTTTACAGCCACACACAAAAACACAAAAACACAAAAACACAGAAACACAAAAACACAAAAACACAGAAACACAGAAACACAGAACTACACAAAAACACAGAAACGCAGAAACACAAAAACACAGAAACACAGAATACACAAAAACACAGAAACACAGAAACTCAGAAACACAAAAACACAAATACACAGAAACACAGAAACACAAAAACACAGAACTACACAAAAATACAAATACGCACAGAAACACAAAAACACAGAAACACAGAAACACAAAAACACATCAGAATTTGACCTTATAGCTTTAGACTTTTCACGTTTTTTTTATTAGTGACATTTTCAAAACCCGACACAAGGAATTTTGTTAATATTTTGCATTTCCAATGTTTTTAAATTAGATTAATGTAATTTACCCTCACACAAACCTGT
>CM074092.1:1070000-1130000 GCA_037178815.1 Barbatula barbatula | reverse complement strand
TATGAACATATATATTCCCAAATAATTAATATAGGTTATAGGGAAATTTGCCCGCAACACACATGGGTTATTTTATATTGTTTTAATGACCAGTCCTGTGAAATAACGTGACGATTTCTTTCCCCGACCCGTGGTTTATGAGATGACCCGCGCATCACTATTTTACATCACTTCCTTCATATGACCAGTTGAAAATTTGGACTCATTCATCATCAGCATAAAGATCAAGTTTTTGTTAAGACGACAAAGATAAAGCTCAACTTTAGTGATCCCTGTGTGTTTTAAGTATTTGTTTTGTAAGCAGCGACTGTCTGACTCGACGTGACTAGTTTCTTTAAAAGCCTGCGTTGAACGTTTTCTCATAACGCTCTGGTTCTTACGGAACATTAGCAGATTCATGGCCGAACATGTCTGTTCTGCAGAAGTGCAAAGTGGCCTTTATTTCCACCGTACTTTTAATGTCTGTTATTTTGGACGTTTATAGGCCGATGCTGGTATTTTTAGATCATTTCAAAGCGGCGTGATTGAGTTGTTGTGTAAAAATCTCCCTACGTGGAAACTTCAGGTTGCTGAGGATGTACTTGTAGAATCAGAAAGTTGGAGAATGAACTTAGACAAGCTATCAGGTTTATTTCTTCACTTCATCACAACACATCTCTGATTCCTTAACTCATTTTAGCTCACTTGTTTTATGTGATTGAGAACTTGTTTTATAAATCATGATACATTTATTGTTTTTGTTATTATCAATGTTTGAAAATGTGAACTTTAGGCCCTTGTATTTTTGCAACCACGTGTCTCTCTTATGTCGTTCCGAAACCATGTGAATGTCTTGATTATGAAAACGTCCAGCCAGTTGTTTGTTTCATACAATAAAAGTGGATGTCATTGACCATGCTGCTTGTTTATTGTCATTCTAAATCCCTCCTGAGTCATTGATTCAACCAGATTTCATTTTAATCTTTCATTTTCTGGAGAAACAAATGATAGAAGTCTGTTGAAAGGCAAAATATATTAAATGTCATGGATGATTATTTTCGGAGTAATCCATTTCGTAAAGGGGAGTGAAAATATCTATATTAACTGAGAATGTGGAGCCAAATGACTTCGTAAAGTTCATTATTTTATTTTTACACAGTATTCAGAATCATACTTAAGCAATCTTTGCATTATAGACGTTTATAAACTGTGTTTGGTTCTATCCATTTTTCTTAATTTATATGTAATTTATAAGCCTATTCATATTTTATTGTACATTTTTTGTATTCAGTTAAATCAGAAGATTCTGAGGTCTACCGGAAATTAAGTTTGGGTCACATAACATTAGTTTATGTCTATATGCTAAGATACGTTTTTTCCAAAGTTTGCATATCTGTAAGTCCTAAACTATTACAGTTCAAATCCTTTAAATGAACTTTTCTTTTGGAATGGCCCTATAGTATAAAATCCCAGAGATAAAGGGATTAAAAATTGTATAATTGTACCTATTTTGACTGGCTACAAACGTTGAATTCAACTGATATTTATTGTATTTAAAGAAAACGTCATTGTCAATTTCATCAAGTCGGGTCTTTCTCTCCAGATAAGAATGATCAAAATTTGGTTGATTTGAGGGAATGATCCTCTTTTTGTGATCCATTGAGTAAAGAGCGAGGTTGTGAACTTGATGTGTTATCGGTGTAGGTGTTTTTTCATGCCGGGCTCTGTCAGTTTAATATGACTGATATGATGTGTCTGTCTCACTCACTGTTTGACTGTGTGATAGACAGACGTCGTGTTTGTCACACACAGTTTGTCTGTGTTTTGGAGCGAGTCGGAGGTGATGGCATGCTGTACTGTACACACTCCTCAATGCCAAAGGAAACGGGCACACACACACAAAATAAAGACATCCATCTGTTGTCACAGAGACCCGGGGCGTTCTCTTTGAGGATGAGATAAAAACAACCAAAATAAAACAACACGCACATTTCAAGCACTACCGACCAACCGATGGATACACACTGAGCAAAGACACATCCAGATGTGTTGGGAAAGACCATAGAAAAGAAAAATCGCATAGAAGATCTCTTTAATATCTAGACATCAAAGAGATGAAATGGAGAGCAAATGTCAACAGAGAAGAGACGTCAATATTACTGAAGATCTCAATATGAACTCAAATGTACTCAAATCCAGATTATTTCACCTCTACAATCAACATTCGTTTTACACCTCGATGCTTTGATTCGCTTTTATTTCTTTAATCGATTCTGTAACATTTTAGATTGACAAATCATCTTTGACCTTCACTGTATTTTGTCAGGTCTTCTTTTGAAGGTCACATAGTGTTATGATGGTTTTGAGATGTTTCTAGTCGCAACGAGACGTGTCTCTGTGTCGCGCGGCTCAATTCTTCAGCCGTCAGGTTTTATCTGTCCGTCTGGATGTTGTTCTTGTGTCAGCATGTCTCATCTCGTCTCTGTTTTTCACTTTAGTGTGTTGCTCTTTCGCAGTGTGAATGCTCTTCTCCTTTAAACTGTTTATTTATAGCTGCATTGTAATTATCTGTGACCCGCACACGCACAAACACTTATCCGTGCCGCCACACATGAAACCCAACGCCTTCACTGCCACCAGATGAAGGAGAATGTTTGCAAATATCATTCCATCAGAAAAGAAACATGAGATCTCCTTAATGTCTCGTTTATTTCTCTTTTATTTAACGTTTCTACAGGTTTGTGTGTGTGTGATGGGCTCATGGTGATCGTACGCTTTCCGTGAAATTATGTACCAGGTCCCCCCATGCCAGCCCGTAACCACGACGACCACTCGCCTCCTTGAGCCGCTCCTCTGTTCGACTGGATGAGGAACCCGGCCTCAGGTGATGTCATGCACAGGTTCGAGGTTCTTGGGATCGTGGGTGAAGGCGAGTATCATTTTAATCATTTTAATCAGCATTTCTTACTTGTTTCCTTTTGTGTGTCAAGATATTCCTGAAAAGAAAATGAATTTCCTTCAGAGGCAAAGCCGTATCGAGACGTTCTGAGAGTTTAAATACTTTTCTGAATTTATTTGCAAATTAAATCGTTTCTTGTTTTAAGCGCAAACCTCACTCGATTGAGAAAAACATATTTGCCAGCGGGGAATCATTTTGATTTCAATATTTTCACCATCTCTGAATGTTATCTTGTTTTAGGGATGTTAAGATATTGCAGCTGGAACTAAACCAAAACTGCAGAAACTGCACATATTTCACAATGACTTCTTGACGATATTTCGGCTTCTCTTTTCTGTCCTGTAAATCCCATCATTTGCCATTCGCAGATGCTTGAAAAAAATACTTAAAGCCACAATATGGAAGAAATTTGTTGTGAAATATCCCAAAATCACTTGATATAGTTCATGCAGTCGTGTATCCACATGATCCCGAATGTTCCCAAGAATGTGCAGATCCAGAGAAATTCCTATATAAACTAAAGTCCCGTCTCTTGTCTCTCTTGCGTTTGTCTCATATCAGTGACTTAATATCCGCTGCTCCTCACGACCCTCAGTTTCCGGCTGTAGAAACTACGGCAGAAGTGCTGATACAGCATCCGTTGTTCTGTTATTATGGATCACGATTACTCTTTGGTGACTAAAGAAACACAAACAAGCATAAACGTAGATTACTTTTCAAACGACGACTGTATGACTGTTTTAAACACGTTAAACTGTGTAGCATTACGCTACCAAATCAATCGTTAAAGTCCAATATCATTCACAGGCTAACGTAGCTTTACATTCCACATTTCTTGTAAGATAATTCATTACAATGACATAAAATCAATTAATTCATTACCTCGTCCGTGAACATAAGTGATGTCCATACGCCTCTGGATGGTGAAAACCTCATGTCCCATAATTCCTCTCTCATACACAACGTAATTTAGCTTCGCCTTTCGTTGTCGTTTTGAAAGTGCGTCATCTAGTCTCTCTCTCTCCGTCGCTCTTAAATTTTAATTCATACCGTCATTCTGCCATGCCGTTGACTATGAATGACAGGAATATTTTTGTTATAAACAAAATATTTATTAGAATGATGACAATTAATGTAATAAATATGATGAAAAGTGTTTGTATTGTCTTCAGGTAATAATGCTTAAGACTTATTGAGAGAAGAGAGACTCATGCCCATATGCATCAACATTTTGTGTGCCAGTGTTTGGAAGAGTTTGTGGCAAGCTGTCTGTGTGTGTTGGCTGTATGTGTGTTTGACACGGTGTGTGTAATTGGCTGTGTGTGTATGTTTGTCCGTCCGTGTGTGTGTGTGTGTGTCGTGCTGTGTGTTCAGCTGTCAGTAGATTTGTTTCTAGTGTCTCTGTTGGCCATCCGTCTCTTGATCTCTCTCTTCAGCTGTTCTTCTTTATCTTCTCTCATATTCAGCATCCATCACCTGTCCTCTCCTCTCACAGCCGACAGAAAACCACTCGACATAAATCAGATAATCCAACACTGACGGAAACTCTCGCTGCATGTTGCTCCAATAAAAACAGGTCACCGAGTTCCACTTTTGTGCCAGTTGAGGGTTTATGGCCTCGTTTTCTTCTCATCCTCATTCCAGCTCTGAAGAAAGCAGGTTACCTCTGATACACCTGAAGATCAGCTCATAACACACCAGCTTTGACATTCACATTCGTGTCACGCTCTTTCTCCTCGCCTCAGACACGTGTCATTCTTTTCTGATTGGCTGGAGCGGTGGAATGTGATGTAAAGATCATGTAGTGGATTTTATCCCGTCAAGTGAGCCAATCAGACCTTCACACCGCAGGATGTTATTTTGGTACCTCTTCCTCTCGCATCAGTGCGAGATGATGTCATCACATTTGCGAAGAGAAGAATGAACTGAGAACCAGCAGAGCTTGAGACGATCCCGGAGGGAATGGTTTTATTTCTCTCTTGTTTCGCTGACGTTCTCATCTTTATTATGCACCAATTTTGTCACTTGTGTTTCTCTTAAACTGTTTGAGATATTGAGACAAAATGGCACACACACATCTCTGACTTCTGTAGACTTTGGGATTAATAGGTTCTCTTTTCCATTGAACACACGTGTCTGTTTCGTAGGAGAAACATCAGCGTCTCCATTTGTTCTCATCGCTGTCTGGAAGAAACGATTATGATTTGAAGGAGTTCTGATGTGATTTGTCTCCATCAGAAGATGCAGCTGTCGAAATGATCGTGTCTTTATTAAACGGTGTTCTATTATTCATGACACTGAAGTGATGGAATCTCATTATCTCTGAATGTGAATCATCTCTTTATCATTAATAGTCACATGATTCATCCTGACCAGTGAAGTCAAACCACTTTCCACCAGAACAAATCCAGTTTAGCGTCTCCACAGCTTCTAAATCATCCAGATGAAACTCGTCTGAACATCTAGTCCTGTACAAATGACGTCTTATGTTGATCAATTCTTTATCGTATTTGATCAATTGCTAATTTACTTAAAAGTCTTTATTTTTATTTGATTAATTCTTTACTTAATTAAATATTGAGATATTTATGTATCTTTCTTGTTATTAATTCATTCTTTTATTCTTTATTTATTTCTTTGTGTTGTATTTTGTTCTATGTTTAATTATTTTCATTTATTTGTATTCTCTCTCTCGCTCGCTGTGAGTAAACAAGAACATGTCTAGAAAGCTGACCGTATGCATTATTAGGACCAGCAGTATGTAAAATTAACATGACATATGGTTTTCGAGGATGAGGGCATGTCACACAACCTGTCCATGTTGGCATGAGTCTGATTCGTCTGATTCTGCCAAGTGGCAGATGAATTTGTCGCTTCCGTGAGTTCTGTAATCGTGAGCTGTGATTGGACACAGGGATGGGTTTTTCTCTCTTTTAAACCCTTATGAGAATCTTTATTTTCCTGTTCTAACTACACATGATATGTTTGTAAGCAGTGTTTGATCAATACAAATATTTCACGGTTCTTCTGTTCCTCTGTTCTGCAGGTCATGAGGGACTGTTGATTTGTGGTTCAGATATATATGCACAGTATATTTTATATATATATATATATAAACTCTCTAATGCCAGAACATGACAGAAACATTGTTTTTGCTAAACACGTTGTTGAAATAAACTCTTGACCTCGGCTCGGTCATTCAGAAGCATGGCTTCTCCTATCACTGCTATGCGGACGACACACAACTCTACTTGTCATTTCAACCGGACGATCCGACGGTCGCTGCTCGCATCGCGGCATGCCTGAGTGACATCTCGCTTTGGATGAAGGATCATCACCTGCAGCTAAACCTTGCAAAAACGGAACTGCTTGTGATCCCAGCCAACCCAAAGATTCCCCACAACCTTGCCATTCAACTAGGCTCATCAACGATTACACCGTCCAGCACAGCCAGAAACCTGGGAGTGGTAATCGATGATCGGCTTAACCTCACAAGTCATGTTGCCAGCACCACCCGGTCCTGTAGATTCATCCTCTACAACATTAGGAAAATTAGACCTTTCCTATCGGAGCACTCTACGCAAGTCCTAGTCCAGGCTCTTGTCCTGTCCAAACTGGATTATTGCAATGCGCTTCTGGCTGGACTTCCTGCTTGCACAATCAAACCTCTCCAGATGATCCAGAATGCGGCGGCAAGAGTGGTCTTCAATGAACCGAAGAGAGCGCATGTAACTCCGCTCTTCATCAGGTTACACTGGCTCCCTGTTGCCGACCCGCATAAAGTTCAAAGCTATGCTCCTGGTCTACAAGACCAACACCGGATCTGCACCATCGTATCTCCACTCGCTAATGCAGATCTATGTTCCTGCCAGATCACTGCGGTCTGCAAAGGAACAACGACTAGTGGTAACATCCCAAAAAGGAAAAAAGTCACTCTCCCGTACCTTCTCTGGATCTGTTCCACATTGGTGGAATGATCTACCAGCTGCTACAAGATCAGCAGACTCGGTTGCCATCTTTAAAAAACGCCTAAAAACGCATCTCTTCCGTCAACACGTCGCTGATTGATTTATCCTAATTCTCTTCCCTTTCCTTCTTTATAAAAAAAATAAAATAAAAAAGAAATACTAACCCCACTATTCTTAGCTTTTTATACTGTGCTAGGCTTTAATGGACTAGTTTGATGCACTTATGTATTTTGTTGCCTATGTTGTTATAATTGCTTTCAATGTTTCCTCATCTGTAAGTCGCTTTGGATAAAAGCGTCTGCTAAATGACTAAATATAAATGTAAATGTAAGCGCAAACGGACATCTCTGTCTGATGGTGACCGCAGGTAAACGTGTAAATCAAAGCCTCCTGTTTTCTTCTGTCCTTCCTCTTCTGACACAAAGCACTCTTTGGGTTTTGGCACAGTTGCATGCATTTACTCAGAATAAAGACGGGGCGATGGGTGAAATCTCATGCAGTTAAACCTCTCTCTCTCTCTCTCTCTCTCTCTCTCTCTCTCTCTCTCTCTCTCTCTCTCTTGTCACACAGGAGCCTATGGTGTGGTCTTAAAGTGCAGACAAAAGGTAAGATCCCTCCAGTATTTTTGGGGTTCATTATGATATACAATAACGCTTACATTTCTCAACCAACTTCAATTTTCTTTGAACGATTCTTGTACTGTTAAACCTCTGTGATATACTTCTAATAAATGATGGTATTATCCATGCTTTTGAGTTTACACGATTCCGTAAGACAATAAATTATAAAAGTCTAATATTATATTGAAAAAATTGTTATAACATGCGTTTTACTGTCACTATCAAGGTGATGAATAACTGAAGATAAAATATTTGTAGACTCGAATGTAAATGTTCAGCTCTCATGTGTTCATGATGAAACAAAGTGTTCAATGTGGTGTCTAAGGATGCCTATATAGTGCATTATAGCATATCCCACAAAGCATTGCATTTTACCTTCATTTGTATTTAAGTCCTGTAGATTTATAAACATTCTTTAAGTTGAGGTGTGTGTAGCACATCACAGTTTGAATCATTTATCACTGGATAGTATGCAGTGTACAGTATGGCTTAGTAAGCGGTGCGCTGGTGTCTGTTCAGATCAGAGGTAGTAACAGACTAGTAACAGGTTTCAGATCAGTGCAAACAGAAAGCGCTGGTGATGTGACATATGGTGAGTTTAGTTATTAATATCTCCTCCGGTTATGAGCAGCTCGGCGGTCCAGAGACAGATGGAGTCACTGTGACGGCCGTAGCCTCACTCTGTTAACACCACATGTCTCTCTCTCCCTCTCTCTCTCTCGTTGGGTTACACTGTGAACTGATCTGATCTCTTGTTGAAGGTCATTGGTTTGTTTCCAGCGTGTGAAACTCAAACACAGTGTCAGTCTTGTTTTTATAGATGATATCCTTTCATTGTTTTATTTTGTACCCCACTGACACAATGTTTAACCCCAAATTATTTTAGTTTTAAGCACAAATCTGAGATTTATCTGTTTTATACTAGTTGTATAAGAAAGCATCAGATGACATCGAATGATGCTTTAAGAATCTTGCTTGAAGGGACAGTTCACCCAAAAATGAACATTCTGTCCTCATTTACTCAAATCTCTATACATTTATTTGTTCTGTGACATCATCCACTACCATAGTAGAAAAATACATTTTATATTTTTTTGGTCTGTTAAATACAAAATGAGAGATTTTTGCTAGACAAACAATTTTATTGATCCAAAAAATACCATTATTGTCACGGAACTGAACGTGGTGAACCCAAGTGCAGGCAGCAAAACAGGGATGAAGGGGTTAACAAGGACTTTAATGGACAACACAGGAACAAAACAAAAACCCACGAGGGGGTAACAAAACAGGTTACACAATAAAACTGAACTAACTATACACTAGACAAGAACTACTACTACAAACAACAACAAACACCTAGACCAACAGAACACTCAGACTGACTAGACTAACAAACTCACAGACATGGCATGGTATTTAAGCATGAAAACAGTAAAGCATACCAGTACACCATACAGCAAGGTAACACATACAACGAACCAGCACAAGACAATAGACAAGAGGGCATTAAATAGGGAGACTAACAAAGGAGATAACAATGGGCAGGTGTGGGTAATGTGACACAGGAGGAAAGCAATACTAGGAACGAGAGGGGCAGGGCCAAATGACGAGACAGGAGAGAACGCATATTATGTCCTGATTGACAATAATATGTTTCTCTCCACATAAAACACATGGGTCTGTCATGATTCTGCCCCTAGACCAGAAAATCAAGACAAGAGCAGGCAGAATCATGACAGAACCCCCCTTAATGAACGGCCCCTGGCGTTCACCAAGGGAGCAGACTAACGAGACAAGACCGACTGGGAAACAGACAACATCCAACAAAACATAGTAAAAAATAACAAGGGCAGACAGGCAAAAATAATTAATGGGTTGGGGTGACATAATAAAAATAACAAACAAGGGAGGGGGGGAGGGGGAGGGGGAACAACAAAGTTCATGGGGGGAGCAAATGAGTCCATGGGTGGAAGTCCAAAGGTGTTGGGACAAGGGGGAACTGTCTTTGTCCCTGGTGCTCGGAAGCGCGGAGTCCCAGGGGACTAAAGGGACACCCTGGGGGGCGGCGCTCGAGAGCGCGGAGTCCCAGAGGCTCTGGGAGAGGCCGGCTGAGGGACAGGACTTGACGCCGCCGCTGGAAGGCCGGCTGAGGGACAGGACTTGACGCCGGCTGGAAGGCCGGCTGAGGGACAGGACTTGACGCCGGCTGGAAGGCCGGCTGAGGGACAGGACTTGACGCCGGCTGGAAGGCCGGCTGAGGGACAGGACTTGCCGCCGGCTGGAAGGCCGGCTGGAGGGACCACCGGACTTGGGACCGCCGGCTGGAAGGCCGGACTTGGGACCGCCGGACTTGGGACCGCCGGACTTGGGACCGCCGGACTTGGGACCGCCGGACTTGGGACCGCCGGACTTGGGACCGCCGGACTTGGGACCGCCGGACTTGGGACCGCCGGACTTGGGACCGCCGGACTTGGGACCGCCGGACTTGGGACATCAGGAGGCCAACTAGACGATCGGGCCCTCCTGCTCATACGGCGCCCCCCCAAAAAATATTTGGGCTGAGTCCCGGTCTTCTCCTCCGGCTGGAGCTTCGGGCTGGACAATACACCCCTCCTCGGCTTCCCTTTCTTTGACCGGCTCACGGTGGGTGTAGCCGGCTGCGGAGAAGCGGTGGGGAGCTCGACTAGCTCCGTGCTAGAGTCGAAGGCAGCAGAGGGTGGGGAGAGGCACACGGCCCCGATTTGCAAAACCCGAACCTCAGGGGCCGAGTCCAAGAGGGCCGTGGAGTTGAGATGGTTTGAGACCCTGGGCGAATCCCGATCATAAAACCAGCTGACCAGATCTGTGAAACCCAGGGGTCTCAGCCTCCTCATCTCCGGCTGGGAGATTGGCTCTGCAAGGCAGCGGTTGAATATCGCCTTCAATTCCTCCTCAGAGAAGCAGCCTCGCTTGGCGGTTGCCAGGAAGTGGTCGGCGAAGTCCCAAATCCTGGAGCTTCCCTGGCGGAGGCCAAAGAGGAGGTGCGCCTCCTTGACACGGTCTCCCGGGTCCATACTGCCTGCTGGGTTCAGTTGGGGCTGGTTCGTTCTGTCAGGCACTGAACGTGGTGAACCCAAGTGCAGGCAGCAAAACAGGGATGAAGGGGTTAACAAGGACTTTAATGGACAACACAGGAACAAAACAAAAACCCACGAGGGGGTAACAAAACAGGGTACACAATAAAACTGAACTAACTATACACTAGACAAGAACTACTACTACAAACACCTAGACCAACAGAACCCTCAGACTGACTAGACTAACAAACTCACAGACATGGCATGGCATTTAAGCATGAAAACAGTAAAGCATACCAGTACACCGTACAGCAAGGTAACACATACAACGAACCAGCACAAGACAATAGACAAGAGGGCATTAAATAGGGAGACTAACAAAGGAGATAACAATGGGCAGGTGTGGGTAATGTGACACGGGAGGAAAGCAATACTAGGAACGAGAGGGGCGGGGCCAAATGACGAGACAGGAGAGAACGCATATTATGTCCTGATTGACAATAATATGTTTCTCTCCACATAAAACACGTGGGTCTGTCATGATTCTGCCCCTAGACCACAAAATAAAGACAAGAGCAGGCAGAATCATGACAATTATAGTAGACTTTAATGAGACTTTAATTCTTATGCTTCAAGAAACACTAAACACATTTTTGTTTTTTTGATTGTATATAATAAACACAAATCTATATTTAATACAATGAAGTGGATTGTTTGGATATGCTGAATGTAGTACATTTAGAGTAGGGTTATGGTTAAAATGTGTTTTTGTTTGTGTGTATTTGAGCAAAACTACAACATTTGTAGAATTTTACAAAATTGTAAAAATGCAAGTTTCTTTTAGGGTTAGAGTGTTCATAATAAGTAGCTGTGTACAAAAACTAGAAGTCTGTAAAATATCCTCATTTAGACGTGTGTGCTCACGTGTGTGTGTGTAGTGATGCATAGAAACTAAACGTGTGTGTGTCTGTGTTTGCGTGCACGCTCGCATGTGTGTGTGTGTGTCTGTGTGCTTGCGTGCACGCTCTCGTGTGTGAGTGTGCTTGTGTGCACGTTTACGTGTGTGTCTGTGTGTGTGTGTGTGTGTGTGCTTGCGTGTGTGTGTGCTTGTGTGTGTGCTTGCATGGAAGCTTGCGTGTGTGTGTCTGTGTGTGAGTGTGCTTGTGTGCACGCTCACGTGTGTGTCTGTGTGTGTGTGTGTGCTTGCGTGTTTGTGTGCTTGTGTGTCTGCTTGCGTGCACGCTCGCGTGTGTGTCTGTGTTTGCGTGCACGCTCGTGTGTGTGTGTGTGTGTGTGTGTGCTTGCGTGCACGCTCGTGTGTGTGTGCTTGCATGGAAGCTTGCGTGTGTCTGTGTGTGAGTGTGCTTGTGTGCACACTCACGTGTGTGTCTGTGTGTGTGTGTGTGTGTGTTTTTGCGTGTGTGTGTGCTCGTGTGTGTGCTTGCTTGCGTGTGTGTGTGCTTGCGTGCACGCTCGTGCGTTTGTGTGTGTGTGCTTGCGTGCACGCTAGTGCGTTTCTGTGTGTGTGTGCTTGGGTTCACGCTCGTGTGTCTGTGTCTGTGTGCACGTGTAGTGATGCAGCTGCTTATTAGATAGAATCAGATGTAAACGGTCTCACTCTTGAAATATCATGTTTCAAATTTACACTGAATCTGATACAGTGCCAACACAGCTGCACCCAAGAACCGGTCCATTCACACACACACACACACACACATACACACACAAGCTGGATTGCTAATTTTAGGGTGCACTCAGTAATTTTATGGTTATGTGTTACTAGCCAATAAATTGTGATCTGGGTCTTTATAGCGACACCCATTAGTGTGGATTCAGTAGCGCAAGTGCTCAGATTCAGACGGTGCTAGAGAAGCACATGTGTGTCATCCATGTTTTCTACTCCTGTAAATGTCTGATAATGTGAACATAGGAGATGAAATGATGTCATATTCAGGTCAAGATGGTGGCCGGTATGAGCCGGGGCCATCCTAATGTTTGAAGAAAACAAACACACTTTTGATAAAAGCACTATTGGAAGACATTTGATTGACTTTGCAGATGTAGTTTGATACCATGTTTGCTTCATAAACACATTTTTACCTTTACTTATTTTAATACTTCAGTACATTAAACATCTAATGCTTTCTTTTGCTCAGGTTAGGAAGAAAAATAAGTACTAGGTTTTTAATTATTATTATAGTTTTTAAGCGTTGAAGGTATAACATATGTGATATGGACCGTGCTCTTTCAGATTCTCGGCTGTTGTGATTTGACTTCTGAGCTGATCGTGATGATGATGATGATGATTCAGACTCTTCTGTTGTTAATACAGTATAATGACAGGCCTGTCAAATCATCAGTCTGAAGTGTGAGGTTCAGATAATGACCCAACACACAGAGACACACACAGAGACTGACAGAATCTCATCATCAATCCTTCATCTCTC
Organism: Barbatula barbatula; assembly: GCA_037178815.1. Taxonomy (NCBI): domain Eukaryota; kingdom Metazoa; phylum Chordata; class Actinopteri; order Cypriniformes; family Nemacheilidae; genus Barbatula; species Barbatula barbatula. The sequence continues at coordinate 1,116,971 of CM074092.1, read as the reverse complement.
ATTTATACTCGATGTTATAGAGCCATCAAATCAACATTTTCTTTGGTGGGTTTTAGGTTTTGTACTACAAAATCGTTTTCTTTAGGAAAAATAGACATATTGTACTTATCACATGTAAATATTTAAATGCAATAAGGATTAAATGACCAAATGCTTATTGATAGTCCTACTAATAATGGCTCATTGATATTCAAGTCTGATCTCTGTTTCTTGCTGTTGTGTTTGACTTTTTTGTCTCATTGTCTGTTGAACACAGCATGTTTACATTGTGTTTTATGTTTTTTTTAAACTCTGGGCCCGGTTTTTCAAAAGGTTTAATCCGGATAAAATTGATCTGGATTTGGTAATCCTTTTTTTGCGATCCGTGATCACGTAATCCATCTTACTTTTGGAGCCAGTTTTTTAAAGCAACATCGGATTGGATCAATCTGATCCGGATAGGAACTTTTCAGGATCACCAAATCTGGATAACCAGTGCTGGATAACCAGTGCTCAAACAGGATAGGAAATCACAATGTTGAACTATAGATATGTAAAGAGCAACAAGTGTAATAGCCAATGTGGGGTCAATATAAATTTATTTTTTATTTGAAATGAAAACACACACATTTAAAAAAAAAACTAAAAACAAGAAAAACCCCACCCCATCCTCTTGCAGTCCGCTCATCTGAGACCTACAACACTGTACATTGAGGATATTTATAACAAGCATCAAGTATAGATATATTGAATTAAAAAAAGACTTAATGTCAAATACTCCACAATAATTTCAGACTTCCTCATGTGATGTGGAGAGACCAGCTTGTCTGAGAGTAGCCTTTAGGAGGCGGATCTCAAGTCTGGCCTTGGTTTGCTGCACTATTTCTGATTTGGTTTTGTATTGGATTTAAAAAATCAGTGATTGCCATTCTTTGCATTTTTTTGGTTATTCTGTAATCCTTGCATGCATCACTAATAAATATTCTAAAAACAACAATATTTTCGATTGTGATGAATATATATATCAATTAGTGACAGAATAAAATGTATTGTTTTTGGTTTGGATAATTATTTTATGAGGCCAAACTCTTTCTACTTTGCTTTAGGCCTATACTGAAAGGCTGAATACGTTTAATCACTGTAGCCTGACGGATGAACAAATACAATTAAAACCTTATGAATAAATAGGATATCTTGTAAAATACTGCATGATCCAAATATAGTATTATTTGATAAATTTTTTAAGTTTTCATTACATTTTGGGCATGAAATCCACGGTGAATCCACCCTTCTGATGGGATCAGTTTAATCCAGATATTTTGGATCAAAGTGATCCAAATCCTACAAAAAAAGTTCAGAAAAACCCAAACTAAAGGTTTGATCCGGATCAAAACCAAGATTGGATTACGTGATCTAATCCGATTATGTGATCCGTTTTTTTCTTTTGAAAAACACATTTTCAAGATTTGATCAAATCCGTTATTCAAAATCCTAGTGGATTACTTTTGAAAAACTGGGCCCTGGAGATGAAAGCCTGACACATTTCGATGACATGAAACAAAGTGAATGTTGACTCAGCTGTTTTTTGTCTAGCGGAGGCATCGATGAACAGATTCTGTTCAGCTTTGTTCGAGTCACTTGGGCTTTTTAATGTGTACAATGTAAACTTCATAGCGAAGATCCTTCATTCAGATGTGATGTATTCAACAAAAAGTTTTGGTGTCCAGTCCGTCTCGCAAAGTGCTTTGACAAAACTTCCATCGCAGGTACACCGGTTTCTCTTCACTCGTGTCTTGACATGCTGTCGGATGGGTTCATCAAACCTGCACGTCTCGTTTGTGCAGTTTACCGTGATGAATTCTCTCACCACGCATGACCCGACCGTCTCGTGTCAGATGTAGAAGACATCAGGTAAACCTCAGGATACGATGAGAATGGATTCGTAAGAGAGCTATTATGTGTTCAGGTGATCACAGACACCAGATCACTGAGTGAAATCTGCACTCTTTGTCTGTTTATAATGGACGTTTTGTTTTTGGATGAATGCGAGACGGTTTGTGGACGAGTCTGAACGATATCTGACTTGACGTGTTGTTTTATCTCATCAGAGAAACTGCTGTAGATTGTGTGTTTAATACTAAACAACAGAGATGGAGAAAGATGCATAAAGTCACAGCTCGATCAAATACCAATATTACATTTACCACGAGCTGCTGTTGTAAGGGATTTCAGAATCCAGATTTGATTCAGTGATCTTCTTGATGATCTTTTGTGTGTTTTGGTCATGAATATGAAGTCTCTGCTGGTGGTTTTGGTTTACTAATAATAACCGATGATACATGGCAGGGTTTAAAGGAGAAAATTCATCATCATAATAACAATCATCCCAGACTTCTTTATTTCAGTGAACTATTCCTCTCCCTAGATATTTAGTATTAGGGAAACAGTTGAAGGAAACGTGTCCTCTAACGTCTTAAGCAGGTTTTTGGCCCAAAGAAAAAAAAGGATTTTGGATGTTTTAAAATGTGAAGAATACGGTATGTGTCATATATTTTCCATTCAGCTTTTAACAGACGCAGACATTATGATGCTTTGCTTCTTCATGTGAGAATGAGGAGAATATGTAGGTCATTGAAATGCGGCCGTGGACTAAACCCCTCTCTTACAAAAGCTATTTATACCCACACTAAAGAGAGAGAGAGAGACTTTTATTTTCTGGACAGACACAGGCACACAGAGAGAGAGAGAGAGAGAGAGAGAGAGAGAGAGACTTTTATTTTCTGGACAGACACAGGCACACAGAGAGAGAGAGAGAGAGAGAGAGAGAGAGAGAGACTTTTATTTTCTGGACAGACACAGGCACACACAGAGAGAGAGAGAGAGAGAGAGAGAGTTAGTGGGTGTGTGATAGAGATTTACTGTAGATGTAGGTGTGTACATGTGTGAGTGCATTTCTGTGAGTGCGTGTGTGTGTGTGTGTGCACGTGTGTTTGTGCGTGTGCATTTATCTGTGTGTTTGCATTCCTGTGTGTGTGTGTGTGTGTGTGTGTGTGCATTTCTCTGTGTGTGTGTGTGTGTGTGTGTGTGTTTGCATTTCTGTGTGTGTGTGTGTGCATTTCTCTCTGTGTGTGTGTGTGTGTTTGCATTTCTGTGTGTGTTTGCATTCCTGTGTGTGTGTGTGTGTGTGTGTTTGCATTTCTGTGTGTGTTTGCATTCCTGTGTGTGTGTGTGTGTGTGTGTGTGTGTTTGCATTTCTGTGTGTGTGTGTGTTTGCATTTCTCTGTGTGTGTGTGCATGTGTGTGTATTTGTGTGTTTGCATTTCTCTCTGTGTGTGCGTGTGTGTGCATTTCTCTGTGTGTGTGTGTGTGTTTGCATTTCTCTGTGTGTGTGTGTGTGTTTGCATTTCTGTGTGTGGATGTGTCTTTTTGCGTGTGTGTGTATTTCTGTGTGGGTGTGTGTATTTTTGTGTGTGCATTTTTGTGTGTGTGTGCATCTGTCTTTTTGCGTGTGTGTGTATTTTTGTGTGGGTGTGTGTGCGTTTGAAAATTTCTGTGAGTGCGTGCGTATGTGCGTTTGTGTGTGTATGCATTTGTGTGTACATATCTTTTTGTGTGTTTGCGTTTCTGTGAGTGCATGTGTGTGTTTCTGTGAGTGTGTGTCTGTTTGCGTTTCTGTGAGTGAGCGTGCGCGCGTGTGTGTGTGTTTTTGTGAGTGTGTGCGTGTGTATGAAGGGTATGTGTGTGCGTGTGAAAGAGTGTAATTCATGTGACGTTGTTAACACACATCACATCTCTCTGGTCCTGGTGTTTTTGATTTGTATTTAGATCAAATATAAGATTTAACAGCCACACTGATCTGAGATCACAGGTGAAGGGCACATCACGCAGGTCGAGTTTGCCCCCTTCTGGTAGATATCATAACTACATCATTCTGATGTCAAAGAGGATTTTAGACAGACGGAGGCTGTGATTGTCTGTGTGTTTGAGAATATAGATTAAGATAATGTGCAAAAGCTTCTTGATTGTTTTTTACGAAAAGAAGAGACAAAATGATCCTAAAGGTGATACTTGAAAATCCACATACAGTTTGTACTGTAGCCGTGCTGGTCAACCAGTTTATAACCACATGCCACGATCCAAAATACTGTTGTCATTGATGGATTTATTCTTGATGTAAATCACACAATCAAAAAGTAAGTGTCTTTAGTGCTGGTACACTTGTTTGGGAATAGATGAGAGAGACGGACGGTTTGGTTTGGTTTTGATGTTGTGAATCTGACCTGTGGTTTGTTTCAACATTAATAACACACACTGATATATTTCTCTCTCTGCAGAAGCAAACAGAGGAATGAAACTCATTGACAAACACTGTAAGTTCATTAAACACACGGGCCGGCCTAGTCATGTCAGACAGTGAACATGTGCGCGTTCAAACACGTCACTTCATTTATAATGGATTGTTCAGTAATGTGTGATGGTTTTAAAACCCCTGTGAGCTCTTTACACAACATTTTAATGCGACGCTTCACCCAAATCTAGATTCTGTCATCATTTATTCTCTCTCATGTGTTTGTAAACCTGTATGTGACTCTTTTCGGTGGAACACAAGAGAAGATATTTTGAGAAGTGGGGTTTTGTGGTTATGTAATGGAAGTCAATGGGGTTCAGTGTTGTTTGATACTTTTGCTTTGTGCAGAGGACCGACAGTCAGAAAAAAAAAGATAGATTCTACCCAAAATAAAAATGATTGTGTCATTTTTAGTCAGTGCATGGACAGAGGCAAATTATTTTCTAAATTAAATTCGAGACAAAATTCTCTGCTATCATCTTGTCCTTTTATGTGCAATAGAGTGTAAAATAGGTCATCTGAGTAGGACATAAAAGAAGTGTTTGTATGCGTGTGTGTGCATTTGTGTGCTTGTGAATAAGTGTGTTCACCCCGTTCTACCGCACTGTCCAGAGAGAGAGAGAGAGAGAGAGAGAATTTCAGAGATGTTTTTGGACCTTCATACAGCCTGAACATCTACAAACATCATAATTCTACTTCCTGTTTATCAAATAATCTGCGTTTGGTGCATTATCATCTCGCTCTCAGAGAGATCAAAACAGAACTGAATGCTTAAAGTCTTCTCTTACTATTTTCATCTCTGCGAGGTTCGGTTGGGCCTGACCAATCAGGAAACGGTGTGTGCTGTGAATATGCATGACATGCTAATTCCTGTTATCTTCTAAGATGTGTGTTTATAACAGGGATACAGTCTCTTCCCGGCGTGCATCATTTAATATTGGCCCGCGGCGGGTTTGTTTAAGGACGAGCGTGGACCCTCAGGGTGATCTGAGATCTATCCGTTCTCGATTGAACCGCTTTAGCTGTTATGACCCAGCTCACCATCTTATCATCCATAAACAGAAGAAAGATAAATTCACAGCCAATGATCGAAGAAACAGATTGCAACGGATAGTGTGCTTCCTGAACTCTCTGTTAGTCCCTTTGGATGAAAGCGTCTGATAAATGACTAAATGTACTCAAAGCATCAAAGATGGGGTAACACACGCGGTTCCTGCCAATCTCATATTCATCTTCAGTACCTATAGAGTAGTGTTGCACACTTCGTAAGTATTTAGTATTTTGATCAAATTTATAAAAGAAAGATACAGCTGTATGATTATTTCTGGAAAAGATGAGCTGCTGGAGGCGGGCAGTGGGACGGAACTACAGCACGAGCGCACAACACATCCTCGCATTGATTCACTATAAGTCTGTGTTTTTACATTATGCACGTACACGCGCCGATTGTCAGCAAAACACAGACATATGACTTAGTTTGACTTACCCGGCATATTTTAGCGCTGAGACCGCGTCATCTATCACCATCTCCAAACCCAGGGTTATATCCACCGTTTATATAACATCCATCTCTGAAATGCAGTGAACAAACAAACACAGCTGAACTTCCATCAGCCGAGTGATGGGATTGCTCTTTCTCACGCTGGATGGTTGGGCACGGTCTATCTTTTCAGGGAGAATTGTCCAATAAGCGACTAAGAACCCTTGTTACCAAAAGGGAATCCATGTTCGACAAAAAAATGGCCGAACTCTGGCGGAGTGAACCGAGCACAGAAACGTTCTACGTCATACGATCAAATCGTTTTTAAATAAGTTAAGCTTGAGAAGCAGCACGTTTAACAGTGTAAAGAAGTCAGAATGCATGAAAAAATATATTTGTCTAATGATATTTGTTATGCTGTGTTATTACATCACACCGTCATGTGCTGTGTTTTGTATTTCCAGTGTACATCTCATTTCAGCCTCAGGCGTCTGTACAGTCACCTCAAGATGAGAGCGGGATGAGAATCCTCTTCCATTAGTCATTATGAATCTGCTTGGTTTGTTCTTTATAAAACCGTCTCTGGGGACGCTGGCTCTTTTATTTTTATTAACGTATTCTGTACTTTGGCAAGACTGTGAGATATTTTCAGATTAATAACTGAATGCAGAATAATGCTCATACTGTATCTGACTGGCGTATTTTGAGGTCATTACAGGATTTTCTCAGCCATGCCATTAAAGAATAAACTTTTTCAGTGAATGAATCATGTCAGTGCATCATCTCAGTTGTCATGTTTATTTTTACACTCGGTTTTATTCACACAGGATCTGTAAAGAGAAAAGACTTGATGCTCTAAACACAGAAGCATCAGGCTGCCGGACACCTTATACAGCAGCTCGTTTCAAGCTTTTCATGTCTTTTATTAAATAGTTTTACAAGTCTCTCTCTCTGTCTCTCTCTCTCTCTCTCTCTCATCTGTCTGGGTCAGAGGTCATCAGTGAACCATCACTCACAGTGTAGGGCAGGTGTATACATCCATGACCTCTGACCTTCTGCGGTTTCAGTTTTAATGAAGGACAGAATGTGGTGCATCTGCAGTTCTGCGTCTCTTAACACGCCCATGAAACACGATCACAATAAAAACACAATATAAAGGGGCTGTGATGTATATATGTGTGTGGAATAACACATGACATGGATTTCTAAGTAATTAAATCAGACAGTTGTTGACCTATAGGACAAACAATAAGGGGTTAAACATATTTGTACCTTCATGAGCACACTTTCACACTCTTTTCTTTTCCTGGTTTATTTTGTGTGTTTATCAGTAAACTTTAGTGTCATGAGCTGTGTGCAACTGTGAACTGTGTCTCTCACTGTTTGATTCCTCTAAAGGATGAAAGTAGAGCAGAGGAGGATGCTGGGAGTTTATACTGAAAGTCTTAAATAGGACAGAGAGAGAGAGAGACGGTGAGGTTTAGAGTACAGCAGAATACAACATTTACTTTTACAGCTTATTCAGCGACGTCTTTGTAAATATGAATACATTTCTAATCTTGTAAATGTGTTTGTTGTAAAAAATACAAAATCTTTTCTTTGTATTGTCAGTTTAGACAAACCATAAGCTCTGAATATCTGAAATGGACAAAAACTTCAAAAAGTTTAGTATAGTAAAAGATTTATTAGTCCTGTGATTAATAGACGGTTTCATCTTAAAAACATAAATAAACGTTACTGCGCACCCCAACTGAACTACACATTCACAAACAATAAAGCGCCTGTAGACTATTTCTGATAACAATCAAAAGAACCCAGAAGAAGCGTTACTTGGCTAAACTTGTCTCTCCGATATTTTGAATTTATACTGCGATACCAAGCTCAACCGCTAGATGTCAGTGTACCATAAGCTTTCTACAAACCAATTCAACAAATCGTTTATTTAATACAAGTATAAAACAGTAAAATATAAATAGTAATATTATTAGACACTAACCAAACCCAAACTGGAAGTTAATGTGTGTGTGTGTGTGTGTTCTCATCCTAGTCTCTCTTCTCTATTTCAGGAGACAAATGAAATTGTGGCCATTAAGAAGTTCAAGGACAGTGAAGGTACGGCCTCTTCTCCTCTACAGATGTTTCTAATCTCCGCTATTATGCGGAATAACTGCATTGAGAATGCATGAAGAAGAAACAAGAGCTTGTTCACGTGACCTGCTTTATACACTATAATAAGATAAATAACCATCCAAATAATCTTTCATTTGACGTCTATATCATTGGGCTACATTACTTTCAAAGGATCTTCCATTTAAATGTCTGTTGATGTTAACTTAAGACTGACAAAGTAATTCAAGACAATGTAACAGAGATGGTTACCCAGATTTAGCACGTCATATTAAAACATGATTAGTGAAGACAGGAAGCTCTGATCTCTCTGATACGGCAGAAAATGAGGAGGTGAAGGAGACGACCATGAGGGAGCTGAAGATGCTCCGCACGCTCAAGCAGGAGAACATCGTAGAGCTGAAGGAGGCGTTCCGCCGGCGGGGGAAACTCTATCTGGTGTTTGAGTACGTGGAGAAGGTGAGGGACACCTGGAGACCTTCAGCTGAACGCTGTTTGATGAGATGAGGATCTGATGTGTGTGTGTTATAGAACATGCTGGAGCTGTTAGAGGACATGCCGAACGGAGCTCCACCGGAGAAGGTGCGAAACTACATCTACCAGCTGATCAAAGCCATTCACTGGTGCCACAAGAACAACATCGTACACAGAGGTGAGAGACCACATACACACACACACACACACACACTACCACACGTGATGTACACACTCATACAACTACACACTCGTACACTGCAACACTCGTACACTACTACACTTTCCGTACACACACATGAATAAACACACACACATACACAAGTGTACTACTACACACTCACACATACACTACTACATGCGTACACTACTACGCATCCTGTACACACACATGAATAAACATACACACATACACATGTGTACTACTACACACACACACGTACACATACATCCCCCCCCCCCCCCCCCACTACATTCCAAACATGCTGTACACACGCATACACACGTATAGTATTACATACACACACACGTACACTACCACACATGCTCTACACACACATACACACGTAAACTACTACACACACGCACGCACGCGCACGCACGCACGCACACACACACACACACACACACACGCAGAAAACTACTACACACAAACACATACAATACTACACACACGTACACTCATTACACATGCTGTACACACACACATACAATACTACACCCACGTACACTACTACATATACTGTACACACACACACACATCCACTCGTACACTACTACATATACTGTACACACACACACACATCCACTCGTACACTACTACATATACTGTACACACACACACACATCCACTCGTACACTACTACATATACTGTACACACACACACACATCCACTCGTACACTACTACATATACTGTACACACACACACACACCAACACACACACACACATCCACTCGTACACTACTACATATACTGTACACACACACACACATCCACTCGTACACTACTACATATACTGTACACACACACACACATCCACTCGTACACTACTACATATACTGTACACACACACACACATCCACTCGTACACTACTACATATACTGTACACACACACACACATCCACTCGTACACTACTACATATACTGTACACACACACACACATCCACTCGTACACTACTACATATACTGTACACACACACACACACACTCCACTCGTACACTACTACATATACTGTACACACACACACACATCCACTCGTACACTACTACACACTCTGTTCACACAAACACACACACGTTTCACAGACACTCTCCCATCGTTCTCTCTCTCTCTGTGTGTCTAGATATCAAGCCAGAGAATCTCCTCATCAGTGCTGAAGATGTTCTCAAACTCTGTGACTTTGGTGAGTTTCTTCAGTCATGTGATCAGAACTGTGTGTGTGTGTGAGAGAGACTGCTGTTGTTTTCATGTGGGACACACAAGTCATCTGCTCCACACACATACGTCTCACTACAGGTTGATCTGTCTGTACTCAAGCACACAGTGTTGTGAAATATAGTTGCTTCTGTAGTAAAGCGTTCCCTCAGATCAGGTTTTTGTTTCTGATGTGTGTTGTTATTTCCGTCAGGTTTCGCTCGGGATCTCTCTGAAGCCACCGATGCAAACTACACTGAATATGTGGCCACCAGATGGTACCGTTCACCAGAACTGCTGCTCGGGTCAGTTCAGTGTGTGTGCGTTTGAGAAATATCAGATTCATGTCGTGTTAAATACATTAGCTTTATCTCACACCAAAACATCTCTCTATCTGTGTGTCTCAGGGCTCCGTATGGGAAGGCAGTGGACATGTGGTCAGTGGGGTGTATTCTGGGCGAGTTGAGTGACGGTCAGCCTTTATTTCCGGGTGAGAGTGAGATCGACCAGCTCTTCACCATCCAGAAGGTTTTGGGTCCTCTGCCTCCAGAACAGATGAAGCTCTTCTATAATAATCCGCGCTTTCACGGCCTACGGGTCAGTCTGTCTGTCTCTATCAAAACCTCACAACATGACATCAGATTTGAGCACATGAACATCTGCTGGGTCTTCATGTCAGTTCATGTTGACATTCTTGTAAAGGTCTTAAAGTATTTCAGTCTTTTATTTCATATGAGCTGCATGTGTAATGAAGAAGGAATCAAGATGGATGTCAGGAGTCTGAACTGAATATACTTCAGATGATGTGAAGAGTGTTTTGGGTTATGATGAGTGTAGCTGTTGATCATACAGTGTGTGTGTGTGTGTGTGTGTGGTGAGTTCCCATCAGTGAGTCATCCACAAACCCTGGAGAGAAGATATCTTGGGATCATCAGTCCAGTCGTGCTTGACCTAATGAAGGTAAGAGAAATGTGTGTTTTTAAGAGTGTGAAAATTCGTGTGTAATTGAAAGTGTGTGTGTGGTAATTTGTGTGTGTGCGCATGTGTGTGTAATTGTGTATGCTTGTGTGATATTGAAAGTGTGTGTGAGTCTGTGTGCAATTGAAAGTGTGTGTGCATGTGTGTAATTGAATGTGTTTGTGTGTGTGTTTGCATGTGTGAGTCTGTGTGTAATTGAATGGGTGTGTGTTTGCATGTGTGAGTCTGTGTGTAATTGAATGTGTGTGTGTGCATGCGTCAGTCTGTGTGTAATTGAATGTGTGTGTGTGTGTGTGTGTGTGTGTGTGTGTGTGTGTGTGTGTGCATGCATGCGTGTGTGTGTGAGTGTGTATGTGAATGTGTGTGTGTGTGTGTGTGCATGTGTGTGTGGGTAATTGAATGTGTGTGTGTGTGTAATTGAATGTGTGTGTGTGTGTATGTGTGTGTGTGTGTGTGTGTGTGTGTGTGTGTGTGTGTGTGTGTGTGTGCTTGTGTGATATTGAAAGTGTGTGTGTGAGTCTGTGTGCAATTGAAAGTGTGTGTGCAAGTGTGTAATTGAATGTATTTGTGTGTGTGTTTGCATGTGCGAGTCTGTGTGTAATTGAATGTGTGTGTGTTTGCATGTGTGAGTCTGTGTGTAATTGAATGTGTGTGTGTGCATGCATGTGTCAGTCTGTGTGTAATTGAATGTGTGTGTGTGTGTGTGTGTGTGTGTGTGTGTGTGTGTGTGTGTGTGTGTGTGTGTGTGTGTGTGTGTGTGTGCATGCGTGTGTGTGTGAGTGTGTATGTAATTGAATGTGTGTGTGTGTGCGTGTGTGTGCGTGTGGTAATTGAATGTGTGTGTGTGTGTAATTGAATGTGTGTGTGCATGCATGCGTGTGTGAGTGTGTGTGGGTGTGTAATTGAATGTGTGTGTGTGTGTGCATGTGTGTGTGTGCATGTGTGTGTACATGAGTCCATTTGTGAATTTGTGTGTACATGAGTGTGTGTGTGTTTGAGTGTGCTTGTGTAAATTTATGAGAATTTGTCCATGTTTGAATTTGTGTGTATATGAGTGTGTGTGTGTGTTTAAGTGTGCTTGTGTAAATCTGTGGGTAATTGTGTGTGTGTGTGCTTGTGCTTGTGTGAAACCTTGACCGATGTCTGAGATGCTCAGAGTTGTTTGCTGATGGATGATGTTTTTTTTGCAGTGAAGTCCTCCGCAGTCAAAGATGAAGCGGGTGGAGGTGGAGGGGGACAGTAAATGTCTTGAGAAGTGTTCGGTGCATTGCTCACATCGGTGGTGTAGAAAGATGCTTAAGCTGTGATGACACTAGCAGAAAAAGAGGAGAGCAGTGACTAGTAGTCCCTTAGGTCACGGAGGATGTCAGACATCAAAGGGCATGAGGGGGAGGACCGAGGTTATCTAGACAGGATGTAAGTGTTGGAACACAAGGTGTCGGTGGAAGTGTCAACATCAAGAGATGCAAAGTTGGAGTGAAGAGATGATGTCACTTTAGCAGAGAGGGTGCTTAAGGGAGAGAGAGAGCGAAGGTTCCGTCTGAAATGAACTGGTGGTGGTGTAGGTGTAGTGCATGTAGGAGTATGAAGAAGTGGTCAGAAAAGTGAAGAGGTGTGACTTTAATGCTATCTGTGGTGAAGTTACGGGTGTAGATGAGATCAAGCTGAGTACCGGCTGTGGCGAGGCGCGTCAGGTTGAACGAGGCGGTGAGGGTGTGGATGTCAGAATGTGCACGTGTGTGTGTGTGTGTGTGTGATATTGTAAGTATGTATGAGATTGTGTTTGTATGTTGTGAGTTTCTGTGAATGTTGGAGGTTCTTTACATAACCACACAGCTCAAGAAACATTCGAGCAATGGGCAGGGATTATCTTAAAACAAGACTAGCTTTAGTTAAATTAGGATATTTAAGTCACTTTTACAAAAAACATAGCTGGGCACATCTTGAGACAAAACAATCATAATGAAATATTTGAAGATATGTCAGCGCATGTTGTTTTTGAACTTTAAAGTGAGGTGTGTTGGACTTAAGCCCTGTCCGGGAAACCCCCTCTTTACTGTATGTTTACGTTTCTTTAAACTAAATGCAAAGATTTCAATGTGAGAATTGAGATCTGAACATTTTAGGGGGATCATAAATCAGCCAAATCGTGTTTGACTTTATATCTGATAACAAGGATTGGAAATGGTTGTCAGGGTGTTGCTATGTGGGGGTTAATGTAATGATTTTATATTGCATAAAACAATGTTTTTCTTTCATTTGTTGCCTATTGTGAATTATTGGACAGAGATGGAAATCGGTCACAGTTGTTCTCCCGTTAGCCTCCTCACGAGGAACTTGTATGAAATATGAAATGATCAAATCAATCAGTGTTTGTTTGTTAGTTTGTTTGTTTACACACATTAATGACGTTTCTCTTTTGTGATGGTGGTTTGTCATTATAACAGCTTTCTGAGTAATGTTGTGGTGCAGATGCAAGGTCATTCGGTTCTTTCTTCACCGGTGGACCGGTCACTGTTAAAATGACGACTGTGACAACACCTGTACAGTACAGTTGACTGACTTTAGTCACATGTCTGATGGTGTGAGAGCGATAGGTTATAAAACTCATTTAATCCGTGAGATAATTCTGCAAGTATCAGGAGAGTTTAATACACTATAGTGTGTTACTTTTGTTAGTGGTTAACAGTGACTAGGATGTTGTTTCATTCGATTATAATTCATTTATTCAGTCATTTTCAAAAGAGAAACTTCAGAAAACTTAAACATGAGCTGATGTTCTTCCAGGACCGTTTTTCAAGAATGTGTCGAGACAAAAATACATCTTTTGATCCAGTAATAAAATCTGGATGATTTTTATTTTGACAGATGATGCTTGTACTGTTTGTGTTTCGTCTGTTTGTGTCATTGACTGCGTCATTTTGTTTTCTGGATGATAATAAATGTGCGTGGGGTGAATATCAAAAACCTGTCTGCTCTTGTATTAGCTACTCGAGCTACTAAAGATAAATGAGCAAAATATGTTTTCAAAGTCAAAGAAGTCTGTTTCCCCCACCATGAAGCAAAAAATCTTATATTTTATGATAATTATATAATAATGTTTGTTATTGTGACAATAAAATATAATATTATTTCAAATAGAAAATGTTTATGCATCATATTGGTATACATTGTTTTGAGTTGCTGATATAGGTTCAATAATACTGTACTTACAGTAAATCAGATTCCAGTTAAATTCACCATTGAGAATATTTATGATAATGAGAATTTGTGGGAATGTTACAAAGTCAAAAGTCCTAATAGCCATTTTTTACTCAAAATCTGTGAACTGAACACATTGACGGTTTTCACTTGTGTTTGTGTTATTCTGACCGTGTTTTTGCATTTTCAGAACCTGTTGCTGTTGAATCCGAACGAACGCTTTCTGACCGAGCAGAGCCTGAACCATCACGCCTTTCAGACCCAGCGGCTGACGGAGCGACCCGGCCCGCTGACACCCACACCCATCCGCTCGTCTAAGAGGAAACCTCTTCTGGACAACAGCGCCCCCAGCAGGTCTGGAGGGTGACACAGTTCTGCTTTAAAGATTCATAGCATCTCACTTAAAAAATTCACGATAAACTCTCTGTGTGTTTTCAGGGGTCATGGGGTCAAGGGTTCAGGTCACCATCGCTCCAACAGTAGAGACTGCTCCAGTCTGCCGCGTCACGGCCACGAAGACCTCCACCCGTCCAGCACTGAGGCTTTCCTCAACGGCTCTGCGCCGTCCCCCAACAGCTTGAGTCCGGTTATGCATCCCAAATCCTTTCAACCGCTCAACCGCTCGGCGTCCTGCGGTAAAGACCTGGCCAGCCTGCAGCACGCTAAAGATGCCAAATCCAAACTCTGTGACTTTGATTTTGGCAAACCTAGTGACGGACCCGGAGCGAAATACCTGAAATCCAACACGCCTCGTTCTCAAAACCGTCACTCCTTCGTGGAGGGCAAGAACAACACAATGACAGGAGACAGGGAGAAACTCAGTCGCCACGGCTATGGTGAATCAACGGCACCACCTGTGTCGTCGGGCGGGAAGGCGTCGTCCTCATACCTGAGTCTGTCAAAGAGTCACGGAGCACTCGCCGACTCCAAGTCTGTCAACAACCTCAGCGACATGCGCCTTCACCCGGACGACCCCTCCGGGTCTCCACGGTACTTCCCCGGCAGCTGCCTGGACCTAAACATGAACCTGCCGCCTCCAGGCAGCCCATCCCTGCAGCACGGGGACCGATCTGGACACAGTCCCGCTGTGGGCCGGCGCAGCAAAATGGAGCGAGAGGGAAGCGCGGTGGAGATGTCCGGTCGGCGCTCCTCGTCGCGGCAAAAGAGCCAACAGCAGAACGATGGCAACTCCGGCGACTCGCTCGACCCTGGAGGCGGAGGAGGACTCAACATCCCCTCCCCTCGGGATTTCCCGTATGGTGTGGGCTATACCAGCCCTTTCTCCTCCCAACAGCGCCCCCACAGGCATTCCATGTACGTAAGAAGAGAACGAGGGCGACCCCACGGGGGTGAGACGGGCGGGTTAGTGGTGGGACAGGGAATGCCCACCAGAACGAGCAGTCTACAGCTCCTCACCCCTCAGCTCCAGCATCGAACCCTGCCGAGACAAATTGGCAGCTCAGTCTCACGGGACGCAGGGTTAGATGACATCAGGGTGGGTTGAAGCTCATTTTTGGATCTTTGTTGTTTGTCTCGTTGAGTTTGCTGCTTCAGAGCACTGCGGTGTGCTTTCTAATGCTTGTGAGATGTGTGGAGAGACGTGTAGCTGTCTTCCAAACCCTAGTGCACTCCTGTCTGCCGTCTACAACTCTCGTGACTGATCTGAAACGTTCTTTTTTGCTAATTGTTGTTGGTGCTCACTACTCCATCCATTTTAGGGCCTATAATAGATATAATGGGTTTGGAACCGATTCTGCATCTATGTGAGTGTGTGATTGAATGTGTGCCGGCTGCTTTTTGCTTTACCTGCTGTCATCTTTCCATAAACAGAACGACACGGCGGCCGCAGAGGTCAGTCACACGCGACCCTCAATCCGGGAGTCCACACGGGACAGCACTTCCGCCTTTCACACGGCCCGACAAAAGAGCGAGGTCCGCATCATCCAGCTGTCTCTCTCTGTTTCTGCTGCACATTTCTCTGTTTGCTTTGCTCTTTTTGCCTTTTTATTCTGATTTACAAGCTGTGATTTTAGTTTTGTATGTGTATAAATCATGGAAACACAATGGTTAACTTTTTTTTGGTGATGAGTCAGTGAGAAACAGTGAGTTCTGCACCATTCAGTATTTAACTGAGGATTCTAGGGCGGTGAAATGATTCATGGGCGATTGATCGTATCCAGAATAAAAGTTTGTGTTCACATAATTTATGTCTTTGTACTGTGCATATTAATTTAGTATTTATGAAAACATACACATACATGCCTATATTTTAAGAAAAATATAACAATTGTAATATAATTTATTGGTAAAAATTAACATAAATACATGTAAATATTTCTAAATTTGTATATGTATGTGTTTATCAGTGTTGGGCAAGTTACTCTGAAAAAATAATATGCAACAGTGTAATTAGATTACTGTACTAATGACTCTCTCCAAAAAGTATTGAATTACTAATGACTTTCTACTGATTACTGGCACACTTTGCATTTAAAAAAGTTCAATTCAACTGCTATAAGTGTTAAATAAAAGCTTCTGAAGAAACATATAAGAATAAACATAATCAATGCTTGAAATGGCACCAAAAAATGTGCATTTAAGTTTTCAAGTACTCATTCAGTAGTTCAATGTCTGCTCATGTTGTTTTTCGTTGGATTCAAAGAATTCCTCCATTAAGTTTCGTTGGGTTTCTTCTGTTACTTCAGCTCATTTCGGTTCAAAGTTTCAGATTTTTATTTGACCAACTCGCATGTGTGTGTTGTAGGGAGGCGTTTATCAAGAGCAGATCGCGGATGACAGCGGTTCAGCCAAAGAGAACCGAATGATCTACAATGACTCTGTCCCACGCCGGGTCGGGAGCTTCTACAGAGGTACGTACCATCTCACACACTCACGTTTCCAGTCTCTGATCATGAGAAGTGTTTCATTGTGTTTATATTTATCAGTGCCGTCCCCCAGACCTGATAACTCCTTCCACGAGAGTTCAGGGGTCACGATGGACGGCAGCCACAACATCCACCAACAACCCTATGACCCCTGGTGAGGTCACAGCTCTTCACACCCGCGTGTTTAAAGGCTTTATCATGTGTGTAACCGGTCACCTGTGCGTCTTGCTTTATGAGGGCGGAGTCTGAGGGTCTGGACAGGAGCCCACCTGAACCAACCAAAGAGAAAGAGAAACAGGGTTTCTTCAGATCCATGAAGAAGAAGAAAAAGAAGTCACAGACCGTGAGTCCGTAGGCAGTGTGTGTGTTTATGTACTTTACTGTAATGTGTGTGTGTGTGTGTGTGTGTGAAAGGTCCAAACCCGCCACGTATGTGAGACCCTGTGAACTTCTCGGCTCATTTAGTCTCTGTGTGAGTTTTGTCCTCTTGTATTGCAGACAGACGCTGGTGAAGACGGAGGTCCAGTCATGAGAAAACCTCTGTTTCCTCTTTTCTCCTCTCAGAGGAGCTTCACGCGGAGCTCTTCTGAGAGGTTTCGCCCCCTAGTGGCCACACAAATGGTACACGCGCGTCTTCATACTGTACATACACTGTACCCCGTCATATCCCTAACACGACTAAACCTCTCTCGCTGCATGACTTAACACGACTAAACGCTTCTTCCTCATTGGCTGCTAGGTCTGTGATGTCATAATTTGTCTTGTTCAGGAATGATTCGTGTTTGCACATCTGTACAGATTCAGAATCAGATTTATTGAGCAGATTTAAGAGAATTCTCACCCTGACGGTGGTATTATTCTGCTTTTCTTCACTTTTCTCTTAATAAACACTCTTTTTAAAGACATTAATCGCACGTTGTTTTGAAGGGGAACTGTGCGTATCTAACATTACATTAACATTACACAAGGAGCAGAGTCATCTTTACATAATCTATTGAATTAATATTACATTCATCTTGATAAAGCAATGAAGTGACTTTTAATTCTTCCAACTCCACGATGGATAACTTCAATTCAATATTACACACATTAGTGTGGATCGTATTCATGCAATTTTGACCATTTGTTTTTTGTGGGGAAGAGATTAAATATTTAGCTCAGTTCATATGTTAAGTTAATGAATGATTTGAGTGTGATTGACAGCACTGTATCACGTGTCAGGTGGCGAGCGAGGGGCCGGATCAGGTGCTGATGCAGAAATCTGTGCGGCCGTACGGACATCAGGGCAGCAGACATCGCACCCGCAGCAGAGACAGAGAGCGAAGCCGTGACAGAGAGACAGACCGAGAGAGAGACAGCGACTGGCCCACAGAGAGAATACCTGACACGCACTCTCAGGTACCACAACTTATTGACCGTACTCTACTTATAATGTACCATACTTTACCAGCCTCACACCTGCTTTAACATACTATACCATACTTAACCATTTTGTACCTCCCCGACACCTACTTTACCATAGTGTACCATACTTTACCACACTCACACCTGCTTTACTATTCTTTACCTCCCTCACATCTGCTTGACCACCCTTACCTGTTTTACCATGCTTTACCATTCTTTGCCATCCTCACACTTGTTATACCACACTGTACCATACCTTACAGTACTGTACCATACTGTACCATAGTGTACCATACTTTACCATAGTGTACACAACTTTAGCATGCTGCACCGTACTTGAGGGCCATCACACCTGCTTTTATCATGCTGTACCATACTTTACCATAGTGTACCATACTTTACCATAGTGTACCATACTTTATCATACCGTACCATACTTTACCATAGTGTACCATCCTTTACCATACTTCACCATACTGTACCATACTGTACCATACTGTACCATACTTTACCATAGTGTACCATACTTTACCATACTTTACCATAGTGTACCATACTTTACCATACTTTACCATAGTGTACCATACTTTACCATACTTTACCATACTTTACCATAGTGTACCATACTTTACCATACTGTACCATACTTTACCATACTGAACCATACTTTACCATAGTGTACCATACTTTACCATACTGTACCATACTTTACCATACTGAACCATACTTTACCATAGTGTACCATACTTTACCATACTTTACCATAGTGTACCATACTTATCCATAGTGTACCATACTTTACCATACTTTACCATAGTGTACCATACTTTACCATAGTGTACCATACTTTACCATACTTTACCATAGTGTACCATACTTTACCATACTGTACCATACTTTACCATACTGAACCATACTTTACCATAGTGTACCATACTTTACCATACTTTACCATAGTGTACCATACTTATCCATAGTGTACCATACTTTACCATACTTTACCATAGTGTACCATACTTTACCATAGTGTACACAACTTTAGCATGCTGCACCGTACTTGAGGGCCATCACACCTGCTTTTATCATGCTGTACCAATATGCTGTCAACTGTTTTGATAATCTCTCTCTCAGCCTTTGAAGTCCTTGCGGAAGCTTCTTCATCTCACCTCCTCGTCATCCTCTAACCAGACCGCCTCAGACCTGCACTATCCTCTACCGGCTCAGTCCTCCTCCAAAGGCGGGAGTTTCTCAGAGCCCCGCGGCCTCCCTGGCTCCGTGCAGGTCAAAGGTCGTCAGGCCGGTTATCCGGCTCCGGGCTCTCTGGAATCCACCTGGCACTCCACCGCTCTGGGTCGAGCCGAGGGAAACCCGTATCCCGACCAGCTGACCTCCAAACCGGGCCCGAACGGCTTCAGTCGCCATTTCCGTTCACGACTGCCAAACCTGAATGACCTTAAAGAGACGGCGCTGTAAATCTCGCGCAGCGCCCCCTTGTGGACCATTTCCTCTCGTATATTAAGGGTAGGCCTTTGTGTCTGGATCTTTATTTTTCATGGTTTTTATTTGATAGCGCTCCTTATATTAATTATGTAAGTATTGTATTTTTTTGTCATCGGATAACTACGGTCTAAAATAAGATGATATTTCTGGATGTAAATGGAAATATTTAAATGTATAGCACTGTATGTGCAGGCTTTAGTTTCTACTCTGGTCATAGTATATATTATCTGCATAGGTACTCTATAGGTATATTTGCATAAACAGTTCGAGCGATCGATGCATAGACGAAAGTATTGACTTTTATTTTCTAGTCATAGAATAAGACTACAGTATAGAATTATCACTTTGTCTTTGAGTAATTTCTGTTTACAGTTCTGTAAAATATATGGATATTAAGACTAACACGAGCTAACGGTAAGATTGTGTGCCTGTGTGTGTGTGTGTGCTGCCCAGATAGCACACGTGTTGTCTAGATGTTTGTGTTTTAACATCGTAAGAGGGCGAATTTAACATCCAATCGATCAAAATAAGACGAAGAGCTCTAAAACCTCAAACACGCGTGCGCTCTCTGGGTTTGCGTGAGTCTTTTGTAAGCCTTTAAAAAACCACAGCCAGTGAAATTTCTCAAGCCTTTTGAATGAAAACTAAAGCAAAAACGTCCACTCATACAGTACCAAATCTGACCAATCGTATGAAATGGTTGCGCCTCCACGTGCTGGCCGTCCATATCCACTGCGAAAGAAAACATTTTAAGAGAAGATATAATAAGAAAATGCCTTTTTTATTTTTGGAACCAGATTACTTTCTATGATATTTACTGTATGAGCGTCTCTCCCTCAGGTCATGAGTTCTTTGAACACTGCAAATACAATTTTACATGCAATATCAGATGCAGAGGTTATTTAGATTGTTTAACGTTTCTGCTTAGGGAAATAGAGCCAGTGTGTGTACGTAAGGAAAATAAATATTTCAAGAAATGTATGCAATATGTCATTTAACCAGATAATCCTTCTAAATAAAGAACGGGTTTCTCTAGAGAGGAGGCGTGTATGTGCTCAATGATTCACACATCAGTCGGGTACCAGAGATGTCAAAGACCAGGAGCTCCTGGAAAGCTGCAGGGCATCGGCGATATGCATCTCATTATTCTCCGATATAATTCATTCCTCCATCATATTCAGAATAGTGTCAAACGTCTGACAAATAATGATGAATTATCCGATATGTCACTCCAGCGTCTCTGTGCTCCACGTGTCTGTGATGTAAAGGCTGCACAATTGTTTTAATATTTGTTGATTTTTTTCCAGTGTCATAACAGAACATTGTGATGGATGGTGTACAGTCTTCAGACTCGAGAGGGAAGATCATTCAAATAAGCATAGGTTATCTGTTGATTTCAATAAAAACACTGTATTTTAATTTGTGGTCACAGATTTAATTCACTCCTGCGCTATTAAAGTTTGAATGAAAATCTTTCAGTTCATTAAAATTTGGAAATGATTCGTATTAATAATCGCAGAACAGATTCCGACATGACATACCAATTGTTTACAAACCTGCAAGACTTACATTAACATCATTTTGATTCTGTTCTCTGTACGTTATTACAAACAACAGGAACGTTTATGGTCATGTGTCCGAGGAATCGAGGAACATCTCGCGTCTTAACTTGATGAAAAACAGCATTGATGTGTTTTTTGTGCCATACCTTCTCTAATGTGCTTGTCGGCAGGTATGAAAGAGTTTCACATGTGTATTAAACTGAAGTCCACATGAAATCAAATCTGACTCGATTTACTTTAATTATACACATTTCTGTGTGGTTGAATATTCACATTTCTGTTTTTAATACAGTTTTGATCAACGTTCACGTGTTGTGACAATCAGAGGAAATTACAGATTGTTAACACTAGAATACTTGAGCTTTGTGAGGTCTTTCAGCACGTTCAGGTTCTTGATGTCTGAGTACTCAGCCATTCAAAAAGGGATTTATTAGATAATATTAGAGTCAATATTTCTCTGGTTAATACAGATTTGCCAACATCACAGTTTTACAGGATCTTCTCATAATTCTGGCTCACATTCTTTAAACACAGTGCATTTACAGAGACCATTAGTTGTCTAAATGTTTGACGTTTACATCTGTGATACGCAGTCATGTTGAATACAACACATTCAATTAATTCAGTTTTATTTAAGAAAAAAAAATTTGTTCTTGATTCAGTGACATCTTTAAAGTAACCAGTAACATTACATCTAATAAACGCAGCATTTTGTCTCTTCTATACAGACTCAAATACTGGTTACTAACACAAGCTATGGGTATATGTTGTTCACTGATCAGAGATCAGTTGTTTCATGTAGTAGAGATGCATGATTCAGTCAGATGCATTTGTTCATGCACAAGAGCAGTTCCAGGCGTATGGCGATGCGTGTGTGCCAGCCCAGAGGCAGAATCCGGAGGTACCGCGCCATGATGGGCGGCCGCAGGAGATTCTGCACCGTGGAGGAGCGATCCGTGTTGCCATAAAACACCTGACAGATAAACACAAACTACGGTCAAGAAGGTCATACAGTATATACGCATTGCTGGGGCTCATGTGGCCGTAATATTTCCCCCGTCTAAAACCTGTGAGCATCCAGCGGAGACACAATTCTACAAACTAATATTGATTTCATTTGTTGGTGGAATTCTGTTGTTTGAAAGTATGGGACCTAGCAACGGTAACTAAGAATGGGACGGTCAAATGTGGACACAAGGGAAATAGTTTAAGCTTAGTTTATAGTATTGTTATTATGTTTGGTTTTCATGTTCATTTTATTTACTTTTTAGTTTCCGCTTACTTTCACATTATTTTATTTCAGTTTTTCGCTTGGGGAGCATTTCTAATTTAGTTTTTTCTTATCCAATGTTTTTTATTTGACTTCAGACGTGTTTTAAAGTCCCAGTGAAATAAAAAAGGACCTATTTTTTCATGAAATATTGCAATTTCTTCTCAATGTGGGTCACTCTCTTTTTAAAAATGGTGTGCCCTCATAATCTTCAGTTAATATCTGAAAATGCACTTCCGTCCTGAAATGAATATCCATCTTAGATGATGTATGTTAGACGGCTTGGGCGGAGCATCCGTTAACTCCTCCCCTTCAACTGTCAGTCTGCTCCCAGTTCCATTTCCAAATGCAACGGCTGTTCTATCCATCCTATCAAATCGCAGAGAAAGACAGAGAAAGCCACGCCCACTTTTTTCTCATTCAAAGTCCATTTCACTCTGACTTTTATGACCTCTTAAATGTGGGTGAGTTTCTTCAAAATCCTTATCAAAGACAAAGATTAGACTGAGGACGGTGATTAAAACCAGATAAAATATTTACCCAAAAAACATAAATGTTCTAGATTCAGAGATTCTCTTTCCAAAGATGTGTAACAACTGCTGTGCAACAGCACAAACACAGATTGACGTTATAACTCGTCTTTGGCAGGTAACCGTTTATTTTTAAATGACGAGATAACTCATCGACGGCCGAGAAAGTCAATAGTTTTAGTAGAACATTCATCATTTAAAGGACTAGTAAAAAGTGTGAGACGTCATTCCTTCCTGAACTCTCTCATTCTGTCTGAGTTTAGGTTTTAATTGTGAATCTGATGTGTGTGAATGTCATGCGTCACCCTGTTATTTCCGTTCTGGTCTTTGTAATAGATCCAGTTGAGGCTGTCGTTGGTTCTGTACTGCACACTGTATTTGGTGGTCCATTCGTCAGCATCACAGCGTCCCTGAGTGAGGATCCCCGACACCACGCGTGCCTCCTGAAGATCCACCTGAAGCCACTGACTCGTGTCCTGAAATTTGGACAGCCATGCACACCTGACAGACGCATGAGAGACACATCATCTCAGTGTCCTCTGATGTGTTAAATGATGATGTGACAAAACAGAGACCGTTCACCAAAACAAAAGCTTCCATCAAAACATCTCTCTGTGGTATATATACACTGGATTTGAGTCTTTCAGGTGATGATCATTGATCAATTTTCTCATGTTGGTTATGAAGGTTAAGACTGGTAGAATCTACTCTTGTTGATTGATCAGATTGTCCCGGGACACTTACCCAAATCCCTGGCCGTTCAGTCTGGCCTTATTCGGAGTCCAGGAGGAGAACCAGCCCACATATTGATCCAGATTGGAGCATGACATCTGTTCCGCACGCACAGATCCCGACTCGAAACCCAGCGGTTTGTGATAAGGACACTCTGATGAGAAAAGAGGAACATGTGTGGTCATGTTTGGCAGGAGAGAGGAGCACTATTTCAGGATCTTTAATCTGAGCATCACATTCCTGCTTTAGTCATGAGATTATCTGCAGGTGTCCACACACACACACACTGACCTCTCTCTGGTTTCTCTCTCTCTCATGTTAACACATAGCTTTTCTATTCCCGGCTGAAGTCTGATCAAATTCATGTGTCAGTTTTTAAATTGACGCATCATGAATGATCAGGAATTGCGTAATTAAGCCAATTGTATAGATGCCCTGAATCATCTCTCTCTCTCTCTCTCTCACTCTCTCACTCACTGACCCGGCATGCAGTCCAGATAAGGGCTGAGTGTTGGTGGGGTGGTGCTGATGGAGGTGGTGGGTGGAGTGCCGGTGGGTCGAGATTGCTGACAGTCACAGCTGCAGCCGGTCTGTGATTGGTTGTCCTTTAGATTCATGTCTGCTTCATCATCATATGGCCACGGCATGTCTAACTCCTGACACACACACACACACACATATTATGACACTCAAATAATCACACAAGGACACACACACACACACACACGTATACTATACTCACCCCCTGAGTGTTGACCCTAATGAAAACTATTCCACAAATCAAAGAAAATGGAAACAAATATGATACCGTATCAAAAACTAGATCTATCGATCTATCTAAAGTCTCTATCTGCATCTAAATAAAATCAGTTAACAATTTATAAAAAAGATTATATTTCATTTTCAGAAAAGCACAAGAATGAAGGCAGCTAGACTAAAAGCACATGATTACTCAGAACAGGTGATGACAAGCACTTAAAGAAAGCTTGTCTTTAAATAACCACAGACTGACTGTGTGTCCAGATGATGTAAGAACACACACACACACACATATCACACACATTCTGTACCTTGAGCTAGAAGCAGCAGTAACACGTTCACAATCTTACGGTCCATCGTGTTATAGAGCGGATCTGAAGTGACAGAGAGCAGCAGTATTCAGTGTGTTCTGGATTACTGTAATCCACTGTACTATACATCCAATAATAACCCTGATCTCTCCCGTCCATCAGCCTTTGTTTCTCTCTACCAGAGGAAAATGGCATTTTACATTTATTCATTTAGCAGACGCTTTTATCCAATGTGCCCCTCATTATTGACGTGGATCAATGTTTATGAATGGAATAAAATTAAGAAAATGAATAGAAATGTTGAGTTTCTGCATTCAGGAGCATGAAGCATAAATTCTGTAAAGATAATTCATTCATAGCTGATGCGTTAACACTAACACTCTCTCTCTCTCTCTCTCAACAGATTTTGTTCTTTCTTTTGTTGAAGCTAGTATCTTTGTATTAGCACCTATTGTATTATTGCTGTTTTATGACATATAACTTATTGCTCCCTGAACTCTTTGTAAGTCACTTAACTGCTAAATGATTGAATGTAAATGTAGGTGTCCCGTATGATCGAAGTATCGCGAGAACGTGATCGCGAGAATGAGAGGTAATTAAGCTGAAGCGTTACACCTGTGCTGACATCAGCTGACACAATAAAGTGCCCAGGTGATGGTGAACTCTCTATTATAGTGCTGCAAGCGCCCTCGTGTTCACGTCACAGGTTCATCGGTCCTGTAAAGCGCGCTGATCATGAAAACAACATCTGACAGATCGCAGAAACCACAGAAGAAACGCAGGAGTGGTGTGACGCGGAAGAAGAGCACTGCGGCATACTCCGCCTACATGTATAAGATCGAAAAGGTAAACTCATTGTTAATTTGCCGATTTAATGCCAGCAGTAGTTTATTAAAGTCTTTTTGCCTTTTACTTTAGTTCCGCACAACGGAAACAGTCGCCGTGATGCGCCTTTTGACTGACGCGCATGCGCAGGTGGGATCAGAAGCCGCGCGTCTTTCCAAGTTCAACCGGAAGCGCGTTATCACGCAGCGCGAGCTCCACACCGCCGCTGTGCGCGCGCTACAAGAGAGACGCGCGTGACCCCTTGGGGTTGCCTTTCTGCATTTTAGACTCCTGTAAATAGAATTTAAATAAAGATGTTTTTTTAAGCGATGTCTGGGCTTCATTAAAGTTAAATGAATGCGCTTAAAGTTAAAGTAACATTAATTCTGATTTAGATTTGTGGAATTTGAATCAAGTTGACAGGCAGTTTGATTTAAAATCAGTCACTAGATGGCGATGTAGCATTTGTGGTTGGTTTATGTAGGTTTTTAATTATAACACAAAAAATCCTTACTGCTGGGGTACTTCACCCAGGTCAAGGGTGGCGTATTTAAAAATAAAAACTTAAATTTTCAATAGGACCGAACTCTAAGGGTAATCGGGTAGGTCATCATCCAAAATATCATTTAGAACCTTGTTTTATGCACATTTTAAATGCATTTTCATTTGTCACACCAAAACCACTTCTGTAATATGTAAAGTTATATCTTATATCATTTCTATTACATTAACGAGTTTTATATCATTTATATTTAGACATTTAGCAGACGCTTTTATCCAAAGCGACTTGCATAGTTCATGATGAAATAAGCGGTTTTATATATTTGAATCGTATATATATAAACACTAAATTGATATGAATAATGTTTATGTATTTGTGGTTGTGTAGTGTGATTATGGGTTCGTTTATCGCACAAGCAATTGGGTCTCGTCAAACTTCATGTGTTAACCAAACTGCTTCAACATTCCCTTTTAATTTTGACATTAAAATTTGACCCGATCGAGAGCCAATCCGGATGTCCGGGGGCCCCATGCACACCTTTGTGAGGTCATAGGCATAGAAGTTGAAATGACATAAGCAGAACTTTATGAAATAAAAACACTGCATGACGTCACAGTAATTCAATGAACGAAGTATTAAAAAGGACATTTCCAAATGAAGAGTTTGGCTCCAAAATGAGAGAATTCCGTTTTAAAAAAATTCAAAATCATGTTTTTTTTAAATGATGTTATTGTGTTAGCGAGCTGTATTTTTGATCAACTGCACTTTGATTGAGATTAGTTGGAATGCACACAAAGGTTTTTCTTTAAATGGCTGGAAACGGAGTTATCGCAGTTTGGAACCGAGCTCTTCAAACGATTCCTGTGAAGTTTGTAACACTCAAGGCACAAAGTTGAATCCGCGTCTTGTTTACATTATAGTGTGTTTGATTGTGTACTCAGGGGGCCCCCTGGTGGTGCAGCGCCCTACGCAACTCGCGTGGTTTCCTCTAGAGTTTCTTTCCACCTTAAATCCCTTGACAATCACCCTTCCAACAACACCGAGGCAGGTGTGTCTTTAACTCTGACTGACTCACGAAACAACCAATCAAACCCGTATGTTCTGAATAGAGGCGTGAATAACGGTATTTTCCCACCAATGAGAGACCTACGTGCTGACCAATAGCGACCGAGACGTCAGCCAACGTTGTTTTGCGTCTTATTTTTGACCACAAGACCCGAGGAGACGCGGACGCTGTGAAACACTGTGAATCCAGAACTCATGTGAATTCATTCGTTCATCGATCATTTATAATCTGACCTCTTCAGGAAGGTTCGTCATACAATGTCTTATCATTTCTGACTGAAGGTGTCGCGTTTAATGTTTGCATTGCTTTGCGCGTCACCTGCTGTAAGTTAAACGCGTGCATTCAATGCAAGAACGCAAAGTGTGTTTATAGTTTGAGTGCATTTGATTTTTGACATGTATCGAGTGTAGTTTACGTGACCAGACATGTTCATCTTTACGGTTCACTCTGTGTAACTATAGTATATTATATAGTGTGGATTATGTGAGGCGTGTTAACCTCGTGATCCTTTTCCTACGTTAAAGGGTAACTACACCCAAAAATGAAAATTCTGTCATGAATGATTCTCTCTCTAGTTATTCCAGACATGTTTACATTTCTTGGTTCGGTTGAACACAAAGAGAGATATTTTGGAATAACAACCGTTCTGGGTCACCATTGACTGCCGTAGTAGGAAAAGACGTTAGTCATTATTGGGTTCTGTTGAAGCCAAAATGAGATATTTTGAAGAATGTAGGAAAACAAACAGTTCTGGGTCACCATTGACTGCCGTAATAGGAAAGACGTTAGTCATTATTGGGTTCTGTTGAAGCCAAAAGGAGATATTTTGAAGAATGTAGGAAAACAAACAGTTCTGGGTCACCATTGACTGCCGTAATTGGAAAAAAAAACGTTAGTCATTATTGGGTTCTGTTGAAGCCAAAAGGAGATATTTTGAAGAATGTAGGAAAACAAACAGTTCTGGGTCACCATTGACTGCCGTAATTGGAAAAAAAACGTTAGTCATTATTGGGTTCTGTTGAAGCCAAAAGGAGATATTTTGAAGAATGTAGGAAAACAAACAGTTCTGGGTCACCATTGACTGCCGTAGTAGGAAAAAAAACGTTAGTCATTATTGGGTTCTGTTGAAGCCAAAAGGAGATATTTTGAAGAATGTAGGAAAACAAACAGTTCTGGGTCACCATTGACTGCCGTAGTAGGAAAAAAAACGTTAGTCATTATTGGGTTCTGTTGAAGCCAAAAGGAGATATTTTGAAGAATGTAGGAAAACAAACAGTTCTGGGGCACCATTGACTGCCGTAGTAGGAAAAAACGTTAGTCATTATTGGGTTCTGTTGAAGCCAAAAGGAGATATTTTGAAGAATGTAGGAAAACAAACAGTTCTGGGGCACCATTGACTGCCGTAGTAGGAAAAAACGTTAGTCATTTTTGGGTTCTGTTGAAGCCAAAAGGAGATATTTTGAAGAATGTAGGAAAACAAACAGCTCTGGGTCACCATTGACTGCCGTAATTGGAAAAAAAACGTTAGTCATTATTGGGTTCTGTTGAAGCCAAAAGGAGATATTTTGAAGAATGTAGGAAAACAAACAGCTCTGGGGCACTATAATTTTGTTCCTACTATGGCAGTAAATGGTGCTTCAGAATTGTTAACATTATTCAAAAATATCTCTTGTTGTGTTCAACCGAACAAAGAAATGTATGCATGTCTTAGGGCTTCTCGATTATGACAAAAATCATAATGAATTTTCATTTTTGGACTTCACATAATGCAGATCACGCCAGTAAGTGAGTTTATTATCTAATCACAGTTTTTATTCTAGGAGACTTGTATGCAGGATTGAGGGTCACTTTATTATATCAGTAGTTTGTATCTACTGTCAGATGATCTGTATTCATGTATAAAGGGGTTTGATTAAATAGCACATTTTTGTATTATCTTTAGCTTTGTCACCACCACACATCGCATCTACTCTTCTTACTTCTGTTAATCCTTTAAGAGAAGAACCCTGTGATCTCTGGTCATTGTTTTCTGTCCCCACAGATGCAGTTCATGTTGTTGTTCAGCAGACAGGGAAAGCTCCGGCTGCAGAAATGGTACGTGCCACTGTCTGATAAGGAGAAGAAGAAAATCACACGGGAGCTGGTGCAGACCGTTCTGGCCCGGAAGCCCAAGATGTGCAGTTTTCTGGAGTGGAGAGACCTTAAAATAGTCTATAAAAGGTCAGCACAGACTTCTGCTTCAGGAAAGTTTGGTGTTACTTTCCTGTTTCTTCTGAAATTAAAAAACATATCCCAAAATGCAGAGACCAACAACTGTAGTTTGGTTCATTACATGAGCCAGACTTAAATTGTGTAGACACACATATTATATTACATGATTTACATATATGCATTTGCCAGATGCTTAAAGTCCCAGTGAAACAGAATACCGGAGAAACAACAGTCGCAAATTCAGTCACATTTCCGAGTGAAAAGGAATTTGACAGTTAGTGGGCGTGGCTTGCGTTTTTCACTGCAAATTGATTGATGTGTAAAAACAAATGTTGAATTGATTTTTAAATGAAATTGGCAGCAGACGGACAGTTGAAGGGGAGGAGTAAACGAATGCTCCGCCCAAGCCGTCTAATTTACGTCATTTAAGATGGATATTCATTTCAGGACAGAAGTGCATTTACAGATTTTAACAGAATATTATGAGGGTACATGATTTTTAAACAGAAAATGACCCACATTGATAAACTATAAACGCTGCAATATTTCATGAAAAAAAAAGAATTGTCATTTTTTATTTCACTGGGACTTTAAATCCAAAGCAACTTACTTCAAGTTATACATTTCATCAGTTTGTGTGTTCTCAGCTTTGAGATTAATTATTTTTAATTGTGTGTCCTAAATAATAGTACAAAGAAAACAGTATGAACAGCAGCAGTAGTAAATCCTGGTACCGATATGTTTTCTTTCCATGTGCTTAAAAGTGTCATCATCGGCAGATTGTGAACTTTAAATATGAAGTGTATGCAAACTGACATTAGAAAGGTAATCATTTGTTCATGTGTGTTTTACTTTTAGAATAGAAATGTTAATGAGTTAATACGGTTTATTCATCTGTGCTGTAGAAAAATAACCTTGTTCCTGGATGTCTTTAAATATTAGCCCTGCCTTAGTTTAACAAGCACTTCCTGACAACATTTCTGAGATATGCAGAAACCGCTCATGTTACCCCATCTCTAAGAACTTTCTTTATCTGGACTACAGTTGTTTAGTTTGTAAAAAATGCCTCCTTATGTAAGGCAGACGTTGTAAAATAACATTTATATTTATATATGAGTTGTCCAAAGATGTAGTATAAAAATGTTAAGCAAAGAGTTTAAAGTCTAAAGAATGTGTAACAGTGAGCTGGAGTTAAGATGTTTTCACGCTAAGCTGGTTTATGAGGACAATATAATGAACAGGAATCTGATTGGTTGAGGTGTCTGTCGAGCGCTCATGTACGTGACCTGGTTTTCGGGGCCAAATGAGGTCGTCGGTACAGATTTTGTAGTGTCTGTGCATTTCGTCGAGATCAGGATGAAAGCCATTGTTCTGTCTGATGAACACGAGATGATGTTTCCATGGCAGCCGAATGAGGGTGGGGGGGGGCAGACGTGGTGACCTGGGGGATGACACAAACACGTCTCGCGTGTCTTAGGTCCTTCAGTGTTACACCTTTACGTGTCTGTCAAACACGTCTGATCGCTTGGAATTTTAAAACACATCTCACAATAAACTGCGCAGATCTGCTTGTGTGTTTTGTGGTTGAAATGCGCAGTGTTAGGTGTTTGTTCTTCTGCCTGATTTGTATTCAGCGTTTAAAATCATGCGGCCATCTCTGTCATAGTCTCTTCTGTTCTTTAATTTCATTCAGTCGTGATTTTCTTCAGGGTTTAAAGGCGGCTGAAGAACGGGAGCAGACACACACAGATAATAACATCTATATTAGCATTCATAGACGGTGTGATTGTCATGTGAAGATAATGATGATGTCTTTCAGTTAATACACCACGGGGCTGATAAGAGCCTGCTGCTCTTACTGTGATCAATCATTTCCCATTCAATACACAAAACAAATACAGAAATGACTAGTAATATTAACATGATGTTTTTTTAAGGAAACTAATTATTTATTTTATGTTGGAAGAGAACTTCAACATGTCAACCCTGTTATCCCATTACCGTTGTGTCCCATCTTTTTTTTATTTAAAGTACTCATCATACACACACACATAATATTTTTAACGTATATTAAATGTCTTTACGTGTTCAGAATGATTATATTTGTTGATGTTGTTCAGCAGAGAGATGTCGGTCCATGCTTAGCATCACCTTCAGATGACAAGCCAGCGCTCTTTATGTAGCATGTGCATCTCTGTTACTCTTCTCAACAAACACAATGTTAAGACGTATTCACAACAGAAGTTTGAACAAGATGATAAATCAAGTGTTCGCTGAATAAAAACGATAAATGTTAGATGAAATGCAAACCCTTTTTCCTACGTTAAGATAGAACTGGACGATTCATAGGTCAACTATCTTAAGCGTGTCTACAAACATGAACATCTTTTTCATTTAAGGAACTAAGTCAAAAACATTGGCATAGTTTTGGTTAACCAGCTGACCTTTGATTAACTGCTTCATTTTGTCTTTGTAAGTTGCTTTTCCTACTAGCATCTATTAAATGCTCAAACATTTGTGTAAATCGAATCTTATTCAGTTCTCAGTGTTTTATAGAAAAGAAATGTATTAAAAATCATCTACTTATATATGTATATATATATATATATATATGGCTGGCTGGCTGGCTAATGTCCGAGTTGTGTTTTTGCACTTTGTTGCCCATACGCCTGTTTGCATTGTGAATATTAGAGTATGCTTATATACAGTACAGTAGTATGTCACAATGGTTCATGTCATTCACTATATTATTATTATTATTATTATTATTAAAGGAAACGTTTGCTTTGTTTTGCGACAGATACGCCAGTCTGTATTTTTGCTGTGCCATCGAGGATCAGGACAATGAGTTGATCACTCTGGAGATCATCCATCGATACGTTGAACTGCTGGATAAATACTTTGGCAGTGTAAGTTTCTATTGATACAAATACTGAGAAGAATAACTTGCGGAATTTCCTTAAAAAATATTTGTGTAAATTGTAATGAGGATTATATTAAGTAAACTGTGCTGCTATAACTCACTAATACAATTTACTAATCAGAATAAAGTCAACTCTACTAGTATTTGTTTGATTATTAAGGAAATATTACTGAAAGTAAACAAATAAAAAAACTATTATATTCAACAAAACATGTGTCTAACTCAAACTTCACGGTTATCTTACTTTCATATATTAATTATATTATTTTCTTACAACATAAGAGGTCAAGTGAGAATCTCAAAGATAAATCGACACAAAACACAAACAAGTCTTTCATTTTACTTAAAATTACAGTTAATCTGGAAAATTAATATTCTAATGCAGTCAGATGTGAAGCATGCTGGGAACTACAGATTAACAGATAACAAAATAAATAAGTAAAGTTAATTTTAGCAATTTAGTTGGGTTTAACATAGTAAAATTAAATAAAATTTACAGCAACACTTTACATTAAGGTATCCTTTATGAAGCATTTATAAATGTGTTCATTATTGATTTATCATTAAAGAACACATTTATAAAAGCTTTACAAAGGATTTAATTTAAGTCTTACAGAATATACGTAGTATTTGATTAAAATAACTCAAACAAATTTATGACATATCGCTTATTGCTCTCCTCTTTGTAAGTCGCTTTGGATAATGTTAATGTAAAATGTAAATTAATTAAAATCCTAAAAACTAAATTAGTAGATTTTACGTCAATTATTTTGTTAAAAACGGGAACATAATTCTATCAGGTATATTTTAATAATTAATTTTCACAAAATCTTCTAACGCACATTATAATTTTGTGTACAGCTGCGGAAAAAATGAAGAGACCATTCAAAATTTTCATTTCAAATCATTGTGTCTAAATGTAATGTGGTCATTACATAAAGTCATCTAACAGCAATGAGAAAGACTGACATCATGAATAGAGATGCATGAAAACTGAGAAAAATCTAGATTATCTCATTCAAATAATCTTAAACTTTTTCCTATATACATGTAGAAATATGACTGTTGTGTTCCTTAAAAGTGAATCTGAACTTGTTTTCTTCGCAGTATTTGAGGTCTAAAAAAACACAGAGCATCTTTTCTGTTGTTTTCCCGTTCGTCCAGTTTCATTTTCTGCAAATAAATGCAAATAGAAACTTTGGTAAAAATATTGTTCGTAGTTCACAGAATGAAACCAAAATCATCCTTTTACCTAAACACATGCCTAGAAATTGTACATTTTAATAGTCAGTTTATTTTTCCCCGGCTGTATATACAACAATGTAAGGAAACAATGAATGTTGTTCTCAATCTCAGGTGTGCGAGCTGGATATCATCTTTAATTTTGAGAAGGCTTATTTTATCCTGGATGAGTTCCTGTTGGGCGGCGAGGCGCAGGAGACCTCAAAGAAGAACGTGCTGAAAGCCATCGAGCAGGCGGATCTCCTGCAGGAGGTGAGCGCGACCGTTACCTGCTAAAATCATTCAATTATCATCCAGAATATGAGCGTCTGGTTTGAAAGAAACGGCTTCTTTGTTGGAATGCAAGAAACTGCAAGGTTTGAATAACGTGTCATCTCTGTACATTACACACTAGGGCTGTGCAATATATAGAAATAATCGCACATGTGCATATCACAATGGTTTGTGATAAACAAGCGATTTAATTCTTCGAAAAGTTACATGTATGTATGTTCAAAGTTTGTGGATGCGGATAGTATAGTATCTATCTGGCAAGCGGATGTTAGTTGGGATATGCGTGCGTTCGCATGATAGCGTTTGTGTGCTGTGACGCAAGTCAATCAACAATCCGCGTCGCAAAACTATTTTTTAAATATATTTTTGTTTGTTTACAAAATGTCAGATTTCTTTAATGCAACAGTAAAGCACAGCTGTTCACTTTCAGAAGTTGTAGTGATGCTTTCTTTTTACTAAAATAATGTGAAATATATATCGGTTATTTCATTTCTTTAATATATTTAAATACAATTTAAATTGATTTTATGTAAAACAATATCATATCGCGTTATTTAGCATGCTATCGCATTTTTCCTCCATATCGCACAGCCCTATCACACACCATACACGAATGCACACACAGAAGCGTGTTTAACGTGTTGTATATAATGCATCATGATCCTGCGTTTATGAAACTGTCTGATGTAAAGAGATTGACAGGTTTATAACGGCAGCAGAAGTTTCTCATGAACACACAGAACGGCACGTCTGTAATGTGCTGACCAGCATTTTGGCTTCAGGCCTTCCGTTGTGTTTCTCTGAAAGGTAGAAATCCCTCAGGACACACACACACACACTCGCTCTCTCTCTCTATATCAGAAAGTGTGTGTGTGTTTCCCAGCCTGCCCGGTGCAAGCAAAACAAAACGCTTCTTTGTCCATGCCTGTGTAGAGGAATGAAGTTTTAATCTCAATATTCCTCGACTCATGGACTGTGATATTTAATCAGATCAAACTGAAGTATTGTGTATTGTTATTCACTGGCGTATTGACTTCTGAAAGACTGTAAACAGTGTGACTTGTTCATCTTTACGTCTCATCGTGTGGTTTGTTGAGGTCTGCTTTACTTTTGTTGATCTCCTGAATAGACGTTTATTTATTTTATAGTGTTGAATTCATACTCTTCGCCTTAAACACAAAATATACAATCCCTTGATTCGCCGTCTGTCGTGCAGCATTGTTCAGTATTAGCGCTGTGTGATACTGATGAAAAAATGCTATATATCGCGATATGCGATCATGCATTTTGTTTGAAAAATGACTTTGAAATCAAATCTGGAAATAATATTACCAACATTCATGTTTCTCTTTGCCTCCTTCTAAAAACTGAAGTATAAATCGAATAATTGAATATTCATTTGTGTAAATTGTGACCATTGCTATTTTAATACTTTCAATATATCTTGAAGGCCTGTTTAACATAAACTTAATCTGAGGTGTTCCACATCTTAAATGTCTTTATTTTTTCTCTGTCTACCTCTTTCCCGACCCGACTGTTGTGTTGTGATTTACAGAATCTAGATTTTCCGATCCGTCTGCTTCCAGGTATGATTTCTAGATTATTGATTAGGAAATCAGTCTGTAGTCGTAGCTTTAGATGTTATTTCCCAGCACAGAGTTTGTGTTTCTTCATGAGAGTTCATCTCACCAAACCTGTCGAGAACATGACCAGGTCAACCAAAAAAAAACGTGCATGATAAAATTAAGCCTATTTTAGGGACATCAAGACCTTCAATGTCCTTAAAAAGATTTAGAATTAAATGAATCAAAAAATAAACATAAAATGATGAAATAATAATCTTTTGATCTCAGACTTGTTCTTGAGATTCACCAGGTAGTTTCTAATGATCCTGAACTGGTTAGTTGTTTCTGTATCTCAGTCTATGGTCAGAAATGAAATGTCAAGGTGAAATACGTGAGGTTTGACGTGTCTGTCAGAAGAAAGGTAGAATTAACATTCAAGTGGATTTCCGAGATTCTCTTTTTTTATGAAGGCGAGTGAGAATCATCTGTGATCGTCCCCAGACAAAAGAGAGACGTGATGCGTCCGCGAGACCTAAATGTGCAGTTGACTGATGTTTCATTGGCTTCTGTTCTTTGTTTCACAGTGAGATCTGAAGAGATGTGCATCAGGTTTAATGTCACTGAGATTTTAGGAGATTCAAATGCCTGTGAATGATCTCAGGTCAGCTCTGTGTTTCAGGAGGATGTGTTATTATCATGTTTGCTGCTGGCTTTATGTAGTCTGTGTTTCCTTATATTGTTCGTTTATATGAAATGTGTCTTTCACACACGTGTGTACCAAATAACTTTTATATTGTGACGCAACATATGTTTTCTAAACAAAGCCCAAAAAACAGCAAATGTATTATTTTCAGTGAAAGTCATATGTAAACTCTTGCTAATGTTAGCAATATTATGACCGTCGTTTTTGGATTTCAGAACAAATGACAAATTAAATGTATTTATAAAAGTTTTATTTGTATACTTTTAATTTGTATATTTGAATACATT
This sequence comes from Barbatula barbatula, assembly GCA_037178815.1. NCBI lineage: Eukaryota > Metazoa > Chordata > Actinopteri > Cypriniformes > Nemacheilidae > Barbatula > Barbatula barbatula. The sequence continues at coordinate 1,080,415 of CM074092.1, read as the reverse complement.
TTTGTGGCTCCTCTAAAAAAATCCAAACCTAAACATTTGTGTCACATTCGATTTAATAAAATATAATCTAATAAATATGATATAATAAAATGAATAATACATCCATATCCATTGATGCCGTTTTATAGAACGGGGCTTTTTGATTGGCTGGTGTTTTCGTTCATAGAGCCAGACTGAAGACTGGGGAGGTTTGGCCAATGAGGAGATCTTATAAGAGTCCCGCCCACTCTGTCGGCTTATTGGTAAATGGTGTGATTTGCCTGTTTGTGATTGGGCATGATGACGCTTGCTCTGATTGGAGGACATGTGAGCGGGTGCCTTTGAACTTTGACCTCAGATTTAGGCTGCATCCCAATTCACTTACTTCACGCTTAAAGTATGAACTTCTGATAAGAGAGTCTGTAGTGTTGTGTGTGTAGACATCACAACAACGCATTGTGTTTGCCTGTTATTGTCACATCATATGATGGCTTCTTTTGCTTCTGACATTTGAAAACTATACAACCACCTATTATCATTTACTATAACGTTAATGATCTACCCCTTATTCACAGCGCAAGGGCTTGTGGGTAACATTAGTCCAGAAAGCATGCACAGACTTGGCATGTTTTATCATGAACTCTTTTTGTGATGTAAATCTGGCATAGTGTACTGCAGTCCGTATATAAATTGCGATATAGCATCATTCTTAAAGGGACGGTTCAACCAAAAATCTAAAGGATAAGTTTAATGAACATCGGAGCAATGAAAAAGTAACCGAGCAAATCTTCTTTATTTTGACTTAAAATTATATTTCTCTTACAGTTTATACAGTATTACTTTCCTTTAGCTTAGTGGTAAGAACAGGCACTAACAACACCAAGGCCGTGGGTTCGATCCTATGGGATTACAAATGTAAAGTATAATGCAATGTAAGTCGCTTTGTATAAACGCGTCTGCCAAATGCGTAAATGTAAATGTATTAAGCTTTCAGATTTCTGAGAACGTCTTTGTTATATTTGAATCTTGCTCACTATGAATGCAAGTAAATGCGAGTCAAGCAGCGTTTTGGGAGAACTAGTCTTGTAAAGGTCAAAAGTCTATATATTGATGTTTAAAGGGGCTCTTGTGTTGACTCCCTCGCTCTCCTCCGTCAGACGTGATGCCGGATGAGAACTAACTGAGCTGGATAAGAGAAACACATTTAAAGGGATAGTTCACCCAAAAATGAAAATCCTTCATCTTTCCTCTCCGTCCAGTTGTTCCAAATGTGTATATATTTCTTTCTATTGATGAACGGAGAGAAAGATATTTGGAAGATTGCTTATAACCAAACAGGTCTTGACACCCATTGACTCTCATAGTAGGAAAACGTACTTTATCATTTATTTGTTCTGTTCAGCCCAAAAGAAGACATTTAGAAGAATGTAGGACAGATATGTCTGGTTACAAGCATTCTTCCAAATATCAGAACAACACACATTTATACACATTTGGAACAACTGGATTTTCATTTGAATCCCTTTAACGTCATTTCTCATTCTCTCTGGTGATGATGCTTCTGTGTGATAATAGATGAGACGTCTGAACGGCTGTTAATCTTCTATATCACCGCAGCCAAACACTTCACATCACGCACTGCGAGTCACTACCAAACCTTTCATGATCCCCAAAATAAGAAATATTGTTTTCCATGGAGAAAATGAAGATTTTCATGACACGCACATTTCCCCCTTATTAAATCTATTTCTTTTTTCAGTATGGATAAATGTAGAAAAGATGGATATGATGATAACTTCACTGACTGTATTACGCCGATGTTTAATGTCTCAGAATGATTGATCTACACTGATTTTGGGTCAAAATGTGCCTTTGTCATTTAAACAACATCAACAAAAATCTTCTTACAGCAAAACAGAATCTCTTTTTTCAGTTTTTCCATCCTTGATGTAAATTCCCTTTAATCTGATGATCATTTCACGCTCTCTTAGATAACAGGCATCTGTTTTACTTTAGTATCCGGGTGTGGTTTTTGTGTAGCTTTACTTCTCTTTATTTCTCCCATTTTAATCATTTAAACCGATTAGAGCTTTAACACAATCTCCCTGTTGTGTTGAGATGTTTTGACCTGAAAGCACACAATCCCTCGCTCCCAGCGCTGCGGGTTCACCGTCAGCTAATGAGAAAATCATTCCTGAAAGAACAGAGACATTCCACACGGATTCAGAGCCACTGGAAGTTTGTCCTTGATGAGAAATCTTGCACGAGCCTTTAAAGGGATAGTTCACTCAAACATAACTATTCTGTCATTTACTCATCATTAATATCTTTGTTCCGCTGAACGCAGAAAAGATATTTGGAAGAATGCTTATAACCAAACAGGTCTTGGACCCAATTGACTACCATAGGACGCAAAAAGAAAGATATTTTTTGAAGCATGAAGGATCATTATCAAGTTATCATTTTTCCTACTATGTTGACCAAGAACTGTATGGATAAAGGATTCTTCCAAATATGTTTCTCTGTGTTCAACCAAACAATGTAGGTTTGGAAATACCAGGGAGTTAGTAACTCACCATCCCTGAATGTGATGTCATTACAATTAAATTGACAGACAGAGAGAGAGAGAGAGAGAGAGAGTCGCCCTGCGATTTCAAAGGGCTCATCCCTATGCCCTAAGCCCTTCAAAGGGATGACCCTCCGGAGTGAGAGCTTCAAAGGGTTGAAGGGTGTCGGGGACCAAACAACAGTTTCTTAAAGTGCCCTTCTGTGCCACCATTCCGTGCCCACAAGGAGGTGCCGTCGCCACGCCAGAATCACATGGGCGTGAAGTGTCCGATCCTTTATTCCGAATGGCCCTTTCAAGTGGCCAATTATGAGCACTTCGGTTTGAAACGACCCTTCAAAATGGCCGCCAAGATTGTTTTCACTTCGAAAGGCCCTTGGGAGGGCGATATATCCAATCAGACAGGTGACCGGTGAACTGGATTCTCTGATCACAGTTTAGTTCTGCAGGCGGCTGTTCTCAGGTCAGTGTTTCAGTGTCTCTGATCTGTTGTATGTTTATAACATGTGTCCTGCAGGTGTTCTGAGTCCAAACACATCTGCCGAGTCCTCTGGACTCTTCCAGAGTTAAACACGTCTGAGGTTTGTGTGCGTGTGTTTGTGTGTGTTTATGTGTAGGAGATGGTCGATGGAACCGGTCGGTCACCTTGTGTTTGTGTTTAGGGATAGCTTTGTGTTATCACTCGGCTGTAGTGTGTGTGTGTGTGTGTTTGTGTGTTGTAAAGGAGTTCGTATTTCCTTGGCAAAGTTCGTGTTTTCTCGTACAAAATACAAATCTTTTCTGTTAATATAGACACAAGTTAACCAATGTCCGCCAGTTGTTTTCTTATTGTTACAATCTTGACGGATTGTGATTTCTTTTTTTTATCTGTTTATTCATCTTCATGTAGAATTATAACAGCTTTGTGTCTTGTCTAAAGAAAAATATGCAGCTCGGCCTATCAATGTGTAAATATGTTGAATTTAAAAGCATTTCAGTTGTGTTTGTTGCGTCCACGCTACACAGATGTACAGATGTCACTGCATGTTGTTCTACACGCGTCATGTGTGTTTCTCACATCTGTACCTTCACCATTATCACCTGTGTGTGTGTGTGTGTGTGTCTCCTTCAGCCGCGACACGAGTACTTTAACACGCCTGTGTACTGATTGGATGTGGCTATCCGTCCTGCATGCTGAGCCCCTCCCACCGCACTGCACGGCTGCTGGCTCCGCCTCCACACCGTCCTATAACAGAGCTGCACCTCTGGTCATTTATCTGTGGACCGAGTCTTTCTGATGTTTTTCTCCTCCATCGTTTCGCTTAAATTGACATTCGTTCATGTGCAGGACGTTATTTCACATTCATACAAACGAAGCTTTAATCAATAACAACATTTGCATCTTTGAAATTCACAGCAAATATGTAATGATTGTCAGAAATATGTGAATAAGCTTTTTTTAATTTTATTTGGTTATTTTTACTGGAAAGCAAGACAAAAGTACTGATAAAGCATTAGTATATTTAATCCGTCCAAAATGTTCTGGCTGTGTTTGTATTTACTGAGAAGGGTTTGTGTCTCTGATACTGAATGTAATGTGGTAGATGATGTGATTATTGTTTGTCGTAGCAATCTTGTTTTTATGGATTAAATTACAGCAACAGGAACAAAACTATACATAGATTTGGATAACACTTGCACATTCAATGGTAGTTTGGAAACAATTACCACTCAAACTGTAAAACATTCATTGATTCAGTATTACGTCATTCAGCATCATCTGTTCGATGGGATTTCTTTGTTCCAGGAACCGTTCAATTTCACTTTACATGTTTTAAACTGGAGATACTTTATATCAAATATTTGTAGAGTTTGAACACTTTTATGTCAAGAATCCACTTATTTAAATATGTGTGCCGTGGTAAGTAGAAAGAAATAAGTAGATTGAATCGATCTGTATTGTCACATAAATGAATACATTGACATCTGTGTATCAAAGGGTGAATTTCATGAAAACATGCTGTAATTCTCAGTGATGGTTCTGATTGCGGTTACACATTCATTTATGATGACTGAAATTGATTTGAATAAATATATATTTGTATTTTTAGAGTGAAATGCTTCAAGATGTTTATTTTCATCTGTTCATTGGTCCAATAAAGGTATTTTGTCCATTCTTTGGCTAGAGGAGCAGCCTATACAATCTAAAAGAAATAAGGAGAAATAATAAGAATTAAAACTGCACAAATATCAAAAATCACTTTGCGGTATTAATAAGATCGCAGTATAATAATCGTAAGTCTCGGACATATTTTACTGTTAAATACCTTTAACAATTTTTAACAAGCAACCCCAATCGACCACAGACTCACATCAGGTATGACTTCATTCTGGCGTTGAACCGTCACCCGCTTTTCACTTAAAAACTTTAAGAATAAAGGTTCTTCAGTAGGTTTTAAGATCTGTTTTCATCCATTTCTTAAGGTTCATTACAGTTTTCCTCAGACCAGCGTTGTGTTTTCTGAGTTCTTTATTGAACCAGTACACAAACGCTAACATGAGAATTACATAAAGATTAAGAGGCTATAAAACCTTTGTTCAACCTTTATTTTAAAGTGTGTAAATCTTGATTTCTTGTATTTTCAACCTTGATTTTAACCTTTTAAAAATTCTCATGTTTCTTGTTTTGTTCCCTGTTTTTGGCCGGGCTGTGTTCAGGATGCCAAAGTAAGTTCAGTTGTGCGTTTGAGTGTGTGTTTGTCGTCATTGTGTGTTTCTGTCATCAGTGTGTCATTGTGCTTTCAGCCCACATGTGGATTATTTTCAGATGTCAGGATAGATTTAGCTCGACTCATCTCCATGTGCTTCATACAGATGAAATAAAGCAGCTGCGCCCGGAGGGGTGACACCTCACATATATAATAATGAAATAAGGACACAGTGACATCATCCTTTAAAACTCTCACTTCAAATATTTTACCCCAAAATGACAATTTTATAGTCATTCATGTTGTTCCAAACCATGACTTTCTTTTGCATGACACTCGACAAGCGATTTTGACAAATTTGACGAGATTTAAACCAACGGGAAATTGTAAGTCACATGGTTTTGAAACAACATGATGATGATGATGATGATGATGATGATGAAATGTTCATCTTGGGGTGAAAGTGTTTAACACGAATGCTTTTGTCTTTTGAATGTCTACCGTGCTATAAAAATACAGATTCTGTCCTTTAAAAGGGTTATTAATGAAAATAATGATTGTGTTTATAAATCATTCATATTACTAATAATAATAGAGTTAGTTATAAAGTATATTTACTTAAAAGGGTTTTAAACAACAATTCAAACTTCAATGCAGGCTCAATAAATCTAGAAAAGCAATTATTTACATACATTTATTTACATTTAAAACAAACCCATGAAAGCATTTACAGGATCCTTAAAAACATTTGTGACCGTTTAATCTGTGAGTGTTTGATTGGAGAAAATGTTCATCTCCTTCCACAGGAGGCAGAAACCCCCCGCAGCGTCCTGGAAGAGATCGGACTCACATAGACCCACCGCCCGCCCGACACGACCAACTTGGAGCCTGTTCATTTAAACATGTAGCAAACACACACACACACACACACACACGTTTGTTTGATGTTTACTGAAGTTCAATTTAACACCCGCTGAAATATTGCTCTGATCAGACTCATCACACAATTCTCCTGCTGGATTCACACTAAACACAGAAGATGTGAATCTTTCATATTCTTGAGATTCTTTCACATGACTCACATCAGTATCAGACACATTTGACCGATCCAGACGTGTCCACCGTGTCAGTAGAATCAGTCTGACGTGCCACATCATTGCACAGATGATGGATGCCATTTAGATTCCTGACGAAATGTAAAGACCTTTCACATGTGTGAATGTGTTGCTTTGTGTTTTTGTATGTATTATCTCAATATACGACTACATTATAATAATTTCATCATATATATTACTATATATTACAGGTTTTTAATGGTCACTTTTTAATGTCGAGTTAGCTAAACACATTGTATTGTGTTTATCAGTTATAACGTTTATGTATACACAATAGCATATATATAATTTCCATGCACTCTGTTGATTGTTAACACATTGTGTTACGCTATTTAACACATTTTGCGTGTCATTTTGTGTTAAATAAAAGGGAAAACACAATTTGAGGTTAAAGTAACACAAACTGTGTTAACACGAATAAGTTCCCCCTTTTGGCAAAAAAGACCATCTCTTGAAAATGCAATTGTCTGAAAATAAAACGTACTGCATATTCTATTCTACATCTTGTAAATAACGTATGGTAAATGCTGAATAACCTGTTGTATAATTGAATATTGTTTAGGCATTTCATCTTAATGTGAAAACCATGTAGCCTTCCGAAATTTCATTGACACAAAGTACAATTTTATTTCAGTCTTGCAATCTGCCTAAAAGAGAAAATAAAGAGTAGAAGCGTTTATTTTAAGACAACTCCATTTATCAGATGCATGTAAAACACTCTCTTATATACGGTTTGTGTTCTCATGATTCTTCAGAATTGCTAGAGCTGATGTGTAAGGTCAACACTCGCCTCCGTGACTGTGTTGAGTCTGATCTGAGTCACGTGAAAGCGTCTTGAGAGTAAAACACAGACCAAACAGCCCATTCACAAACCAAAGATTATTTATTTTACGTGTCTGTGATTCTAGTTTCTACTCGAGCAAACCCTTAAAGTCAAGATCATGTAGTTTTGTGCATTGTTACGTTGCAAAATGTTTTCTCGTTGTTAAAACACGGGTCTGTTTTCTTCTACGAACATGATGGAGTAAATGGTTTGAATATAGAAGTTAAAATGTTTTGATTTATTTAAGAATTTTACTTGTTGTTGTTGATACCAGAACAGTATGTAATGTGTCCAGGCATTCGTGTACGTGTGTAAAGTTTGTTTTAGACACAGAATTCATTCCTCAAACTTGAATGACCTCACATCACACTGTGTTCAACAGCAGACACTCGACCGCTGTGTGTTATTACACAGGAGTCTGTAGAAATTAAAATGAAGAAATGAAACCAAACCTTTCCGTTCATCTGCTGTTATTGTGCATGATGTTTGGAGGATGATGTGCATTGTGAAAGTGTGTGTGTGTGTGTGTCACTATTGCCAACTCGTTTTCAGGAAACATTGCTAAACGCAGGTCGATTTGATGTTAAATGAAGTTGTGATGTCATATATGAGGAGAATATGTGCAGTACTGGAGTCCTCAGGAAAGGTTTGTCCATAGACATTTGAGGCCAAACATACAAGTGACTGAGCGTGTGAAAGAGAAGATCATTCATTTGTGTGTTTTGATGGAAAATGCTTGGTTTTATTATTTGAGTCAATTTTCAAAAGTTGCTAAATAAATAAAGAAATAGCTAAATGTGTTGCTAGGTGCTAAATAAAGTTGCAGAGGCAGTCTGTAAGGTTGGTGAATAGCCATTCCTAAATTTGCAACACTTTTTTATTAAACTTTTTTCCAAATATACAGAAATTCATATACAGTAAGTATAAACAAACAATCTTCTTTCATTAAAGGTTAATACAATAACAAAGGCTAAAAAATTGGCAACACTTGTGTGCGCCGCGAAGACCCGCCAAAATAAATGTCCACTTGATCCGAACCAGATGGAAAAAATTCTTTACTTTCACTGTAGTAAACATTATACATATTTTTACTATAGTGAGGTTAAACAATACTATAGTACGCAAGAATTTCACGATAAGGAAATAATTACTATATTATAATTACTACAGTATACTTTGGTTTATGGACAAATGTATTTTCTATTGTATACCAAAACAAAAGATTGAAAATACAGAACTCAAAATAATGAAAGCGAATTTGGGAAGCTAAAAAGGATATGGCCCTCATTTATCCATCTCATCTGTATGTAACAGGTAAGAGAACTGAGGTTACAGAAAACTTAACAAACACACACATTTGAATATCATCTTTACTTAAAAGACACAAATGCAAATAAAGTGAATTCCCTAGTTATAAACAGAGAAAATGGTTAACACTTTACAATAAGGTGCCATTTGTTAACAATAAGTAAATGCATTAGCTAACATGATCTAACAATGAACTTCTAAAGCATTTTTTCATTTTAGTTCACTTCGGCATTCAAACGTTGTGTCTGTTGACATCAGTTAATGCCCCATGAACTTACAAGAATAACTGCATTGACATTAACAAAGATGAATAAATGCTGAAAAACTCAAATGTTCATTATTAGCTAATGCATTTACTATAGTGTAAACAAACATAGCACCTCATTGTAAAGCGTGACCAACCGCTCATCTTCCTCCTCAGCCCTGACGGTGCACATACATCTGACAGACTTCTATTTGATATTCAATTCACTTTGATTTGTACGGCGCTTTTCACAATGTTTCATTGTTTTTATACAATTCAATGAATCAAAAGTGAGTATTCAAATAACAAGGGTCCATCTTTGCTCTTGGTTGTTGACGGAGACTGGGCTGGAGCTGAGATGATCACTTAAGTTCACAGGATCTCGCAGGAGGAGGACACATGACGTCCACGTGTTCTTGTATGAGGATGACACGTGACGATCAGCCGGTGCTGGTGTAATGTGTAGTTTCCTCCCTACGGTCAGTCAGTCTCTCACAGGAGGATGACACCAGGTGGTCCTACTTGAGCCGGCATCATCTGTGGTTACTCCGGGATGGGTATCTGGATGTAGGGGAGGAGGGCAGAGAGAGATCAAATAGCGTAGCTGCTGTTCATTTACTAACAAACAAGAGATAATATGTATGCTTTGCTGTTTTTAATCGAGACTTAAATTGACCCTCGATTGTATCAGGAAGGCTTTTCCAAAGTTAAGGTGCTACATATGAGAAAGCTCGACCCCCTTTAGTGGACTTTTTTGTGATCGTAGGGAGCTCGATGGGTTGTAGCGTGATGTCTGCTCCCGTATCTTCAAGATGTATTTTTTTATTGTTTGCTCATCTGCATTTCGTTTTCTACTCATTGTACATTGTGTTTACATTTGCTCTGTGTAGTTATGTGTAAATTAACTTTATTTATATAGTGCTTTTTACAATTCTCATTGTTACAAAGCAGCTGTACAATAAACATACATTTAGTCATTTAGCAGGAACTGCACCCAGGTTTTTCCCCGACTGTTGTACTTGTATATACGGTTGAGGGACCATAAAGAGATTTGATTTGATTTGAGATTGAAGCATTCAACATCCCGTGGTATAATGGAAAGTGAATGCACACCCGAGGGATCGTCGTCAATTATTCCCACCGTACATATTGTGTGCAAACAGACCCTTTGTTTTTATGCATCGATGCAGAATACTTCAGGTTCCACAGCTCTTGCATCTATGAACTTTCTGAACATGTGATTGAGTTGAGAAGAGTTTGACCTTTAAAGGGCTTTTAAAGACGAGTAATTCATTCCAACTTTAGGAATTGACTCTTGATTCCCAAACGCATCGTGAGAGATCTCAAAGTGTCTTCAGTAATCTTCTCAAGACGAAAACAAACGTCAATACTTCTGTTTTAGAACTTCAACAGCGACTCAAACACCTTCAGTAAATAAGTAAGTCTCTCATGACGTGAAAGTCTTTAATGTTTTAGCTTTATCTGTTAATTCGATTGGTGAAACTGTGTAGCCCTTTGTGTTATCGCTTCTTAAAGATAAAAGGCCATTATTTCCCTAAATAAAAGCAAGATATACAAGAATTTTAGGGTCATTTAATCATTCAGTTTTCAAACTCATGGAAATAATGGAATTACTATAAAGTAACTATATGTGGCAGTTTCCCAAACAACTTGCACTTACATATAAATCAAA
>CM074092.1:965000-1065000 GCA_037178815.1 Barbatula barbatula | reverse complement strand
TTTCACATCAGCTCGATTAAATCAGGTTATCTGTGATCTCTGATGCTCACATCTTTGTGTTTCGTTTATGACACAGATTACATGTTCACGAGCGTTGGAGGGATTCGCATCTTGGTTTGGTTAGTGGATGATCTGGAAGACGGCCGATGGGAGATGAAGATCGTGGAGCAGAAAGACACAAAGATCAGATTGTCAGTCAACACTCCAGCCAGCGCTTCTATTGGCCAGTATAAAATCTCTGTGGTGACGTATTCACGGAAGGGTGGGATGATATATCCATACGCTCAGAATAATGAATTCTACGTGCTCTTTAACCCCTGGTGTGAAGGTACACAGACTCGTAATAAAACTCATTTATCTTTATGCACTGCGTGAAAATAACACTGCATGTTAACATCTCTCTCAGATGATCCGGTGTATTTAGATAGTGAAGCTGAGAGGAGAGAATGTGTTCTGAATAACATGGGAAGAATTTACTACGGTACAGAGCAGCAAATCGGAACCAGAACCTGGAACTTCGCTCAGGTGAGAATTGAGACGAATATTATACTTCCACAACAATATTTGAAGAGTTTATTTCCAAAATAAGAGAAATATGCTTAAAATTCGTGTTTTTTATTGTGCGTTCCAATTAACATCAATCAAACTGCATTTGGTTTGTTGTGATTTAAGCAATAAAAACTTGATAACAAAATAAAACATGATTACATAATAAAACATGATTATCTCATTTTGGAAACAAACTATTCATTTGAAAACACATTAAAACATAATTCTTGTGTTTGGCATAGATGTGTACTTATTATAAAACGAACCAAACACTTTTAGACATGTTGATTTTAGTCAGCTTGGACTTATTTGAATGCATGTTTTGTTTGATTTGAAATTACATCCATATTATTGTCATAAAAGAAAATAATTTCTTTAAAGAATCCTACACAAAATCTTAACTGAATGGCACCATTATAGGCTACTTTAAACTGAAGCACGCATAGCGTTCATATATATCATTTAATATACTTAAATGCTTTTTGATACTGTGAATGATTAAATTATGATTTATTAAATATGCGGAGATGTTCTGACTCACTAACTTTCTTTGTGTCAGTTTGAAGAGGATGTTCTTGAAGCTTGTCTGTTCGTGTTGGAGAGATCGCGAGTCTCTGTGACGTCATGGGGTGATCCGGTGATCGTGTGCAGAGTAATATCAGCTCTCGTGAGTTTTATTCTTCATCGGAATCTAGAATCTACATTATATATTTACATTCATGCACAGGCCGCACACTTTAATCTAATCTAAAGCAATTTAATTGCTTATTTCTGTGGGGTTATATATGAATATATTTGTATTTGCATTACTACACGCAGAATCCTACGTTCAATCATTTTTTCATGACTTCGCTGTGATAGGTTAACACTAACGACGACCAGGGTATACTGGAAGGTAATTGGTCGGAGAGTTTTGAGGGCGGGACCGCGCCGACGGCCTGGAGCGGAAGTGGAGACATTCTGAGGCAATACTACAAGAGTTCAGGAACGCCCGTGAAATTCGCCCAATGCTGGGTGTACGCTGGGGTCACAAACTCAGGCGAGAACACGTTAAAAGACACGAACACATTAGCAACGGGTCATCAAATACTAAAGAGACGGATGCCTTTTGCCATGTTACAATTCGCTAGTTGCACAAGATGGCGCCGGTGAGCTTTCAAGGACGCAAGATAGGGCAGAGTCATTTCCGGTCGTTTAAAACTGTGGGGAAAAGGATTTTGGCGTGTAAATATGTTTTTTTTAGATCAATAAATAATTAAGTCATATATAACCGACATGACAGATACTCTTTACATAGCTGAGCATTTCGTTAAGTAAAAACAACTTGATCGCGTTACACGACCGGAAATTAGTCTGCGGACTCCTGGCGTCGCGAAAACTCACCGGCGCCATCTTGTGTAACTAGTCAGTCAGGATGAAAATCACAACTTGAATGTTTATTGTCTCTGTGTATTTCTAATATATGTTTCTCTCTTTCAGTGTTGAGATGTTTGGGAATTCCTACCCGGTGTGTGACAAACTTTAGCTCCGCTCACGACACAGACCTCTCCATGACAACAGACATTTACATCGATGAGAAACTGGAGGTCATTAAAGAACGTACGAATGATTCTGTGTGGTACGAGAAACACAACCATCACCTCGAGAAAGATCACAAGTTATTTATGTCATTGTCGGCTCATTCTTCGCCATTATGGCTAGTGTGGGTGCCGGTGGACATTACGCAGACATAAGGCGTCCGATCAGAGACAGAGTTTATTTGAATATCTTTGCGCTTTGAAAGGCTTTACAGTCATTAGGTAGATGATATATAAGAGCGGCTCTACACAAACAGAAACAACAATAATCGATTAAAAGTGAACTGAAATAACAATAATAAACGTAATCTTTCTTAAACATGCACATTTATACATTTTTACACATGTATAATTAGTTTAATTGGCGTCACGTTTGCTGCCACGTGACCTCGTGAAGATCGCTACATATAGCCTGAATCACATCAAAGAATAAGCTAAATTTTCAGTGTTAAATATACTTCACTATTTAGTCGTTTACGTGTTTTCATAAGCATTCACAAGCGCCGGACTTACCATTGGTTTTGACTGGTCTCCAGCACAGAGGCCCCGCCCTTCAGGGGGCCCCGCCTGCTCTCGTTCAATTAATTTGTTTAGTTATTTACCAGTTTTTTTATTTTTCCTTTAAACTTTGTTCATTGGTCTAGCAGGATTCAATAGCACTGACTTATGTAAGGAATGATGTCGATTAATTGGCTTAACTTTAATTGGTCAGTCATGTTGGCGTTTCCTGATTGGTTATTGGTGGATTCTATCCGTCACGTTTACCGCAGTTGAAACCTGTCTATATTAATACGCGGTTATAATGGCTGACAAGCACTATCACAGTGCCACGGTAAAAAGGAAACATAAAACTGAGAGACAGGAACGCGAAACACCATTTAGTGAAATTGAAATAATGATTCGTTACACCTATGGCACCACACCTTGATCTTTAGGCAGAGAATCCATAGGAGGACAACCACCTACTGGAGGAAACCGATGGAGCTGTGTGAGATATTAAGTATTGACAAAACATAGGAACCAGTTGGTTTTAAAAAAAAATTACATTCTTGTAACTATAACTGTAGCGTTTATATCCGGATTTTTTATGTTCCACAATGTTTATTGTACATCGTCTAAAACGTAACATTAAACTTTCTGGAGTGTACTGAAGTGCAAGATTCCATCTTCTGTATAGTCATTAATGACAATATTTATCCATCAATTCATGTAATGTTGTAGTTATTATTAATCATCCTATCTAATAAATATGTAATTTAACAAATCTATATAAACTTCTTTATTCATCAAAAAATCTTCTAAATTAATCCATCTACGTAATGCCTTCCAGAGCCGAGAGAGTGTGCTAATCTATATTAAAGTCCGCCTTTTCTACAATTTCTCTCTCATTTTCTCATTCTCTCTCTCTCTCCACAGGAACTTTCATGTATGGAATGAGTCCTGGATGGCTCGTCCGGATCTCCCGGTGGGTCATGGTGGGTGGCAGGTGGTCGACTCCACCCCTCAAGAGCCCAGTCAGGGTTCCTACCGCTGCGGTCCGACCTCTGTCACCGCCGTCCGTAACGGAAAGGTCAACCTGAAGTACGACACACCATTTGTGTTTGCTGAAGTGAGTCCTGTCATCGATACATCAAATTTCAAACGTTTCTCAACTTTGTAAAGTTTCAGATGTAGAATCTGTGATAAGTATTACTTGTTATTTGCGTCTGGTTAAATTGAATCGTGTGTTTCAGGTGAACAGTGATAAAATCTTCTGGCAGAGGAAAGCTGATGGCAGTTTCTCTCAAGTCCGAGTGGAGAAGCATTCCATCGGTCAGCGCATCAGCACTAAAGCTGTGGGCTCAGACATGCGTATCGAGATCACACACCTCTACAAACACCCAGAGGGTAACAAAACATCTCCAAATTCACTTTATCTGCATTGTTTTTAATAATTCATGTTTGATCGGACTCTTCAGACTGGAACATAATCATATCAAACACCAAACACTGACATATAAATGTAACTTAGACAGTTCCATCATGTTTCAGGTTCAGAGGAGGAGCGTATGGCTGTAGAGACTGCCAGTCGTTACGGCTCTAAACCGATGGTGTACCCATTCCCCTTGGCCAATGACGTGACGGTTGAAATCATTATGGAGGGGACGGGGCCTCGTATGGGATATGATGCCAAACTGAGTCTGGTCCTGAAGAACAGAAGTTCAGTTCAGCGCAGCACATCACTTCTGTGTGAGGTGCTGGTCATGTATTACACTGGAGTTCTGAAAGGATCGCTGAAGAAAGAACGTGTTCCTGTCATTCTCAAACCTCAAGAGAGTGAGGATCCGTTGACTAAATCACCCAGTTTATCTGATTCAGAATGAAGTGTTATTTGTGTCATATGTTCTCGTGTGTTCTTCAGTCAGATCTATTCCCTGGATCCTGCAGTATGGAGAATATATGAATCATCTGGTGGATCAGGGAGCTCTGATGCTCACCGTCACCGGACGAGTCAATCAAACCAAACAGATTCTGGCCACTCAGTTCAACTTCAGACTGCGAACACCAGATCTCACCATCACTGTGAGTCAAATACAATCATTCATCATCTGCATCAGACGGAGAGATTCTCTTCAAATGTGTCTGTGTTTCTTGACTTGTGTTGATGAAGTGTTTGTGTTTGTTGTGTTTTCTAGCCTGTGGGAGAAGCTGTGATGGGTAAAGAGCTGACGGTCAAGATCTCATTTCAGAATCCACTGCAGCAGGTTTTGAAGAACGTTCAGTTCCGGATCGAGGGATTGGGAATGCAGAGCGTCAGAAAGATCCTCTATGGGTGAGAGCAGGTTTATTATGTGATAAATGTGTTGAGTATGATGTTCATGGGTGTATTATTAAAATGCTTGTGTGTTTGTCAGGGATGTGGAGAAGCTGGCGACAGTGACACTGATGGAGAAGTTTGTCCTTGTGTTCTCCGGCCCTCAGAAGCTTCTGGCATCGATGGACTGCCGTCAGCTCACTCAGGTGCACGGAGTCGCTGATATTGTGGTGAAACGACAGTAAAAAAATAAACTTTATTTCATATCTGTTTGCTCTGAAGGATAAAACACACAGATACATGTTTATTTGTGCTCGGAAGAATGACATTTGTAAGCAAGTTTGTCACCAATAAAGATCCCACAGAGTTAATAACACTTACACTCTGTCTGTTTGTTTACACAAGTGTCAGTTTATCAACTCAAATCATTCTTCAACGTCCATAACAAAATACAAAACAGTATATAATGTCTATATAAAATGTAAAGTTGAGAAACTAAACACATTCTTACCCAAATATTGTAATATATTAAAAATATATATATTTTACATCGGGTGTTTTCTTAACTATTTGTGAAAGTGTAAAGATAGTTCTGCATGATTTATATCTGTAATTTTATTCAAGGTTAAATACATTCTTTGGCTAAATTAGGTTTTGAAACTGAACATTATTGTAATCCTTTTCGTGAGATTGACAAGTGTGGTGTGAAAAGAGCCGTGTAAAGACTCGTATAATCGTCTTTTGTGTTTCACAAATAAAACATCACATTTAAGTGTAATTAAATGAGGGCGTGATGATGTCATTTTTGGTGAACTATTCCTTTAATCTTTTCAGATTCTTAGTGGAGTGGTTATTCATTTAATGTCAAATTATTTAAGTCAATAATTGACTGGTTCATTTGTTCACGCACAGGTAGGATGATCAGAGGCTTTGAGTTTGTACCTTCATAATTAAGAGAAGGGCTGAAGTATGGATAGAGAGTTTCAGTGAAGGATAGACCAGTGAATGAGTAGATATGAGATCTGGAGTCCACATCATAGAAAGAGACCAAACCCGCCTCATAATCCACAAACACACCCACCTTCTGTGGACTCACACTCAGAGACAGAGACACGATAGGATCATCGAGAGCTTCATATTCATTCTCATTCCACAGAATCACAGCCCAGTATCCCTCATCAGGAGTCAGTGTGATATTTCCCTTTCTGGTTATAGATTTTCTTGCCACTCCTAAATCCCATTCAGTCTTTCCACTGACCTGAACCTCAAAATAAAATCTCCCTGATGAGAATCCCTCCTTTCCCAGAACACATGAACATTTATCAAATCTCTCTGGACGATCTGGCACGTCTTGCTTTATGTCTCCGTGTCTCACTTGTTTTCTATCATCAGACAGAATGAGTTTAGGATGAGCTGTATCGGGATCCAGAGTCACATCCACTGAAAGGAATCAGAGAATATCAATCAGAACTTGAGTGTGTGATATTCAATACAGTGTGTAAATAAACCGTAAATGTAAATATTATGTGTGTTTTTAGTGTTTATGAGTACCTGCAAACTGCCGCTTCATCATCAACACTGTCAACACAAATGACAAATACACATGAAGCCTACTCGATGGACACAAATGTATTCAGTCAACTTCAAACTTAGAAAATCACTTTCACAAAGTCACCAAAACTGTAACTAGAGTTCGTTGCTTTAAAGCTAAATATTTACTGAGATCATAGACTGGCATACACTAACAAATGTAAATCTATAACTTACCTTTTTGATCTAGTTTTTGATCCAGAGTCTGTTTCAGTTCAGTCAGATGTGACACAGAGTTCAGACTGTCAGAAGCATCAACACTAATGTCAGAGCAGTTCTTCACGTTGACAGGTGTGCACAGAGATGAAGAACTCTACATGAGAAGACAGAAATCCATCATCAGATGAAGTGAAGCGTCATGAGGATGTTTTGAGATTGATGAAGAGCGACCTGTATGAGATGAAGATGATCTTCAGTGTTGGACATGATGTGCTCCAGCTCAATGTTTCTCTTCTTCAGTTCACAGATGTCCTGCTCCAGAACATTCATCGCATCTGCAGCGTGTTTCTCTGCTCTTTTCTGTTTCTCCTCCATCATCTTCAGTACATCACACTGACAACTCTCAATGGAGCGGATGAGATCTCTGAACATCTCCACACTGTCTGCTTTCTCCTGATCTGTCTTTCTCTGATACATCACATCATACATCACGCGTACTGGATTTATTTCTATATATATTTTTCAGTTATATTTTCACTCACCTTCATCAGCTCTACTGAGTGTTTATTGTCTTGAATCTTCTTGATTCTGTCCTGAATCATCTGCTGCACGTCTGTCTGTGTCTTAACCAGCTGAGTCTATAGCGAAAGAGAGAACATCACATTTCATCACATCTGTTCCTTCTTATGACAGAAAGAACAAAAGGGTTGAAAGTATTTCTTGCCTTCCTCTGTCTGTTCTCCTCCTCTATAGAGATAGTGTCGTGAGTCTTGTGATCTCCTTCAGTACAGAACACACAAACACACATGTGATCATCTCGACAGAAGAGCTCCAGAGGTCTCTCGTGTTTCTGACATATATAATCATCCAGATTGATCACAGGATTGATCAGTGTGTGTTTCTTCAGACGCTGGACTCTCGTGTGAGGCTCCAGATGATTTTGACAGTAAGAGCTCTGACACATCAGACACGTCTTCAGAGCGTTTTTCTTCTCAGTACAGATGTCACAGAAAACATCAGGTTTATCCGGATCAATCTTTTCTTTAAAGTGCTCAATGACCTCTCTGAGCGTGGTGTTGATCTTCAGATCAGGTCTCTTCGTGAATGTTTCTTTACAGAATGGACAGACGCAGTTCTCTGGGATTTTCCAGCATTCGTTCAAGCAGTTTTTGCAGAAGTTGTGTCCACATGGAGTGGTGACTGGATCATTGAACACATCCAGACACACAGAACACTGAAGCTCTTCATCTAATGGACCACTAGAGGACGCCATGACTGAAAACACAAATTGTGTCATGTAATGTCTATAGTCAAACAACAGCAGGGACTTTAAATCGAATGTTAAATATAGTTTCTGTTCTTCTGGGTTGGTTATTATCTGCATGGTGATAATATGTTAAGACTTAAAATCGTTTTTATTTGATAGGATTGTGACCCCTTCAGCATCCAATCATTTTTGTTGTTATAATCTGAAAGCATTTTCAAGCCTATGATGCAAAGAAATGTTCTTGCATGCAGTAGAATTATATTTGTAAACTACATGAGTAAATGTATTCCTCTAAATAATACTTTAATAAAGTAGTCAAGTCAGCTTTATTTATATAGCGCTTTTTACCATTTTCATTGTTACAAAGCAGCTGTACAAGAAAACATTGACTATAAGCAAAACATATAAGATTATGCAAGTCAAAACACAGGTCAAATATCAGACAGACTATAAATTCCTATATGCAGTGTTCATTAAATTAAACTATCAAATTCTAGCAGCCCCCCCGGCCAGGCAAACAGTGTAGAACAGTATGCAAACGGTGGCGAGGAATATTGGAAAAGGATCTGCCACCTGCACTTGATTTAATTCTAGGTATTACCAACTGACCTGACGCCTGAGAGCGTAATGCACGTGATGGACTGTAATACAAGAGAAGTTCACTCAAGTAGTGAGGAGCTAAACCATGTAGGGCTTCATAGAGAATGAGCAATATTTTAAAGTTAATGCGATGCTTTATAGGTAACCAAGGTTGACAGAACCACATTACATTTACATTTATGCATTTGGCAGATGCTTTTATCCAAAGCGACTTACATAGCATTACCCTATACATGTTACATAGGTATCTGCAATCCCCTGTGATCCAACACACAACCTTGCGTTGTTAACACAATGCTCTTACCACAGGAAAGAACCAGGCTAACATACTCATACTTCGTGCCGGGTGTCGGGCTGTCATTTTAAATCTTATTTAAGCAAAGAGGAGCAACTATGTCTAGCGTTTCCTAGAATGTGGCGTTAACATTTTCAATGGTAAAGTCAAGATCTTTGTCGTTATTACTCATTCTAGAGATTTGAGACAATTCAGGCACATTATCAAGAAACGCACCTTTGATTTGCAGCCATAGGGCAGTAAAGCAACCATGATACCAGATAATGATCCGAGATGTCTTCGCTCTGCTGAAGGATTTTTACGTCATTCACATTTATACCGTTAGACAGTATTAAATCTAAAGTCTGATTTAATCAGTTCTTTGACTATTCAGGTAAATCAGCAGAAGGAAAACAGCTCACAGAGAGTACATTCTTACTACAAACCAGTCGAACCTGTAGGTGAAGTTAGGTAAAAAAAACAAAACTCAAAATTCATGAAAACCATCTGATGCTCATATGATGAAAATGAAACTTCAGTTGAGTAGATTCTTATTTCTCATCTCAGAACATGTGGAGAAAATACTTTGATATTATTATAATATTTATATGCGAGTATATTCATAAAGACTTCAAATTCAAACCACAAAATACATCTCACCACCAACTAAAACAATGTAGTTTATATAAGCTTTGTTTTTTATTGACCGTGTTCATTTGATCTGTAGCTCAAGCATTGTGTAACACCATCAAACTTTCCTTCACGCCAATTCTTTAAATTATTCTTCGACAATATTTCAGGATAAACTGCTAAACTAGCAGACAGTTCTTCACTTACCTGTGTGTGAATCTCAGCTGTGTTCGGTCTCAGAGAATCCGAAAACAGATTCTGATGTTTGAAGAATTTCAACTCACCTGAAGTCATGGCCACGCCCACTACCTACCTGTCCATTCATGAATATGCATTTCTGTTGTTCTGTAACCAATCAGCACTATTGCGTGTTTTGTATACTACGTGGTCTCATTCAAACATGATGTGCATTCAGATTTATTGTTATTTATTTCAATTCTGTTTTTATGACGGGTACCAAATCACAACAACGATTGAGTTACGATTGTAAATGAATGATTATACAAATAAAGTCGTTCGACAAAATGATGTTTATCCCGGTGAAACGTGTAAAATGTTTGATCTTGATGATTTCGGATGAAGCTTTGCTCGATGCGCAGTCTCTTTAAATCCGGCGGAGGTCCGGTGATGTGACGTCACGCCGCAGCTGACCGTGATGAAGCGCGATTGAGTTTATTCCTCTCCGTGGAATCCTGCGACACGCTCCTTATATTTTCACTCCGTTTCACGTGTTTGAGTTAATACAGTGTGCGCCTCCGTTTATTCCTCAGCATCGCGACTCACGGCCATGATCACCTCCACACCGCTGGACTGCCGCGCCCCCGCCGCCGCGCGCTCCTCCTCCTCCAGGCGCAGCGGCGCGTCTCCGGCGAATGTCAGCCCGACTCGTGTCACGCGCCTGCAGGAGAAGGAGGACCTGCGGCATCTCAATGACCGCCTGGCCAACTACATCGAGCGGGTTCGGCTGCTGGAGAACGAGAAGTCCTCCATGCAGCTCCTGCTGGAGGAGAAGTCGGAGACGTCGGTGCGCGAGGTGGGTAACGTGCGCCGCCTGTACGAGACGGAGCTGGGGGACGCGCGCAAAACTCTGGACGCGACCGCGAACGAGCGGGCCAGACTACAGATCGAGTTGACGCAGCTGCAGGAGGAGCACAGGAAACTCACAGCCAGGTTCTCGCCATTGTTTTAAACACTGTAATATTAACGTAACTGTGCAAGACGCAACAGGTGCGTGCGTGAGTGTATGACATCGAAATATCGCGAGGGTGACTCGAAAGCCTTTTCTAGATTGTTAACTCTCGCGATATTTCGATTGTCTAACTGCGTTCATTTGCAAGAACTGATAACTCCGTTTTTATTTATGTTCAGAAATCATGTTTTTATTGTGTTGTTTTTGTCATTATTACTTAGTCTAGTTTGATGAATAAAAACATGATTTTAGATGATCAAGTTATTTTTTTGCAAATAAACTCTTCATGTGTATTTCTGTATCTGGACTAGACGTTTTTTCTGCATTCATTTGTTATTATTATTTGACTTCTATATTGTATAATAATGTTGTAATGATTGACGTTGATAAGAAGTAATGTGGTCCCGTGATGAGGGGCTCTCACAACACCTTCAATTCGATGATATGTTTGTGTCATTTAACATAACTTGGTTTATAATTTGTGCATTAACTACTTAGGTACCTCATTGTGTAACTTGTGTGAAGTATACATCAGACATGCAAAGTATAAACTATATCTCTTTAATTAATTTTTTAAGTTTGTTTATTTATAGAGCTATTTAATTTGGTAAAGTATGGTCTTCGGATAGATGGATGAAAAGAGACATGCAAACTTTGCATCTCTTTGTCTTGTTGGTGTTTTAATATTCAAACGTTCTGCTTTTTGTTCTCTCAGGAATAATAAGAAAGAGTGTGAACTGAACACGGCTGTCGGTCATTGGCGGAACCTCGAAGCCGCTCTGAACTCTAAAGAAGCAGATTACACAAATCTACTGTCCACCAACCGCAGACTCGAGAATGACATTTCTGACCTCAAGACACAAGTGTCGAATGTAAGTCTGAACACAAGTGGCACGCTTAAAGGTCTGTACGTGTGTGGACATCAGTCTGAGGATTTCCTTTAGCTCCGATATCGTTTCTGCACCGTGATGTTGTTGTGGATTACAGTTATTTCACTTTATCAATCGTTTATCTTCCAGCTGGAGTCGGCCCTGCAGAACGCCAAGAGTCAGCTCAACGCTGAGCTGCTTCGCCGTGTGGATGCTGAAAATCAGATCCAGACGCTTCAAGAGCAGCTCGACTTTCAGAAGCATCTCAGCGAACAGGTCAAAAATATTATACATGATAGCTTTTTATGGATTTTTCTTAGACAGCGTCTTTACTGACAGCAGTGACAGATTTGGAAACCTTAAAATTGATTCTGGAACAAAGTCAGAATCACAGCAGCAGTAATCTGGGTGACTTGATAGATATGTGTTGTTTTTTTTCTCTGTGTGTTCCGTGTTCAGGAGGTGCGAGAGATGCGCAGTCGTCACGAGAGCCGGCTGATGGAGCTGGACACGGGCAGACAGAAAGAGTTTGAGGGTAAACTCGCTGAAACCATGAAACAGCTCAGAGAGGAACACGAAAGTCACATCCAACAGTACAAAGATGAACTGGAGAAAACCTTCGCTGCTAAGGTACAACAATCACAACACGCACTGTATTTAGGTAAACAATTATTACTCTAAAGTGAGAATAGGGAATTAATTCAACAGCACATCACATGTGTTTGATGATTTATGTGACTCAGAGTGAGTTGAAGTGCAGGTCAGGTGTAGTTCAGGGCTTTGAGCGACAGGGGGCTCTCGAGAGGCAGCACGAGGCAGTAACCTTCACACACCCAGTTCCACATCGTTCTGTTATGGTACCTCCATCTCAGAAGCACCAGAAATGCTCGAGGAAATCTCACGGATGTGTACAGTAACAGTACACTGTGTCTCTTGCAGCTGGAGAACGCGAAGCTGACGGCGGTCAAGAACAGCGATTTTGCCTCTTCAACGAGAGAGGAGCTGGCGGGTACCAAACTCCGACTGGAGGCTCAGTCTTCACAGATCAACATCCTCCAGAAACAGGTCGGGAAAGAAACATTTTAATTTCATAGTAGCTGACTTTGCCAAGTGAAATGTTTTTCAGTTTTTTACGTCTTTCAAGTCTAACGTTCAAAGTGTTTGTGGATCAGAATTCTGAGTTGGAGTCCCGGTTTCGTGAGCTGGAGCAGATGCTGGATCGAGAGAGACAGATCCATCAACACAGACTCTCTCAGAAGGATCAGGAGATGGCCGACATGAGACAGCAAATGCAAGACCAGCTAGAGGAGCACCAGAACCTTCTCGATGTCAAGCTCATGCTGGATATGGAGATCAACGCTTACAGGAAGATGCTGGAGGGCGAGGAGAAGCGGTGAGACGCCATCATTCCGCCTGACATCAAAAGAGTTTGAGATGACATTTTTGCTACTCACGCTTTATTACTTATTCCATTAAACACAAAGTAAATCCGTTTCTGTCGGAACGAGAGCTTGGGAACGTATAATTACATATGTGATCCAAACTGCTTACTTTAATCTTCAGAAGTCTCTACACACAAAGTTAAAAATCTTCCCATTAAGGAAAGTTTCAGGTCACTTGAATCTCCTCTGTGTGTTTGTCTCCCCCAGATTGAATCTTTCACCGAGTCCGGTCCAGCAGTCGACCATCTCTCGCACCCACTCACATCCCGCTCGCAAAAACTGGGCGAAGAAACGCAAGCACGAAGGCTCGAGTAGCGGCCTCTCACCCAACTACAAGTTTTCCCAGCATTCCTCCTCACGAGGACACGTGTCCATAGATGAGATTGACCTGGAGGGAAAGTTCATCAAACTCAGGAATAATTCTGAGCAGGTACAATGTTTCTTCAGTTTCATCACTTTTAATACTTGTTGGCCTACATGTGTTTACCTGTCATTCTAGGATCAAGCACTGGGCGGCTGGGTGTTGAGGAAGAGTCAGCCGGACGCACCTGATATCATCTTCCAGGTCCCGTCCTCTTGTGTACTGAGTGCTGGTCAGATGCTGACGGTAAACACATTTTGTCGAGTGTGATGGAGGTGTGTCAGGTTTGCTCGTGTAGCTCTTTAACAGGTTGGCTGTGATGTTCGTCTTTAGGTCTGGGCAGCAGGTGCAGGTGTGGAGCAGAACTCTTTATGCGATCTGGTGCTGAAGACACATGACACGTGGGGTCCGTTTGGTGAAGTCCGAGTGTCTCTGATAAACCCACAGAATGAGGTGAGAGACATCTGTAGAAGACATTTGATGAGGTGTTGTTCGGGTTTGGTATGTTCGCTTATCTGTGTGTTTTAAACAGGAAGTGGCAGAGTTCTGTCTGGTGTGTGTTCAGGGACGAGCTGATGAAGATCCAGACTGTGATGAAAACATGGTGACGCCTGATATTCACCTGCGAAGACAGGTAACATGAATTAATCAGCTGAAAATGACACTTCTGTCATGACTTATTTTCATGCTGCTGTTATCCACAACACGTGTTATTGTTATTGAACAGCTAACAGAAGCTGCAGACTTTAAGGGTGAACCGTCTCTTTAAGAATGTGTTGCTCCGTGAGTGTAATGATGAAGCGCTGATGTGTGTATTTGTATTCTTATCACCTCTGTTTTGTGAAAGTCTAAAAGACGGAAAAAGAAATGTTGCTCTCTGTCCTGATGCGTCTCAGAGCAGACGCGTCCGCAGGTGAGATGGATGCAGTCGGCTGCGCTCATGTCATCTGCTGAGTTTGTGTCTGTTACCACTAAACAGTTAATCTTCTGTGATTGGACGCTTGTTGCTTGGTTATTTAATGAAGTAGTAAATAAAACTTTCATTATAGAATTTGAGCAGCATCTGGTCATGGCTTCATCCGCTTTGCCAAGACACGAGAGTTTGTGCTGCATGCCAAGATTAACCTGCATTGTGTGAATGTACCAGTTTCCCGAGGACGCTTTCACACACTGACTGTCGTTAACAGATCTGGTGTGTTTCAGGTTAAGACTCATCATCAGGACGCCAGCTGTGTGGTCATGTGAGAGACTCGGCTGCACCATCCAGCAAGAATTTCAAGAGGATCTGTACGTTAACTTATTGCATAAATGTCCTGTCAAGAAAGTTTCGTTTTTACATTGACTTATTTGTTGCTGTTTGTTCTACTAAATAAAACTGAAATAAATGAAAGAGTTGTTATTAATAATAAATGCATTTTGAGAAAAGACTATGTTCAACCATCTGGTTTTGTGTTGGAATAACAGACTCCTTAAAGGGAAACTTCACCTAAAAATGAAAATCCTGTTATCATTTACTCATCTTTGAGTTATAAATTTAACCAGACAGATTTGCCCCCCATGACTGTAGTAGGACAAAATGCAATGGTAGTCAAAAGTGCCCCAGAACTGTTTGCTGTCCTACATTCTTCCAAATATCTTCTTTTGTGTTCAACAGAACAAGAGAAATGATAAACATTTCTTACAATGGGGGTTATATCTGTCAGGTTATAATCAATTTTCCAAATATCTTTCTCGGGTGTTCATCAGAACAAAGTCATTTATACAGATTTGAACATCTTGAAGTTGATTAAATGATGACAGAATGACAGGGTCTTTTGATTCATACAAAAGTGAACATTTTGATGTTCTGGTTTCAGTTACAACACTGTTCTCTTCTGTGACGCAACAAAGGAGATTTGGGTTAGAATGTCTCTATATAGAGAAGGAGAAACAAATTCATATCAATGTTCATGGATCAAGATCATTAGGATTTGCCTGAGATCTCATTTTGTGTTTCATCCAAGATAAACTATACAGATCGAAGTGAGAATAGCAAAGAATCACAATGTTAGTTGTGTTCGTCATTTGTATGTAAATGTGAAAACTACAGACACTTTTTAAGATTCTGTTCTGCTCGTGTTCTTGTCACTGTGTAAAATATATAGGCAGGTTGAGCCTTTTTATTTTTTAAAGTAATTCATAATACAACGATATATCGAGAATACAACTGAAATGCATTCATATTAAGAAATATATATATATTTTTTTAGAAATAGAAATAGAAATAGACCATACAAAGAGGAAAAGAAAGAAGAGAAAAAAATAAAGAAACAACAACAGCAATTATTTCTTTCTTTTGGACAAAATCTAAATACACAAAAAAAGAGCATCCTTAAAAACAAGTTAAAAACAACTTCTGCATACATTTAAACAACTTGAAATTGTGTTGGTTGTTTATAAGCAATAGGGATTTTATAAGTTATCCAATTTTAACAAAAATAAATTGCAGTTAAGTGCAGATATTATATAGAAATTCACCACATAATCAAACATTTTACATTCATTAATATACAAACATATAACATCTTCAAGATATCACATATAAACAATATTTTTATGGAAAAATAAAAAGGAGCAAACATCAGAGCTAAATTTAAGGGTTACAGGACAGTTATAAAATAAATGAGCCAATTTTCCTCCTGCATATTACAAAAAGAACACGTATCACCGATATCCGTAAATGTAGATCAAAATAAATCGCAAGGGTAAAATATTGTGTAGAATTTCAAAATGCACTTCAACATTAAGACATAACAAAAAAGTCTACAACAACACAACAACTTCCTAGACGCTTCTTGGCTGCAATTCCTCCATGCGGCAGGTGTCGCTGTTGAGCTGCAGCAGCTCGTGCGTGTGTGTGTGACGACAGAGGAAGAAGTCAGCTGTTGTTGTTGATGTGGCTCAGGCACGGGTGTGAAACATGGTGTAAAATAAACACATTCAATCATTAAAGTGAGTCCAGGAATACAGACAGACGACATGTTCAAGAGCTGGAGCTCGTGGCTGGGCGCGGAGCCCGTCAATGAAGACAAACCGGAAGCGACAGAGGAGCAAAACAACACAGGTGATCAGACAGAAGATCAGACGCAACAGATCCTGCAACAGGCCCAAGGCCTCAGCGGTGAGATACACACACAACGCTTTATATGTTGATGTATTATTATAGTGTGATATGATGTTAATGTCTAGAGAGACTGACAGGCGGGTATCAGGATCAGGCGTTTACCACACGTACAGCACTATTTCATGTGTTATTTCATTATAATCATACTATAATTACTATAGTATTCTGTATGAATGAACTGTTGTGCATTTTAAATCACGATCATCATTGCGTACCACAATGGAACAGCATCACCGCCGTGGTGGGGGTGTTGGGGATTGACAACATGACGTACAATAACTCAACTAAATTATTTAAGATTTGACGTCAACGTATTGTCATTTTACACCTTTGGGTTCTCTTGGCTTTCTTAAGGTTAATATTCCATTTGATTGTACAATGACAGACATTCCGTTTTTATAAACGCATATCATACATACCGTTATATTAGATGTAATATTGTATTATATTGAATCATGAACTTGGGCTGAAACGATTCCTCGAGTAACACAAATCAACGTTACAGGGACGTACAGTTGCTCATGCATTTGTCTGCGTCTGCCCTTTATGTGGACATGAACTCCATCTCCAGAGATGATCTGGGAGTTTATTTCACGAGCATTTTATTGTTTGAAACAACCTGCCAAACTGAAGGTCTAAACTTGGTATTTAATGTGGACAAATATATAAGAAACTAAGAAACTAAAACTAATTTAATGAATAAATGTAAATGTAATTTAGATACACGTAATGCATCATGCATAATATCATGCTTCGTTGTTTAGATTTGAAATTATTCAATTTTTATGAATGTTTCTTATTTATACATTTGTATTATAATGCATTTTGAATATAACATGGCAATGTAATGTATTCAATGAGTTAACTTTTCACAGATATTATTAATGTTTTACATTATTAATGCAATTTCAGCAATACAAAATATTTTTTCTAAAAAGGAAACCTATTAGTTGTTCATTTTGAGAGACCTGTCTTATCTTCTCTTGTATATTTAGTTAAGCAAAAAGTATTTATTATCCGAATAATCGATGAAATAATCAGTAGCGTACTCGATTACTGAAATAATCTGCGGCCCTGTATTGAACTGAACCCTTCTGATGTTTGCAAGAAATACAACAAACAGTGCCTGTGTGATGGTTGATTTCAGAGTCATTGATTCATGTATTTTGTCTTTTAACATGTTTGTCTTGCCAGGCTTCATTCTGAACTTTGCGAGTTCTGCGACTAAAAAGATCTCAGAGTCTGTGGTGGGGACGGCGCACACTATTAAGAAAACAGTGGAGGAAAGCAACATCGATGGCATCATTGACAAGGTCAGGCTTCATCGATTACAGATGGATTGATGCAGTTTATAGTGTTATGTTAAAATGTTTTCAGGTCAGGGTTTTTCCTGCATAGAGAAATTGGGGCGACCGCCTCAGACAGGTGATGTCAGGTGTCTTCACAAGAAAACTGCATTTAACTGACTGTCATTTGTAACTGCGGTTGCAGCATTACGCTACAGTGGAGGTGTTGTTTCGTTGTCAACACACTGAGGTGCTAAAAAGAGTTGCAGAACAAGACCTAGCTGTGTGTTTGTTTTGCTTCAAAGTATGTTTAATTTCTTGAAATGTCTTAAATTTACATGATGTCCATCATTGTGATGTCTTCAGCTGTGCAGTTGGATCGTTGAATCAATAAGCGATATTTCATACAGGAGCAATAATAATAATAAAACAATAATACAATAGGTGCTATAGCTACCGTAATTAAAAGTAGATGGATTTGAGAGCTGAAACGTTCCATAGTCAAAACATGATGAGGTTTATTGCAGGTTGAGGTCCGGTACAAGATTATGATAAAAACAAATAAAACATTAAAGAAAAATGGAGTCACTACACAAACTATAAACTGTACTATAACTTAAATGTGCTTTCACTGTACGTTGTTACTGTATTGACAGTGCTACTGTGACTATGTCAAGGTCAACAGAAAGTGAGCGTCCTGTCTACTCAACCTTTACTCCCCTGGCAGTCCAACACCAAAATGCTGGTTAAATACACATACACCAGTGACGTAATTGACAGACAGGAAGTAACATTTACAAAATAATAGACATGGCCATTCTGGCGCCTACAGGTGCTTATACAAAGTTACTAGTTTCAACAAAAGCCAGACCACTACCTGTTGAGAGAAGAGAGAGGGTTAGTGTACTTTTCTTCATTTGTCTGTCAAGTATTCACAGAAGAGATGGTTTTAAGTCGTTTTTTGTGAGAGATGTGGTTGACCGGACCGAGTGAGTAAGAATTTAATAGTTGTGAAGGAGATTAAAAGCCCGTATGAGAAGGCAACACAAGACGCCGCTGGTCTGCTGACGCAGGGTTCTTGATGGAGTGTAGGAGGGTGTGAAAGTATGCTGGTGCAGATCCAGTGATAGTCCTGTAGGCAAGCATCAGTGACTTTAATCTGATACGGGCCGCGGTAGCCGGTGTAGAGAGATGAACAGGGGTGTCACTTGAGCCCTCTTGGTCTGTTGGATGATGAGGCGTGCTGCTGCGTTTTGAACCAGCTGAAGTGGTTTGATAACCTTTGCAGGAAGACCAGCAAGGAGAGCATTGCAGTAGTCCAAGCTTGAGATGACCAGGGCCTGGACAAGGAGTTGTGCCGCATGCTCGGTGAGAGAGGGGTTAATCTTTCTAATGTTGAATAAGGCATATCGACAGGATCGCGTTGTCTTTGCATTGTGATCATTGAAGGACAGCTGTTCATCAAATATGACTCTGAGGTTCCTGGCTGATTTGGAAGTGGAGTGATTGTGGTGTTGCCAAGTTGGATGGTGAGATTGTGTTGCACCGTGGGGTGTGCCGGGAAACACGAGTAGTTCTGTCTCGGCCGGGTTCAGCTGGAGGTGATGCTCTTTCATCCAAGCGGAGATGTCATCTAGGCAGGCTGTAATACAAGCTGCTACCGTGGTCTGGGTGAAACGAGATGTAGATCTGGGGGTCGTCAGCATAACAGTGATGTGAAAAGCCGTGTGCCAGTATGATGGGTCCCAAGGATGTTGTGTTGACGGAATTATCATTTGTTTTCATATTTGTTCTTCAGACCATTCTGGGAGATTTTCAAAAAGAACAAGAAAAATTTGTCCTAGAGAAGAATGCAAAGAAAGCAGGTATGGGAATGTTTTCACTGAATTTGTGCTGTATATTTGGAAATGATTGTTTTCTACAAACACACCTCTCAATCTTCTGTGTTAAGACGCAGCGGTGCCGCCCTGGGTCGGATACAACGAGGAGGAAACCATCCAGCAACAGATTCTCGCATTATCAGCTGTGAGTTTTACACCGCTGACATTCACATAAACTTCACTTAACAGTGTACAAGAAGTAAAACAATGTCTCTTTTATTTCTTTTCAATCAGGACAAGAGAAACTTTTTGCGTGACCCTCCGGCTGGCGTACATTACCATTTTGACTTTGATCAGATGTTCCCCGTTGCATTGGTGATGTTACAGGAAGATGAACTGCTCAACAGAATGCGCTTTGACCTCGTCCCAAAACAGTGCGTGAGACCGATATTCAATCTGTACAAACATTCAACTGATAGTCAAAGTGAGATAATTACAAAAATAACAGATTGTTTGAAACAAAACAATCAAATCGAATTTAATGATTCATGTTCTTCAGCACAATGTGAAAATGCTTTTACTTTTGATTGTTTGCAAAAAAAATCATATCAATTTTACATCATGGCATTTCATTGGTCGACATTATAATACCTTTAAAATTGTGTTCGGCAACATTTTAAATCTGATATTATCAGTGTGGCTTAAGAGACTGCATTAAAGCGTTTTAAAAATCTTTTGATTTTGATTCACTCTTAAGTGAATTTATTTATTTATTAACTCTTTATTGCTATAGGGATAACAGTCCATGTTAAATGAGAACATAGGTGTGTAAAGAGTTTGTGTTTGTCTGTGTTGATCAGGGTGAAGGAGGATGTGTTCTGGAGGAATTATTTCTACCGTGTATCTCTGATAAAACAGTCGGCTCAGCTCACAGCTTTAGCGGCTCAGCAGCAGGCGGTAGAGAAAAGAGAAGAGGCGGGATCCACCCCGCTCAAAGACACCAGCTCAGGTGCGTCATGGTATACACCACCAGTCAGACATGAAGACAAGCAATGAATCGGGCTCTATAAATAAGTTTTGAACATTTCTTTTTTCACAGAGTGCACTATTAGACCCAAAACACCTCCTGTGGCCATCAACACTAAACCCAAATCTAATGAGGTATTACATTCACCCTCAGACTGCATTATTAGCACCAGTTTCATTCATGACATGCTTACAGTGCGTGATGTTATCAGGAAGAAGAGGAGATCTCCACCAGTCCTGGAGTTTCAGAGTTTGTGAGTGACGCGTTTGACACCTGTGACATCAACCAGGATGACCTGAGGAAAGAGATGGAGCAGCTGGTGCTGGATAAAGACAAGCGCTCTCCACAGGACGGTGAGTTGGATACCCACGAGTTACGTTTTGGATTGACATCTTACTTTAATGCATTCCTGGACATAATATGAACCATTCATCATTGCATTCAACCATTCATCCCATTTTTATGCTTCGACTCTGATCTCTCTCTGTGTTAGATGAGACAGCAGATTGGGAAAAGGAGCTCCAGCAGGAGCTGCAGGAATACGAGGTGGTCGTCGACCCTGAAAATCGAGACGATAACTGGGACCGTGAGATTGAGGAAATGCTTCAGGCAGATTAAAAACGTGACGGCGCCCCCTCTGGTGTGGAGGATTCACTGCCACGCTGCCGAGCGTGAATGAAGGACCAGCCAGAAATCCAGCACATTCATTCAGGACGCTTTTGAAGGCCAACATCTCAACGCTGGCTTCAAACATTATCTACTCTTTCATAAATCGGAATGAGCCGAGTTATCATGATATTCAATACGAAAGTTTTCTGCTTCAAATAAACAAGAATGAAGCGTGATTATTTAGCGGTAGAGGGCTTCGGTGGCCTGCCAACAGTCCCTTTAGAAACCTTTGAATCGGTTTATCTGTCCTACCCTTCAATAAATACCCATTCAGGTATAAAAGAATATCTGCAGTTATAATATAATTTCAGCTGCAAGCAAACACACAGAGTCTTTATAAACCTGTTTCTGTAGGCCTCACATGTTTCTTTACTCTCAGTCCTGTAGTTGGCATCTCTGTTGTTTTTATTGATGTCAATTGAGTGTCTGTATGCCGTTGACGGGGATTAAGTGAATGTTTGCTTACGTTGTCCAATATCAAATCAAATTCCATGTATGTTTATTAGAATATTTACATGTTCAGGTGAGATGTTTAATATAACTTTTCTTTTTTTCTTTCAACCTTGTCTCATTCTTTCAATCATGATTTTTGTTGCCATTTATAATAATAAAATTAATATCTTTATTCTTGTCGTATTTCCTGTTTCAGACACAGTTCAATACACACTTTAATGCCTTCTAGATAATGAGCTAAAATATATTTAACAACATAAACCGTGAAGTTTGTGTTATGGTATGTCTGTGATGGCCATTTATTAGTGTTTACAAATACGCATGTGAGTTATTAAACGGTGTGCCTGCTGGTTTATAGTGTCTAGCTAAGTATCGTAATGTTATTTACGCACATATACATTATTTAATGTTTCTAAAGGGTCATTCCTATAATCTCCTTGAGCATGTCACTGTGCACGTAGACGTGATGACGTCATTCAGGTTGCCAGATTGACCTTAAACTCAAAATATTCAAAGTGCTTCATTTTTCAGTGTTGGAAGCTGCAATGTTTACTTATGTCACTATATATGGACTATATATGTCACTATATATGTCACTATACATGCACTATATATGTCACTATATTATAATGGACTATATATGTCACTATATATGCACTATATATGTCACTATAGATGTCACAATATAAGTCACTATATATGTCACTGTATATGCACCATAGATGTCACTATATATGTCACTATATTTGCACTATATATGTCACTATATATGCACTATATATGAACTATACATGTCACTATATATGCACATGTATTTATTTTAATGCATTTAGAAATGTAAGTGGCACAATATATTTGCCGGGTCAACATTGGTTGTTGTCGTGTGGTGTTGATTTCCTTTTGTTTTATTTTACTGTACGTGTGTTGTTAAAAAGAGTTTATATTTTATTGTGGTGTTTTTATTCTGCGTCTGATGTTATTGATGGTTTTGCTTTTATTTATGGATTTACCAATTCTGCGGGATTAAATAATTTTTGTTCATGTCGTTTCATTGTGTCTGTCGTGTTAGAAATATTATGTCATGAGGTTTCTTGAGTTGTGAAAGGGAGGTTTTAATGTGTGGTTGTGTCGAGGATGAGGGGTTTCTCGGGGAGGATCTGGCAGCTCTGAGGTCAGACCGCGCTGCCGCGGGATCGAATGGAGGCGCGATGGCTCTGTTTCCCGATGAGGTGGATGTTTTTACAGGACCACACTGGCGCATGAAGCAGCTGGTGGGACTTTACAGCGAGAAGGTTCGAGTCTGATATACATTTGATTATATATTTACCCTTTGCGCGGTTTGTGAGGTGTTTGGGTTGTATTTGAGCAGAGCTAGCGTTAGCGGCTAATACACACAGACTAGTGTTTAATGCCGATGTCTGGCCTCGAATCTGCACAAAACACTTGATTCAACTTTTATTTAATACGACACGAACGTTCATACAAACATTGAAGGTTACAAACACAGATTGTGGTGCAAATGTAAATATCTGATATCTGTCTGATCTGTTAGCATGTAAACAACGCTGTTTTTCATCCATATGTTTATAGGCTAATAGACAGAGACCATTCGAGTTTTAATGAATATCTGTTATTATATTAATTTAAGTCTGATCTTATATCTATTTAAAAACTTTTATTGTATATAAAGTATATACAAACTTTAACCCAATGATGTGAACACTGGGAATGTATTACCATGCATTTAATGTTTTTTCATGCAATATACACTTCCGAACACTTCTCTGTCAGGTTTAATATATATATAGAAGGTTTGTTGTATTTTTATTTAGCATAATAATATTCCCTAAACCCTCCTAACACTTATGTGCAAACGAAAGGTATCTGATCTATAATCAGATCTGATAAGCTTAAAATACTGACATTGAACTCAAATACATTTCATGTCAATTTGTTATAATAAAGTGAAAATTATGATGATTCAGTCAGTGTGATAATCCCTGTAAACTGGTTTAACATGGAGATGATTGTTTTTACTGTCTGATTTCTGCATCTGATCACACAGACTGGATCAGATGTCCGTTTCTGTTCATCACACACCCTGATCATGTAATACACACACACACACACACACACAATTGTTTATTTGTTAGTTCAGTATTTTTTTCCATGTGTGTGTGTGTTGTGAACACATCTAATCTTCTTTTAACATATCACATATATCCAGCATTACAAAATGATATATCGTAACAGTAAACCGGTTGTTTCACCTCTGTCCTACTGTGATCATGTCATATGATGGATGGATTTATTTATCTTGTATAGATAAGAGATTTCGTAACCATGTGGTCTTTACATGTGCAAAACAGGCCAAAATGATACAGAAGTTATTTTTAATAACAGTATATGTGTGTCACAAAGTCATTATATTTAAACGTTTTATATATTTTGACAAAAACTTAAAAGTGATATATTTATATAAAACAATTACATTCCAAGTTCACTCTGTAGTCACATTGTTACAATGTAGCTTTACAGTAACACGCTGCAAAACATATAGACAATAAATATAGAGATGTTAAGACATACATTTATATGTCATTTATATCTAATATTTGCAACAATTTATGCTTAATTATAAAAATCACTATAGAAACGATACATTTAATTTAAAATGTCTTTACTGTTTGCTCTGTGTATTTGTTTGTAAAACTGTGGATTTGTTGTAAGGAATACATGATTTAAATGACATTATAAGAGTTACAAACATGAAAGTTCATAAAAATATATATATGGTGAGCAAAAATGCGATGGGTCGCTGTACGTCCTTGTTGTTGTTTAAAGTCTGGTTTTATTATCCTGTCGCATTTTTATACTGTTGTGTGTTTCCACCGACAGCTGTCAAAGACCAACTTCTCCAACATCAGAGATTTCCGCTCATTCCTGCAGTCGCTGCTCGCCACCTTTAAAGAGTTCAAGATGCACGAGCAGATCGAGAACGAATGCATCATGAATCTGCTGCAGCAGCGCAGTCAGACGGTTTATCACGTGCATGCTGACAACAAACTGTCTGAGATGCTGACGCTCTTCGAGAAGGGACTGCGCAGTGTCAAGGTGTGTGTGTGTGTTTAGGTTTATCTGTATTTCATATGACACAGACACTGGTTGTTACAGACGTTGTGTACATTTAGTGGTCGACTCAAGTGTTCATTTGACCTGACGTCACACACTTATAAGCTCATTTGTGTCTTCAGTCCAACCTCAATATTTCCAAAAATGACTTCTTTATAAAACTTTGGTTTTGTTGTAACATCATTTACATTCACATATCAACAATCTAGTATTCATCCGTTTGAGCCGTCCCGTTGAATGACCGTCTGTCCGTGACATTACACGGATGTTAGCCAATCATTACAGTGCCTACTCATATGTGCAAGTCTTAAAGGCACAGACCAGTGTTGTTTTGCTCTTGATGATGTCATCATGTGAAGCATGCTGATTTGTTGTTGTGTGTCTGATGTCAGAGCGAATACGAGCAGCTGAATTACGCTCGGCAGCTGAAGGAGCGACTGGAGGCGTTCACCCAAGATTTCCTTCCTCACATGAAGGAGGAAGAGGAGGTGAGAGTGATGTCATCAGACACAGACACACAAACGGAGACATTTCACGCTATAACTGTTTATCTGAAGGTGATCGTGTGTGTTCAGGTGTATCAGCCCATGCTGATGGAGTATTTCTCATACGAGGAGCTGAAGGCTATAAAGAGGCAGGTGATGTTACAGCACAGCAGTACTCAATCCTGGAGCTCAGCCGCCGACGTGCTGAAAGGTTTGAACCTGTGGACTCATGCCGAGGAGCTGCACAAGGCCTTCAAATACTCCGATCACGAGAAGACTGAAGACGGTGAGACCGGCAGAGTGCTGTCTGACATCTTTACCTTTAGTAATGTCATGTGTCTCTGGGTAAAACAGAAGATTGCTACAGAGACATTTACTTAGAAACTTTTATAATAAGTACGATGCAAGAGATTCTGAGTCTTACAAATCTCATCAGGGCTTCACGTTATCTCTTCACATGACTTTTCATGTTCCTTTAAATTTATTCCATCTTTATTTTTGACCTGCTGGTGTCGTAATGTCAGATGATTTCTCAACATCCTTCCGTATAAAAAGGATGTAGCCTGATGCAAAACTAAAGTTTCCCTCTCGCCATGTATAAAGCATACGACTTCAGTAGCCCCCAGGAGACGTCTGAATATCATCCTGTGGTTTGTTTATCTGTGTGCCATGTGTAGATCATTCTGTTGTTTGTTTTCCTCAGAGCGGGACGGCGAGCGCGTGTCAATCTCCGCTTTGCCTCAGGAGGTTGTGTTGAGGGTTTTTCGGTATCTGGGTCCGGAGGATCTCTGTCGCTGTGGGCAGGTGTGCAGCACGTGGGCGCAGGTGGTAAAGACGGGCTCGCTCTGGAGATACCTGTATCCTGTCCGATGGGCTCGAAGTGAGTTCAACAGAGCAGACTCTTTTAACTAGCCGTCGTTCAGTCTCCAAACACTCAAACTCTTTGTTTTTCAGGTGATTACTATTGCGGCCCTCCGGGAGATCTGGACCGGCAGCCGGATGAAGATTTGGTAAAGAGCCTCCAGGATGAAGGACTGGCCTATCAGGAGTTTGACGAGGATGCAGACGTTGATGAATCAGGTGAGGCCCCGCCCCCATCCTCTACACTTCCCATGATCCTCTGGGGCCTCACTCAGCTGTGTGTTTCTCTGCTGTGTGTTTAGAGGAGGCATCTGAGGGCTGTCCCGCTATAATTGCGGTTCAGAGAGAGAAGAAACTGCTTAACGGAATGATCCAGAACCTCCTGCCAACCGTCGGCCCATCCGTGCGCTCTCTCAGTCTGGCCTACAGCTCGGCCGTCTCCAGTAAGATGGTACGTATGTCATGATACTTTCAAAAACTAGTAAAACTAGTTACTCACTCGCCTCCATTTGCAGCCTGACAAATCTGGTCTGTTTAGTTTAAATATTCAAATGTATTCTTGTAATCATAACTGGACTAGTCACTAGATATCGCCAGATGCAGGGAAGCGATTAGTCGGCTCAAGTTATGGTGTTAAAGGTTTAAAAACGTGCATGATAGTGAAATTATATTCTTCTCCTCTCAGGTGCGACAGATTCTCAGTTTCTGCCCAAATCTGACTCACCTGGACCTCACACAGACTGACGTGTCTGACTCCGCCTTTGACAGGTGAGCAGCACTGAAGATCATATTTTTAACTATATCACACTTCACATGTTTCTGATGTGTTTTTAATATCGTTTTGCAGGTGATGAAGTCAAATCTACTGCACAATAATGATATATAATAACGTAACGCTAAATTAATCTAATTTATATGATTTGGAAATGTCTGGAAATGAAGTCTCAAAAGGTCTCAGTCATCATTAACTGTATATGTTTTGTTGTTTTATTCTTTTAGCTGGGTGGAGTTTGGGGTGTGTCGTTCTTTGGAGCACCTCGATCTGTCAGGCTGTGACAAAATTACCGACCGCACGTTGAAGATTCTGTCCTTCGGCTTGGGCGACCTAACGGCACACGCAAACTCCAGCAGAAGCAAGTTGCGGAAAGCCCCAACCTCTCCAATCAAACTACAGGAAGAGCATTTCATTCCACCAATGGGACGCAACTGCCACGAGCTGATTTTCAAGCGAAGGCCCGGTGGGCGAGGTTCGGGCTGTGGCCCGGTTCACGTGTGGGTTCTGGATCCAGCAGAACTAGCCGACATCGAGGACACAGCTGATTGGAGCAAACGAGGAGGTGTGGTTTCCCAGGAAAGTGGGCGTGGGAGCCTTTTAGAGCTGCAGGGAGGGGGTGGATCTTGCTGCTGCAGGAGGAGCCAGAGGCGGAGCTTCAGGACTGGTTTTAGCTCCTCGCACTGGCAGTACAGTTCTGTGGGAGACGCCCAGTGTGGTCACTCCACCTGCTGTACCTCTGATATGGCTCTCTGGACTGTGAGAGAGCAGTGTGACAAGCAGGCCACAGGGGGCGCTGTTGATTTTCTGACTAAATGCTCGTTTGAGGGCGACTCTTGTCCCGAGCATCACAAAAGGACTGACCAATCAGGAGCCTGTCGGACGCTCAGGTTTCTCAGCCTGTCTGGATGCTATCAGATCACAGACCTCGGCCTGAGGTACAGAATCATTCTGTTCCCTTTTCCTCTCTCTCCCATGACGGGATGTTTAAACTACACAAATGTTATAGATGTTATAGTGATTGTTTAAATGTTAAAAGATACAGACTACAGCAGTACAGTTTGCTTTTGTTCTACACAGTAACCTTGAAATAACTCAAATGTGCACAAAAAGTTCATGAGAATAAGTAATGTGGGTTGTTTATTACTGAATGTTAGCTTATATTATAGATTTTAAGAGACAGAATTCAATCCAATTCTAAAATGAATGATTTTATTGCCACATTATTTTATTTTGAACAAAAAGAACAAACGGACACGTGGCCTCGCTTCGTCAATATTTCACATTTCAAGGTCATTTTTTTATGCATATACATTAGGTAGAAAACACAGGCTTTTCACAGGCAGGGTCACGTGTTTGATTTAACATTATTTAACAGTGTTATGATACAAACAACACACATGTGAATATATTACTAGACTCTGATCTGTGTTTGTGTGCACACACAGGTGTCTCTCGCAGCGAGGTGGTCTTCCTCAACTGGAGCATCTGAATCTGTCTGGCTGTCTGCTCATCACAGGGGCGGGGCTACACGAGCTGGTGTCCGTTTGCCCCGCCCTCAACATGGAGCACTTCTACTACTGTGACAACATTAATGGTAACACACACAAAGCACTCCTATTCATCACCTGATCATATCCGTCATTCCCGTGTTATTTCTATGTGTGTTTTGATATGTGTAATGCGCAAAAATTGCTCATGTGACGTTCAAACCCAACTTCAAAGTGTGACGGCACCTTGGTAAGTAAAGGGTTGGTGGGGTAGTGGGATTAAACATCAACACTTAAAGTAAACAAAGGTGTATTTGGGACATGTTAGATAAATAGAAAATAACATACATTTTGGTATAATTTTGTGAGCGATTTTATGATGAAGTAATTCTCTCTTTCTCTTTCTGTCGGCAGGTCCGCATGCAGACACAGCCAGTGGATGTCAGAACCTGCAGTGTGGCTTCAGAGCCTGCTGCCGGTCTGGAGAATGATCGGTCCGCTTTCCCCTCTCTCTCATTTCTCATCCATTTGCACTTTAATCGAGAGGTCGGGTCGGATGCCCTGACTCAACAATGTTTCCCTAAAATGAGAAACATTTCAATAGCAGGAGAAATGCGTCTTTGTAAGCGTATCGCGGCTGCTTTGAGGTTTTTTGAAGGAACTATACAGTGTATATTTGTAAATAATTCCTCCTGGCGGTCAGAACGAGAAAGTGAGTGCTTTAAGATTAGATTCAACATTGTGTTTATTTTTTCCTTCTTTTATTACCCTGCTGAATATTTCACACTTACGCCCACAGTGGATTTATAGTTTATAGGCTCTCGAGTTCTCAAGCGTGTTTAGATGTTTGTCAGAGAATGCAGATGTTTGAAACAAAAGCAGAAGTTGGATGCTGGTAAACATGTTTGTTTGGACTGTCGTGGCTTGAATATCCTCTTATATTCTTCATTCTTTTTCATGGGTTTTAGGTGCTGCATGATCTGATTCTCTTAGTTCTGATCATTAAAAACACGTTGGAAACATCACTCGTGTTGAGCTCTTTATTTTAATATTCACTGTTTCTCTGTACACTCTGAGAACTAAAGGTGCTACACAGTATTATCAAGTCTCATTCCCAAATCTGCACGTTCACACTGTCGGCCCCATGGTTTGATGCGAGACACCAGGTTGACATTGAATTTCATTGATAACATTTCATTTGTATTCACGTATACACTTATTAATGGCTCCCTAGACAAGATGTTAAATGATCTCAAGTTGATTTGGATAAAAGTGAATAAACTCAGTCAGAGACGTCTTGTTTGAAGATGTCTTTCTGTGATGGAGACGCGAGCTGGTGTTTAGATTTTTTGCCTCGAGTTCATTGTGCGGAGAAGCTTTTTTGTTTTTCAACGAGAGGAAGGTAAATTTGATTGGGAACAAAGAAAAGAGTGAGTAATATATAACAGAATAGTCAGTTTGAATTCAACTAATCTTTAATGTGAACTCGCATCAAGAAAAACTGAACCACCACCTTAGAACACACATAAAACAACAGATGAAATGCCACAAGGTTTTCTCAAAATGTTTTTCTTAAGTGCTATGTTAACAACAGAAACAATAGATGTTTTACATTGCTTTGCTTTCTTTCGGTGTCATGCATCAATTGGACTTTGTTTCTGGATGTTTTCATGAAAGTGAATCTGTTTTTTGCCGTTTTTGCTGTGCACCGGAAGTATTTTATCTTTGCCTTGATTTGTAAAACGTACTTTTTCTTTCTGGTTTTTGTGGCGCTGTGTTAAACTCTGGCCCTGAAAATGTCACCGATGATCCCTGAAAGAGGCCGAAGCCTGGATGAAGGGGTTGTGTGAAGTGGTTGTGGACTCGGTGTAAGAGCGTCATGGTATCTGTGATGCTGTAGAACGACAGAAGTCCTGCCCTGTGATCCAGATACACACCGATCCTGTGAGGCACGGCTCCTGACATCTCAGTCTCTGTGTTATCATGCACCAGCGCACATCTGAATTCAGAACAGTCCAAACTCCACGAGCATCTGTTGTATCCGAACCCGCTGTCATCCCCGTCTCCGGTTCTCTTGATGTCATTGTAGGCCACCGCAACGTCCACCCCGTACACACCCATCCAGATCACCTCCCAGTAACAGCGTCCGGTCAATCCCTCGCTGGTCAGCACCTGTGCCCACCATTGGAAACGCTTGGGATGTTGTGGGTAAGACTGAGATTCTGTACTGCACACCACGGCTCGGTTCTGATCGGTAAGACGGAGATGCCTGTGAGCCGTGTTTGGGTCCAGACTCAAAGGAACCAGAACTGATGAGAGATGAGAGAAAAAAAACTGTTTTGATTCAGTCATCAGGGCAAGAACAGCCTCAAACTCTATTTTTTAGTGGAACACAAAGTTTGATATTTTGAGAAATGTCACTGCGGCTTTGTGTTCATACAATGGAAGTCAATAGAGTACAGTGTTGTTTGATGATCAACATACTTCAAAATATCTTCTTTTGTGTATTGAAAAGGAAAGAAACTCATGCAAGTTTGACATGACATGAGGATGAAGAAATTATGAAAGAATTTCCATTTCTTTGGTGAAACATCCCTTTAAATGGGTAGATAGGTCCTCTTGTACATTTAGGAAGTCGACAAATCCTCATTTCCAAACAAAACAAGAACAAAATTGTTCCTTAATTATTTCATTTGATCTTATTTGTGAAGTTTCTTTATGTCAATAGAATGACTTACATTGTAGAAAGTCTTCTCTGGTCTTGGGTTCAGAGGGCACCAGGATTTGATCTCTTTTCACTGTACAGACAGATGTGGGTGTCTTATGTGTATGTCCTCGTGCAATGTTTATGGAATATGACTGAAAATGCTTCAACTTGAAGTTTTTATAAAAGCCAAATCCATTATGTTTACCTTCATAGCATATCCTTCGGATTTCCAGTGTCCAAATGTCTCGTATTTGTTGTGTCAATGAGGAGAGAGATTTAACGACCTCACCAAAAGAGAACTGAGGGTTAATGGTCCGACTGGAGAAGTCATCACGCTGAGAAGATGACCAGTAAGACTCCACCTTCTGGAAGACATGAGAAGGATCATCATGATGTTAGGAAGTAGATTTGAACACACATACGTTCTCAGTTGTTTCTCTTAACAAAGATGTTTCTTCTAAAATTGTTTGAGAGAAATAAAAAGAGAATCTATGCATGTAAAATAACGAGTTCATATTGAGATCTTTAATAATATTGACTTTTGAAGACACAGTCGACATCTCTTGTCAAACTCTAGACAGACATTTGTCAGATCTCCGACTGTTTGTGAATCATGTCTGGTGTTACCTGAAGGTAAGAGATGTGATCTTCAGTATATGAAAGCTGTCTCAGCTCTGAATGTTTTCTCTTTAGTTCAGAAATCTTATCCTCCAGACCTTTTTCATGTCGATGGATTCTGTTCATCTCAGCTCTCATGTGATTCTGGATCAGCGTCATGGCCTCCGTGTGACTCGTCTGGATAAATTCCGTCAGTTCTGCGAAGATTCGCTCTCCCGCTTCTTCTGTAGCTTCACTGAGGTTCTGTTTGCCGACATGTACATCATTTCACACCGTTCACCTTTGTGAGTTTTAGTCTTGGCGTTTTTAATAAGCATGTCAGCCTCTTCTCAGAGAATTCACACATTTCTAGCGTGTGAATCAGGAAACGAGAAGCACATTTTACATTTAAACTTCAATCTTAAACGCCAAACTCACCATGAGAATGTCCATAGCCTTCTCGACGTCGTCCAGTTCGGTCTCTCGATCTGTAACCTTCTTCATGGTTTCTTCCAGCTCTGTCTGGAAATGAAATTCATATTTTAATTCGTATTTTACGAGATGGATAATTTGGTTGAATCCACCAAATTAATTTATAAAATATATAATGATGGCCACCCTACGCATCACTGGCGTGAAAGCTGATGTTTCACGTGTTATTATTATATACTGTGATGAATTGAGCGGAGATTGTGTTATCTGTGTCTTGTGTGCAGGGTGAATACATTGAGAGTTGTATAACTAGTGAACGACATTTGCATTGTCTGTCTTAACACTGTCATTGCATCTTTGTTCTGCAGAGGACGATGAAGACTTGTTTAGCAACTTTTTCTCTGTCAGAATACAATTGGCCGTGAAAGCATCTCCATAAACAAAACTGCAACACGCTATAGCAGAAGATATTCACCAAACCGGTCCATTGACTGGAAGCAAATCACGTTGTTGAGCTACATTCTCACACTTGAATCAGTGCTTGTGGTGCTTCCTTCACGTGTCGAGGTTTTTAAACCTTTAAAAAGTGAAGGAATTACTCACCTGAGGCCATTTACCTCCAAAGGTTTTTCTATAAGGGTCTGAAGATGCACTCGGCTCACAATTTGATGCAACACACGGTGAGTTCATCACAATATATAATAAAACAGCATTTCAAACAGCAGGTTTATTTTCACAACATGACCGGTTTGTAGATCAACAACATTTAAGGTTTAACTGAACCTTTCCATGAACTCCACATCGAATATGAATGTCCCTTAAAAATACTGTATAGAAAGAACTTATAAAACACACAAAACAGTTCTCAGTTGGGTTATTGCTCCAGTTAAGATAAGAAGATATGAAGCTTTTACACAAAGGACTGAAATAAGCCCCGCCCACCGCACACCTGTTTCTCTGCTCTCCCTGAGGCCACCGACACCACATCGTGACCCTTGTGTTCATCCAGAAGACACAGATAACAAACACACGTGTGATCGGAGCGACAGTACACCTCCAGAGGTCTGTCATGCCGAGAGCACGTCTGTGTATCGCCTGTTCTCAGATCAGTGTGGGTCTTAAGATGAGCGTCACAGCGCGAGGCCGAACATCCCAGACATGACTTCATGGCTTTCACTGCTCTAGCTGCGCAGACGTCACACTCCACATCTGCACCTTCTGCTTCACCTTCATCTGTCTGCAGATGTGTCCTCTCCAATCTCTCTATAACTGAAGCAACCGACTGATCCGGATCTGCTCTCCTCAGACTCCCAGACTGATCCGGATCGGTCTCAGATGTGGAAGTCTGTTTACACTGAGGGCAGATGTTGATCTGAGGGTCCCAGAGGCAACCCGAACACACGGGTGGTTGCGGCTCTTTTTCCATTTGCAGAAATAAGACTTTAAATTAAAGAGACTCGTAAACACAAGCTGTTTAGTTTCGATTCCTCGTTTGTGCGTGTGAGGGTGGGCGGAGCTCTCTGGTGACACGCGGTGGGCGTGGCTTGGCGTGTCAGTTTATTGTGGTTGTGCGCGTTTTCAGGCTAAATTAATATAAATATTCTGAGTAAACAAAAGAGTTCATGTGTTCATTTAAAACACACGACTGTCTTCAGTTTGTTTTCTCTCTGAGAGTCACTGTTGTCTATGCAAATAACAGAGTTCATCGATACTTTTTCCACTTTGTTTTCTCTCTCTCTGTCTCTCTGTCTCTCTGTCTCTCTCTCTCTCTCTCTCTCTCTCTCTCTCTCTCTCTCTCTCTCTCTCTCTCTCTCTCTCTCTCTCTCTCTCTCTCTCTCTCTCTCTCTCTCTCTCTCTCTCTCTCTCTCTCTCTCTCTCTCTCTCTCTCTCTCTCTCTCTCTCTCTCTCTCTCTCTCTCTCTCTCTCTCTCTCTCTCTCTCTCTCTCTCTCTCTCTCTCTCTCTCTCTCTCTCTCTCTCTCTCTCTCTCTCTCTCTCTCTCTCTCTCTCTCTCTCTCTCTCTCTCTCTCTCTCTCTCTCTCTCTCTCTCTCTCTCTCTCTCTCTCTCTCTCTCTCTCTCTCTCTCTCTCTCTCTCTCTCTCTCTCTCTCTCTCTCTCTCTCTCTCTCTCTCTCTCTCTCTCTCTCTCTCTCTCTCTCTGTCTCTCTCTCTCTCTCTCTCTCTCTCTCTCTCTCTCTCTCTCTCTCTCTCTCTCT
Organism: Barbatula barbatula; assembly: GCA_037178815.1. Classification (NCBI taxonomy): domain Eukaryota; kingdom Metazoa; phylum Chordata; class Actinopteri; order Cypriniformes; family Nemacheilidae; genus Barbatula; species Barbatula barbatula. The sequence goes on along the minus strand of CM074092.1, from coordinate 1,030,592 downwards.
CTCTCTCTCTCTCTCTCTCTCTCTCTCTCTCTCTCTCTCTCTCTCTCTCTCTCTCTCTCTCTCTCTCTCTCTCTCTCTCTCTCTCTCTCTCTCTCTCTCTCTCTCTCTCTCTCTCTCTCTCTCTCTCTCTCTCTCTCTCTCTCTCTCTCTCTCTCTCTCTCTCTCTCTCTCTCTCTCTCTCTCTCTCTCTCTCTGTCTCTCTCTCTCTCTCTCTCTCTCTCTCTCTCTCTCTCTCTCTGTCTCTCTCTCTCTCTCTCTCTCTCTCTCTCTCTCTCTCTCTCTCTCTGTCTCTCTCTCTCTCTCTCTCTGTCTCTCTCTCTCTCTCTCTCTCTCTCTCTCTCTCTCTCTCTCTCTCTCTCTCTCTCTCTCTCTCTCTGTCTCTCTCTCTCTCTCTCTCTCTCTCTCTCTCTCTCTCTCTCTCTCTCTCTCTCTCTCTCTCTCTCTCTCTGTCTCTGTCTCTGTCTCTCTCTCTCTCTCTCTCTCTCTCTCTCGTGTGTTTTAGATTGATAAGGTTTATATAGGCGGGCAGAGTCCAGGTTTTTATAAGTTGACAAGAGAGACAATAAAACAGTATTAGAGTCGTAATGAGGGCCGTTACACAACTTAAAACATTTTGTTTCATAATGTTAAGAATTTCAACATGTAAATTGGGTTTTATGATATACACAAACACTATATTTCACTCTATATATTTGTACGCACAAGTCACTAACATGTTTAAATATCTTTGTATTTATGTTTGAGATAGAAATCAAACTGCGGTCGTATTTGAAGAAGACGCATATGTGGGCTAAATAAAGCAAAAGTCATTCCGGTTATAGTCTCACGTGTGACCCGCCTCGTGTTTTTTATGAAACCTCATTCACATAACTACACGCAGACACGCAAACAGAGAGAGAGAGAGAGAGAGAGAGAGAGAGAGAGAGAGAGAGAGAGAGAGAGAGAGAGAGAGAGAGAGAGAGAGAGTGTGTGTGTGTGTGTGTGTGTGTGTGTGTGTGTGTGTGGATCAGTGCGGCTGGGTGCGCAAACGTGACGCGACTTCACTTTCTTCAGGCGAGGCGAGACGTCCGTTTTCCGATTGAAATCACTTGAATTTATTTGATTGGTCTCGCGAGCTGGTAATTTTCTCTTCGTTTGCCTTGTTTTGCACTTTTACTCTGCTGCTGTTTTAAGCTTTTGTTCGAGATGACGTAAGCAACGCCCGCTTTACTGATGTCCTCTGATCAGCAACACTGAGTTCGGTTTGATACCGGTGTTACGCTCTTTAGATGACAGCTGTTGTTTTGGATGGAGGATCTGTGGTTCATTTAATGAATAATGTATTCTCTGAGGTCGTTCTGTTGTTTTCAAGGCGTGATGGTAACAGACGGTGAGGTTCAGCTGACCAGAACAAATGATGTTGGAAACAGTAGGACCACCAGTAAGACCCTGTCCACCGTGGCTTCATCATCCTCATCCCTGCGAGGAGCCACCGTGAGCTTCCACAAAATCCACTACAGTGTGAAGATGAAGAGCGGCATCCTCTGCAAGAGAAAGATCACACGGAAAGACATCCTCATCGACCTCAAGTGAGTCTCTGTCACATCTGGAGTTATCAAGTAGTATGCCAGTGTCATGAATTAAAAAAGTCATGAATTACTAGTTACTTATTACATATTCAATAGTGTAATTAGATTACTTTACTAATGACTCTCTCCAAAAAGTATTGAATTACTTATTAATAATTACTATCTATATCATATATCAACCTTGATCAGTTAAGTGAGACATGACACGACTCTTTTAATTCATACAAATAAATAATATAAAACTACTACTTAACGGACTAAAGTATACCAATGTGAGAATCACACATTAAAGTTTTGATGTCATTTCCACTATTGAACACGCATATATTACACACAGTATTTAGTTCAATTACATCAGAAGTAACTCATTAAGTGACCGTTACTACACTTGTATTGCTTGACCAACATGATATTTTGGATGTGTACTATGGTACAGCAATGAAATCTGATGGGAATGTTGTGATATTTTGATCTTGTGGTTTGGGCTGTGCAATTAATCGAAAACGAATCGTAATGGTCAGTTTTGTCCTTCATCAATTTCAAAAACAAAATAATGGAGGCAAACCGTTATTGTGCCGCATTCCATTTTGCAGGGATCTTCTCTGTTATTGTAGTATAAATCCACAGCGAACCCTTTCCTTTACAGCGCTTCAGCAGTGATATTTCTTTACATTTATATACAGTTGAATTCAGAGTTTAAAAGCAAAGTTTTTTATTGTCTATGTTGTTTTAAAGGTTAATGGGGATCTCAACTTGTAGTGCTGTTTCAACCTCAGTTTTGCAACAGTTCTCATAGTTTAACCACGATATTTGTAGTAAATCTGTCAAAGCAAAACAAGATTACTAGACTTTTACTATTATAGTAAAACCAGGATTAAATACTCTACTGCGGTGTTTAAACGTTCCTTTACATCTATGGGTATTCATGGTAAACTTTTAACTGATATATATTCCAGTGTATTTCCTGTTTTAGTCATCGTTAAAGTGTTGTTTTTGGCAAAGATTTCTTATTTAATACCTTGGTCAAAGCCAAATCTTGTTTGTTTTTTATTTGGTGTATTTCTATTTATTTCTAACAGACATCTGGATGTTTCTGGACTGATGTATAACGTTTTGTTCTGTGCTGAAATGTGATTTGGAGGTTCCTTCAGATTTCAGGAGGACAATATGAGGTCACATGTTCGGACTTGTTTCCCGCTGCGTGTTTTTTCTCTGGTGTAGCCCTCAGTAAACCCAGCGTGATTCACAGGAACACGCACCTCTGATGTTTTCAGAAATACAGAAGCATTGCAGTCGTGCATTATTCTTCAGAGTCGTGGAGGTTGTAAATGGTCTGAGGCTTGTGAAGTGTTGACGTGATGCTGGTGTAATGTGTGTGATTGTGGAAAGCACCTGAGGGGTTTTGTATGAATTGGAGGAAGGAAATTTGTCGAGGTTGAAAGGAACTCCAGCGGTGTCAGAGAGCGGCCGGCCTCCCAAGTTTCCTCCAGACGTGCTTCATTGGCCACAGAGTTACATGAACAAATGCATTGTTTTACAATCATACACACCCTGTCTGCATGTTTACTCTTCACACGTGCGCGCGCACACGGTGTTATATATGTTCATGACAGGTTACTCAACACATGATTTTATAACCGGGTGACTGTGACCTTTCTGCTCCGCCATGTCATCGCTCTGTTCTTCTGAACATCAACGCTGAAGTTTTCACACGGTGACGGGATGCGAGGGTCCGACAGGACCCCCGAGAGAAGAGTTTGAGGAAGATTCAGACTTTATTTGAGTGTTTGTTTTAGACGGCAGGGCGATGTGAGAGATCAGACCTTGACTTTTAACCCGTGTTAGATACGAGTCACGGCTCGCCGTCTCCCATGAGGGCTAAGTCACGTTAACAAACACGCAACATTCTTATCACGTAACGCGACCATCAGAGAGAGAACCTGTTTGTCACAAGTTTTACAGTTGAACTTTTTCACCTTTTATTGATAATAAATCACATTCATAAATTCACGTTGATGTAAGGTTTAGGTCTGTCTGGACACAATAATGTTTTAAGGTAAATTAACAGGTAAATGAACGAATTTACTCAAAATTTAAGAGTTATGTTCACTGTAAAAAAATATAATTTTGAAGTTATGTCCACAAAAAATACTTTAAATTGACAGATTTGCTGTTTTTACAGATTTGTCACGCATTTTTGAAACACGGCCAAAACATTCAAACTACAGAAAAAAAATTCAGATTCTATTAAAAAAATATTTTTTACATTATACTATTAATAATATAATATTTTTTATTCTATTCTGTATTTTATTCTCATTTCATTAGCCAACTCCTAGAAAACGGAAAAAAATGGAATCTACCAATTATGGAGAAAGTGTCTATAATCACATATAAGGAAAGAATGACAAAAACATGTTATTGAATGATTTTCAATGATAAAGTGGAGCATGTGCCGTGTGTTTAACAGGTTAACATGTTTATTCTGTCCGAAGTTCACACAACTGGAAAATATGATTATACTGTCAATCGAAAGACACAAGACTGTAAACACCCTGAAGGCTTTCTTTCATGTCACTCGCCTGAGGTTGTTGGTTGTGTGTAATGATTAATGTGTGTGTTTGTTTAATTGATCATTAGGTCAGAGGGTTTATTTTCTCTTTATCTGAACTCATGAAGTGATTTGAATCTTAAATCACAGTGTTGTATTGTCAGAGTTTGAGAAAGACTTTCACACGTGCAGGTGTAGATAATAATCAGAAAGAATGTGAAACATGTTGACTGGTTACATCCTTTTCAGGACTGCAGGAGCTTCTGTTTGGTCACGTTATTTCTACATCTGATGTGTGTTTTCTGCGCTGAAGTGAAACTAAATGAAACAGTAGATTTCTCACGGAAAGTGTGACCGTGTGCTTCCGTATTTCTCTTGTGTCATTTGTAAAAACTGATTTCTCATTTGTATGATCAACTACAGTTAATAATCTAAATCTGTGTTTCTGATGATCTTACAGACCTTTTGATTCAAAGACTAATGCTTCAATACTTGAAATAAATAGGATTTAAATGGAATATAAATAGTGTACATTTATTAACATATAGATTAATTCAACATTTCTCAATGTAATTATTGATCATTTCAGGCTTTATACAAAATTTGATGATTTGACATATTTGTTTATGTCGATATTTTTAATGTATTATGTATTTGGTTCTAGTGGTCTAATGAAGCCGGGGCTGAACGCCATATTGGGAGCGACAGGAAGTGGAAAATCATCGTAAGATCTCTCTCTCTCTCTCTATCTCTCTGTCTGTGTGTGTGTGTGTGTGTGTCTCTCTCTCTTCCCCTCTCCATCTCTCACTCTCTCTCTTCCCCTCTCCATCTCTCTCTCTCTATGTGGTGTTGTTATATTGTTGTATTGTTTGAATTGTCTTCAGTTTTCTGGACGTCCTGGCTGCCCGTAAGGATCCTGCTGGTCTGTCTGGAGAGGTTCTTATAGACGGAGCTCCACAGCCTCCAAACTTTAAATGTTTGTCTGGATATGTGGTTCAGGTGCAGACTCATACATAACAACATTCTTCAACAACATCATTTCACGCTTATTCATATCATATAGTTCAAGAGATATTAGGCTGATGGTTAGGTTTGAGACAGCGGATCTTTCTGGGTGGTTATACTGTGATTCATCATGATTTATGAGGTTTCTGTGTCGGTCATGTTCAGTTGAACTTAATTGAATCTAATTGAATGAATAATAATTGAATAATTAGAAACTGCTCTTTCATGATTGAACACATGGACATCCTGACTTTGATTATGTATGTGTGTGTGTATTGGCAGGATGATGTGGTCATGGGGACACTGACCGTTCGAGAGAATCTGCGTTTCTCAGCCGCTCTACGGCTTCCCAAATCTATCAAGCAGAAAGAAAAAGACGAGAAGGTCGAGAGACTCATTCAAGAGCTCGGCTTGAGCAAAGTAGCAGATTCACGGGTAACAATACAATTATTTTAATGAACAGAAACTTTTGCAAAGTTTTAATTTTAGTTAACGAAAATAACCTTGGTCTGAACTAAACATCACACAACTATTCTGACATGTAAATATTTAAAAGAATGTAATTGGCCGGTGTGCAGGTGGGCACGCAGCTGATTCGTGGGATCTCGGGTGGAGAGAGGAAGAGGACTAATATTGGTATGGAGCTGATCATTGATCCTTCTGTGCTGTTTCTGGATGAGCCCACCACAGGTCTGGACGCCAGCACGGCAAACTCTGTCCTCAAGCTGCTCAAGCGGTTGGTACACACACACACACACACACACACACACACACACAGATGCTCGAGAGACACACACACACGATGCTCAAGAGACACACATTTAAATTCAATTTTATTTAAATAGCGCTTTTCACAATGAGTATTGTTCCAAAGCAGCTTTACAGGAGAAAATAAGAAAAACACAAAAAAGGTAAAACACAGTACATGGTGTTTATATAACAAGTTAAATTATATAGTATCAGCAGTCTCCCGGTGGTTTGTTTAGCATATTTTGAATTAAGTGAATGCTTAATGTCTGAAAAGATGTGTCTTTAATCTAGATTTAAATTGGGTGAGTGTGTCTGATCTCTCTCTGCTCTGTTATGGAGGTAGGGGTTAAATCCTTTTGTGATTAAAAGAACTTTAAAGTCAATACGATACTTAATGGGTAGCCAGTGAAGGGTTGATAACATTGGGGTTATGTGATGGTATTTTCTGGACCTGGTTTGAACTCTAGCAGCTGTATTCTGAACTAACTGTAGTTTGTTTATTGATGATGCAGGACAAACACTAAGTAGAGCATTACAGTAGTCAAGTCTTGAGGTCATAAATGCATGAATAAGCTTCTCCGCGTCAGCAACACACAGAATATTTCGTAACTTGGCAACATTTCTGGGCTTTTCAAACATTTCAAAAGGCTGTTTTTGTGACATTTGAGATGTGATTTTTAAATGACAGGTTGCTGTCTAATATAACGCCTAGATATCTTACTGTATTTGTTGGGGTTAGTGTACATCATTGAACACTTGCAGTTTATAATCAGAAATATTTGTTTTGCGTGTCTTTGGTCCGATAAGTAATATTTCTGTTTTATTAGAATTTAAAAGAAGGAAATTACAAGTCATCCAACGTTTTATATCCTTGATGCACTCTATTTTGGATAGCTATTTGGATAGCTGGGAGAAATCATCTGGTCTTGATGAGATATATAGCTGGGTATCATCTGCATAGCAGTGGAAGCTAATTCCATGTTTTTTAATTAGGTTTCCAATGGGCAGCATGTATATGGAGAATAGTAAAGGTCCTAAAACCGATCCCTGAGGTAATCCATAATTTACTTGCGTTAGATTTGATGCTCCCCCATTTAAATGGACAAATTGATGTCTGTCTGATAAGTAAGATCTGAACCATTGTAGTGCCTGTCACTACCTCAATACCGGTATAATTGTGTAAGCGATCTAGAAGTATGTTATGGTCTACGGTATCGAACGCAGCACTAAGGTCAAACAGGACCAGGAGTGAGATGTGACCTTTATCTGATGCTATAAGCAGGTCATTTGTCATTTTATCGAGCACAGTTTCAGTGCTATGATGCGATCTAAAGCCTGACTGAAATTTTTCGTGTATGTCATTATTTTGTAAGAAAGAGCACAACTGAGTGCACACTACTTTTTCTAGTATTTTTCACAGGTATGGGAGATTTGAAATCGGTCTATAGTTTCCTAGTTCATTAGGGTTTAAGTTTGGTTTCTTGATTAGAGGCTTAATGACGGCCATCTTAAAGGGTCCTGGGACATGGCCTAGATTAATTGACGCGTTGATAATGTTATAGATGGGCTCAATTGCAACAGGTAGGAACTATTTTAATAATTTAGTTGGTTAATGGGTCTAATAAGCAAGTTGTAGGTTTAGATGTTGCAATAAGTTTAATTAAATCTTCCTGTTTTATATGTAAAAAACACTGTAACCTTTCTTTTGGGTGATGGTTTGTACTTATTCATAGGACAGACTTGTAGGTTGAGTTTTTACTATTTTGTCTCGTATGTTTTCGATTTTCTCTGCAAAACTTTTTTATGAATTCATTGCTACCGAGGTGCAGCTGAATAACCAGGTCAGGTGATGTCTGTTTATTTGTTAATTTAGCAACTGTGCTAAATAAAAATCTTGGATTTTTTGTTTTGTTTCTATGAGGTTACGGAGGTGCTTTGGCAGGTCTTTGCTGCTTTTAGTGCCTTTTTATAACAGTTTGCACTCTCTGTGTCTCTTGAGCATCATGAGAACCACAGTAAACCAGTTTACCACTCACACACGTGTTTAATGCTGATGTGTTTAGGATGGGGAACAGCGGTCGCACCATCATCTTGTCCATCCATCAGCCGCGGTATTCCATCTACCGGCTGTTTGACAGTCTCACGCTGCTGGTGAACGGGAAACAGGTTTATCACGGATCCGCCAATAACGCTCTCGAGTACTTCAGTGATATTGGTGAGAACACACACACACACGTGTTTCTTTACCATCACACGTGTTCATGGATGTATGTCTTATGTTTGTGTGTCAGGATACACGTGTGAACCTCATAACAATCCTGCCGATTTCTTCCTGGACGTCATCAATGGAGACTCTTCGGCCGTGGCGCTCAACAAACTCAACGACAGCGAGGGTACAACACACAAACACACCGACTGATCTATTAAAATGACTCGTTTGAACAACAGCGAAACAGTGATATGTGCCGTGGGTTTTTTTGTTTGTCAGAACTGGATCAGGAGAAGGTCAGTTCATCTCTGAAGAGCATCGAGGACCGTTTGGTGGAGGAATACAAGAACAGCTCGAACTATAAAGAAACTCAAAGTGAGCTGGAGAAAATCGTTCAGGGTCAGGAATACACCACACGTCCCAAATCCAGAACCATCACCTACAACACGTCCTTCTTTCATCAGTTCAGATGGGTTCTTAAGAGAACGTTCAAGAACCTCCTGCTCAATCCTCAGACATCAGTCGCTCAGGTGAGTAACTATAACCAAAGTTATTGGCATATCATTTTTTTCCCAAAAAACTGTCATTTAACTTTCAGAATCTAACTTCACCGGCTGTTTTATATATTTTTTAAATGTTACATCAGTGTTTTCTATTTTCTATTGTGACATAATCCACATGACAGCATATATTACACATCCGATATTTACTGATTGGTTTTCAGTTTGCTTTCTAATGCAGTATTTCAATACTAGGAAATAATACAACTGTTTGAGTTCATGATATATGGGAATATTGTTATTTTATATTGGATTTCGGTTTTTATCGTTGTTTCAGATTGGAGTGATGATTTTTCTGGCTCTGATCGTTGGTGCCATATTTTTTGGAGTGCAAGCCAATTCAAGTGGAATTCAGAACAGGTGAAAAAAATAGGTTCATAGACACCAGTACACATTTGTTTTATGATGTCAAACCCAACAAATGTCTTAATGTGAACTGCATGATTGAAAAACAAACCTTACTTGGTTTTATATTTCCTTTACTATTCAAGAGGCATTCAGAAACGATGTAACGTCTCTGTTTCACTTACCTTACGAAAAACCTTTTTTTTAAACTATAAGATAACAAAGTCAACTTTCAGTCACCTTTTTATGTACTTCTCACCCTTTCGACCCAGTCAGTTTCATTACATTCAAAATTAACTGACAAAATATTTGTTTTCACCGATTTGATCTAATGCTACACTGTAAGCATCAATAACAGCTTTAACTTGTCAAATAAACATGGTATTAATGGGATAATCCACAGCTAGCCGTCCTTTAAAGGCACGATGTGGTGGCTGAGAACCACCTGACGCTAAGCGGAGGGTTGATGCCTCCGCGAAGTGCATTTAAACCCCTTTAACGCACGGCTAACTGTGGATTATTCCTTTCATAAACAAAGTTTAATTTAAAATTACAATTTATAAACAAAACAAAGTGAGGGTGGAGTGAGCCATTGGTTGCAATTCACAACCTCACCACTAGATGCTGTTAAATTTCATTCACTGTAACTTTAAATATACTTGGAACTATACCTATTTTTGAAGAGTTGACAACTTTGTTACAAAATGAGTGTGTTTATGTGTGTTTCAGGATGGGTGCTCTGTTCTTCATCACAACAAATCAGTGCTTTAGTTCTGTTTCCTCAGCCGAGCTTTTCATCACAGAGAGGAAACTATTTGTGTGAGTGAACGCACACACTTCAATGGATGAGATTTATTTGAGGGACTCACTAAAGTGCCAGTAAAGCTTATCCGTGTCTACACCGGACAATAGAACAAACTTTTATTTTGTCCACACTGGATTGCGTTGCACCGGTTGCGTCTGGCGTAGACACGGTGTTGACCATTTGGTGACATTCAATATCTTTAAATACATTAAAAACTATGTTATACTTGTTGTGATTGTGGTGTAATGTGTACATGTCAATGTTGTGATTTCTTCAGACACGAGTACATCAGTGGATACTACAGAGTCTCCGTCTATTTTCTGTCTAAGATTCTGTCTGACATCATCACCCTGCGGACCATTCCTGCCATGATCTTCAGCTGCGTGGCGTACTGGATGATAGGTCGCACACATACTCATACACACACACACACCAGTCATTACACAAATATACACACTTCACTTCCTCTGTGATCTTTCTACAGGACTGAAAGCGGCTGCAGACGCGTTCTTCATCTTCCTCTTCTCCATCATTCTGGTGTCATACACGGCCACATCCATGACACTGGCCATCTCTGCAGATCAGACCGTGGTCGCCATCGCCAACATCTTCATGACCATCAGCTTTGTGTTCATGATGGTGATGAAGCACACACACAGCATTACAAATGAAAGTAATGAGGTTGCTTATTTAATCTGTGTGTTTGTTTTCAGATCTTTTCTGGGCTGTTGGTGAACTTGCCCAGCGTGGTTGCGTGGTTAAACTGGTTGAAGTATCTCAGTATTCCTCGCTACGGTCTGGCTGTGAGTCAATATTTACACACGTTTGTGAAAACTGATCAAACTTAATACTGAAATATTTTATCTTTCCCTAAATTCACTTCTTATGCTTTTGTCTTATACAGTGATTCAGTTTTTATTTTATTATGTATTTCTCTAGTATCTTTAAAACTATACATTTTCTGTGTGATGTCTGTTGTGATTGGTTATTTTAGTGTTGATATGAAAGCATGAACTGTTATTGAGCTCATGAATGTGATGTCATAACTTTACGAAAAATAAGTATACTAAATCAAAATTATATTTATTTTAAGTATTGTTTATGTAGTACGTCCTGGCGTAATTGTTAGTGTACTATTTAAATACTACTTGGGACAAAATTTGCCCACTTATTAGTTTATAAAAGTAAACTTTGAGTTTAAGTAGAGAAAAAGTGGACTTGGATCATCATTTAAAAGAAAAGTATACTTTGTTATTTTAGTGAATTGTTTCAGTGTTGACATTGCACATGAAATGGAAAACGTTTAATAAAATATGTTTTTATATGTGTCTTCAGTAAATATTAACACTGATGGTTTTCCCATCAGGCTTTGCAAATCAATGAGTTTACAGGACTTAAATTCTGTGACATGAGGAACATGTCGAGCTCGGGGCTTGTAGAAGTGTAAGTATAAAACACTGTCATTGTGTCTTATGTCTACACACTTGAAGTGTTGAAGAGCTGATGTGATGCTTTTCTGATGGTTTCAGATGTTCATCAGGAGAAGAGTTTCTGGACAATCAGGGCATTGAATTTTCTCCCTGGGGTCTGTGGCAAAACCATTTAGCTATGGCCATCATGACCATCATTTTCCTGATCATTGCGTATCTCAAACTGCGCTTCATCAAGAAATTCACTTAGACACAAACACTCCTATCTCTATAGAGCTGCTAACATCACATCACTTTCATGGCCAGTTTGCTTTCATATTAGAAGGAAACAAAATCAGATAAACTTCACATATTCCTGCACAATAAGTCAATTATATTCCCGCACACTTCCAATAATGCTTCACCAATCATCTTGGCTGCTCAGGTTTTGAAGGAAAAACTGTAAAATAAAACATTAATGTAAAGTATGTTTAGAAGTTCAGTCTGTGCACACAGTAAAGCAGGGGTGTCAATATCTTTTTTGTTACTGCTGATGTGAAACTAAGTAAATGTTTCTTAAAATGTTTTTCATATTGTTTATGTTTAATATTTTTGTAATTTGTGCAAAAAGAATCAAATTTAATAAAGAACTGTCCAAACTGTTCTTATTCTGATCATTTTCGGTGACAATGACTATTCAAACGGTTGCATCAATAAAACTAAATAAGTGTTAATCAAGTGTCAATAAAACACATGAAAAATAATCAAATGTTATGTTGTAAATTAAACACGTACATTATTTTATTGAAGTATATTAACTGAAGTTTGTCTTTTGAATGTTGTATTCCCATTTTAATGTTTAATGCAAATTTCAAACTCGTATATTAGAGCCTTTATTCAATATGCAGGTATGTGTAGAGCAGTGAATCGATTTAGAGATTAAAACATTCAAATATGTTCACAGCAAAATGAAATGTTCAGAACTGGTACTTAATATAGGTAGAAACTGAATTATTTAAAAATGTGTAGAATCACAATGGGTCCTTTTGACTATACATTTTATGGTGACGTGTATTACCGTAAACGTATAATCTTGTTAAACATAAATACTCACATATGAAAACTGGAAGAAACCTGCAAAAATATAAAAGGCAATGTTTTGCTAACGGTTAGTTTTTCAGTGTATACGTGAGTTTTTTTTTACAGTTAATCATTTAATAGTTTTTCCTGCAGCATTTAACACTATTTTCTTAAATGAACCTACCGTACGCATACTGGAAACTATGAAAATAAGTTAAAAGGACATCTTTAATGCACATTGAAAAGTCGACACAATGAACATTTATATATTATTTATGTCATTACTTTATATTCTTTTGTCTGTGTTCCTCGTACTACATCACTTAAGTGCCACCAACATCAAAATAAATCACATTCTGACATTTTCCTGTCTCCGTTCTTCACATTACCATTTTAAGTTAACAAACACTCAGCAGCCATTTTATAAACTGCACTAATGATATTAATAAGTGATTTTAAATGAATTAACTCATATTAACTGTACACTTGAGTATTTCAAACTATTCTTGCTTCCTAAAACCAATGTGAAGCGCAATTCAGTGTTTTTCTCCATTAAAAACGGATCACCTCAGATCCAGCCGCTTTATGTGTCTTCTTCGGTGAGTGGTCACGTGACCACTAAGCGCGCCAAACGCGACCACAGAGTGATCTCCCAAAGATACTTTACGCTATTAATTAACTCATTAACATGAACAATCAAATATTTTGTGACCCGAAAATAAGTAATTCAACACTATAGTCAGATATAATGATCACTGGAGCATACTTAAATTACTTTTCTTCACGTTAGTGTGAACATCACATATTACACGGACAACAAATTGTCAAACTGCATCAGAATTAACCCTTTACATTCACCTTACATGGTAATAATGCAACCGCAGTACTATTGGTATAAATGTCTCTTTTAATCTCTGTTTTTACCTGTAAAACAGGAAAGTCGCATCTGCTCTTTCATAGCTCCCCTGGTGATCTGAGGACGCATGCGCAGTTAGTCGTTCTGTCCGCGACTCTCCAATCAGAATGTCATAATAAGAGTCCATTATTTACATTTATGCATATGCATTTTGACTGTGTTGTATACTTATACCATAGAGCGTTAGAGCGTTGGGCTTGTGATCAGAAGGTTGCAGGTTTGAATCTCATGACTGAAGTGCCCTTAAATAAGACACCTTACCCCTGATTGCTCTGCAGTAATGTGTCACTGTAAAAAACTACTTGTAAGTCGCTTTTGATAAAAGCGTCTGCCATATGAATAAATGTAAATGTAAATGGTATTCTTCACTCTTTCTGTGTGCCCACTGCTTTGCATATCTCTTCAGTGTGATTTTTTCTGTTGGTTCCACCAGGCCAAAGAGCAGGTCAACTGGAAGGCAATGACGTCGTCCGTACAACAGGAGGGAGTATCCAGTCGACTTCTGTGTACAGTTGTAAGCATGCACGATATAAGGTATCTTTCCACCTCTACCGGTCTGGGGTGGCCTTTTTATGTAGGAGGCAGTAGTCCACACAGAGCTGGAGTTTGCCATCTTTTTCATAACGCAGACAACTGGAGCAGCGTATGGCAACTTGGATTAGACAATACTTGACCCCTCAAATTTACCCGGGTATGTCACATAACCAGCTTTCTGGAATACCCCCCAGGTGCTTATGAAACCTAATTCATAAGATAGAGAGAGAGATAGAGAAAGAGATAGAGAGAGAGAGAGAGAGAGAGAGAGAGAGAGAGAGAGAGAGAGAGAGAGAGAGAGAGAGAGAGAGAGAGAGAGAGATAGAGAGAGAGAGACTGTCAGTGTGTGTTTGTGTGAGGATCAGTGCAGCTGCAGAGCAAACACGTCTGTTTTCCGATTGAAATCACTTGAATTTATTTGATTGGTCTCGCGAGCTGGTAATTTTCTCTTCGTTTGCCTTGTTTTGCACTTTTACTCGTGGTGTTTAATTATAACCGCAAACCGCTTTACTGATGTCCTCTGATGTTCAACTCGGACAGATACCAGTTTTATGCTCTTTAGATGACAGCTGTTGTTTTGGATGGAGGATCTGTGGTTCATTTAATGAATAATGTATTCTCTGAGGTTGTTCTGTTGTTTTCAAGGCGTGATGGTGGCAGACGATAAGATTCAGCTGACCAGAACAAAAAATAAGGGAAACAGTAGGACCACCAGTAAGACCCTGTCCACCGTGGCTTCATCATCCTCATCCCTGCGAGGAGCCACCGTGAGCTTCCACAAAATCCACTACAGTGTGAAGATGAAGAGCGGCATCCTCTGCAAGAGAAAGATCACACGGAAAGACATCCTCATCGACCTCAAGTGAGTCTCTGTCACATCTGGAGTTATCAAGTAGTATGCCAGTGTACATTAATGGTTTAAGGTTGGTTGACCGTACACTGGGTGTTTTCAGATTAAGGGTTGATGTACATTACCATGGTAAAGTGAGGGTATTGTTGGTATATGGTATAACTCAGTGTTGGGCAAGTTACTCTGAAAAAGTCATGAATTACTAGTTACTTATTACATATTCAATAGTGTAATTAGATTACTTTACTAATGACTCTATCCAAAAAGTATTGAATTACTTATTAATAATTACTATCTATATCATATATCAACCTTGAAAAGTGATTCAAGGATATAAAGAAATGACTCTTGAAAGGTATCTGTATGTTGTCGACCAAAAACCTGTACATTTACAGATTTGCTGTTTTTCTTTACAGATTTGTCACATATTTTTGAAATATGGTCAAAAAACGCCAAATAACAGAAGAAGATTGCAGATTTACAAGAAAAACTGTTAGGAAAAGTTTAATTTTACAGGACAAACCTTTTTTATTTTACGGAATATTTCTGGCAAATTTCTTTTTTCCCCGGGATATTCTTGCAGTGTAAATTTGTGCAATTTGTTGATTTACAAAATGTAATTTTACAGAATTACAATAATATTTTTACATTCTACAATTAATAGTATCATATTTTTTATTCTATTCTAATTTCATTAGCCAAGTCCCCTTCTTTTTTTTCTTTTCCTGCCGCGCTCCATCTTAAATCACAGTGTTGTATTGTCAGAGTTTGAGAAAGACTTTCACACGTGCAGGTGTAGATGATAATCAGAAAGAATGTGAAACATGTTCACTGGTTACATCCTTTTCAGTCTTTAAATATTTGAATGTGGACTGGAGGAGCTTCTGTTTGGTCAAGAAGATTATCTGTGTTTTAAAGTCGAAAAGGAAAATAAATATATTTCTCTTAAAATACGCGTCCAGATAGCTACAAACTGGGAGGTATTTGCTTGAAATCCCATTGGGATCACAGAATGAAGCCTTAGCAAGCCGTTTCAAATATGATAACAATACCTTAGATAAGTGTATGTAAAAACACTCATTTTCTAAATTTATATCTAGGCGCTGTTCATCCATGGCTTCTGATTTGAGTATGCGATGATCTGTTTCTGAGTTGTGACACTGTCTATGGTGGTGTTGATGTATTCCAGAACAGAGGAGGGGTAGCAGTCAATGTGTAGAAACCTTTCCTGGAGTGTGAATAATGCCTCTGGTGTTCTGGTGATGTTAGGAAGGAGTTGAAGGTTGTCGTTTAAACTGCCGGGAATTTGCAAACCAATATCCAAAAGCTCATGTTGGGTGTACGATGTTAAGGCACAGCTGTTCTGCATGAACAAACCCGAGATGAGCAAGAAAAACAATAGGATTTAAATGTACATACATTATTAACATTATAGATTAATTCAACACTTCTGAATGTAATTATATGATGATGATGAATCTAAATTTTATGATGATGATGGAAATTGTGTTGATTCTTTTTATGTTTTTATGTATTATGTATTTGGTTCTAGTGGTCTAATGAAGCCGGGGTTGAACGCCATATTGGGAACAACAGGAAGTGGAAAATCATCGTAAGCTCACTCTCTCTCTCTCTCTATCCCTCTCTCTTTCTCTGTGCTTGCTGGGAGCGTTTGGGTGTGTGTGGAGATTTGTAAAAGGAGAGGGTGACTGCAGTTTTCTTTTTCTAAATGTTTTGATCCTCAAAGTTGAGTTATTTGTAGGCTTTGGAGACGGCAGTGGGGATGGCGTCGGCCCCAAACGGCGGAGAGTCTCCGACACATGTGTCTCTGAGTAATGGAATCAGGTGTGTTCCTGCGTCAGGTGTGGAGGTGGAAGACGTGTTAACGGCGGTTGGAGAACAGATTGAATTTGAAAATATTTTCAGTTGTGGTTTTTGTAAAGGAGGAAGAGTTAGCTAATCGCCTAGTTGTCAGTGGAATTGTGGTAAATGGCGTTTTTATTAATGTTTCCCCGCTGGTTACGCCGACGACAGGTCTAACTATCGCGAACGTGCCCCCATTCGTTCATAATGATGAAATTGAGCGGGGATTAGTTTGTTGTGGAATGGTTTGCTAGTGCAAACAAAATGGTTCCACTTTGCTGTAGAAATGTAGCATTAAAGCATGTTATGTCGTTTAGGAGGCAGGTGTTCATGTTTTTGACTGAGCCAGAGTTGGATGTTTTCTTTAAAGTAAGGCATGAAGGTAACGCGTACATGATTTATGCAAGCTCTGGAAGTATATGATGTTTTGAGTGTGGAGATAAAAGGAACAATGAAGAAGTTGAAGGTCCTAGTGACGCTGCTAATGTAGGAAATGGACACAATACTGTATCACAGATTATTTTCCAGATAGGGAAAAATTCATTGGGTCAGTGGGATTGCCACAGAAAATGGTTAGTTATGAGGCATTAAGTAATTTTTTTAATTTTGTAATGGTAACACAGTTAAGGAAGGAAAAAAGCGTTCTTCGGAAGGAAAAAAGACAAATTAATAAAACGCACATGAGGATTTCTAAACTTTGTGAGTTACGTTAGTTGCTGTCCTGTCTCTTTCTTTTCCTCTTTATTATTAGGTTGGGATCTTTAAATATAAATGGAGATATGAATAAGTTAGCAATGGTCTCACAGTTTTTCCAAATGAATCGGGTTGATGTAGCTTTTTTACATGAATCTAATACCGATAAATGTTAAAGTCTTAACTGTAAATGAGTTTGTATCTAGACAATATACTTGGCTTAAAGTAACAGATTAATATACTCTGTGGTGCATGACTAGATAGATTTTATTTGGGTAAATTATGGAATAATGGGGTGATAAATGCTTCCATTTTGCTTAATGGTTTTTCAGACCATCACATGGTTATTTGTGATTAGTCAATTAGTAAATGTACTTTACTATTGGCAATGCTAAATTAGTACAAGATGTTCCTTTTTGTGATTTATTTTATTTGTTCTGGAAGAAATGGAAAATGAAAAAAAGAGTCAGAAAATCTCAGTCAGTGGTGGGATGTGGGAAAGCTAACAAGTATTTTTTGTCAGAATAATTCATTATGAATTGGATCAGTGGTTAAGGAAACTGTAGAAAGACTATAAAGAGACATTAAACGTTTTGAACAGGACATTTTTATAAAAATGAGCATGATGATGCCTTAAAAAAAAAGAGAGCTTGGGACTTTTCTACAGGAACAAGTAAGGACAGCGATAATTGTCATGATCGCGGGTGGTGAGACACGGACAGAGGACCCAGGTGCAGACAGCGGGTATAAGGGGTTAACAGATATTTAATAAGCACAGCACAAACCACAATGAACCAGCACAAGAGAGAACACACAAGGGCATTAAATAAGGGACCAAATCAAGAGGCGAACAGTTGTAGGGCATGAATCAATAACGAGGAAACGAGAGGATGGGAATAGAGACGAGGCCGGAGAGAGTATATGGAAGGCCATAAGGGCCATAACTGCCTCTCTCCACACAAGACATGCGACTGTCATGATCCTGCCACTAAACCAAGAGAAACATGACATGATGCGGCAGAATCGTGACAGATAATAAGGGCAAGCTTTTGCTTTATTAAAGATATGAACACTGCAAGCTCTTTTTTAATCGGAAACAAATGTATCATCTTGGTCTGCATTAAGGTTCTAGAACAACAGATCCTGTAGAACTAAGGAAGTTGGCGGTGGATTTGTATTCACAATTGTATATTTCTGAATACTGTAACACCGAAAGTGCTGATGATCTACTTAGTGATCTATCAAAGCTTGACATTGAGCAGAAAAAGGCTCTGGACAATAACATTACTTTTCAAGAGCTGACAGAGGCAATACAGCAGTTGTCCACGGGTAGATCCCCAGGAATTGATGGATTGACTGCTGATTTCTATCAACATTTTTGGAGTGTTTTAGGATTATGAGGTATTGTTTGAATGTTGCCAAAGTAAGAGATTTCCTGTAAGCAGATGTAGGGCAGTAATTTCTTTACTTCCAAAAAAGGGACATCAAAGTCTTCTAAAGAATTGGAGACCGGTGTCATTACTGTGTGTTGACTTTAAAATATTCTCAAAATGTTTAGCTAACAGACTAGAGTATATATTCTATACAGTCATATGCTATACAGAGAGCATTAGTGGACTTCTTCTGGAGTGGTCAGCACTGGATCCGAGCAGCTGTACTGTATCTACCTGTCCAGTAAGAGTATCCGTGCTTTTAGAATAAAGGTATACAATTGTAAAACTGGGGCATCTCTTGGACAATAATGGTTGGAGATCAGCAGAGAACCTCAAAGAGGTGACAGGTTATAAAGACTCACATCAAAGCTGATGGAATACAATTTTAATGTAATACCAAGCAGTTACAGAGAGACCATTGCATAAAATGAAAATTACATAATTGCACCCTGTATAAGCCTCCGGTGGAGAAGCGAATAGTTGATCTACAGTCGAGGATTATTCAAAGGGCAATAGCTACAGGCAGACATGTGGCACATTTGAATCCAGCAGTGGGTGGGTAATGTTGGTTCTGTGGGGAAGATGAGGATTTGGATTATTTATTTAAGATGTGCTAGACTACTAGGTCTTTTTAACCTTCTTAATGAATTCTTCAGGGGATTTTACGAGGATCTTTCAGATAAAGTGTTAATCGGAGAGTTAAGTGTGGATTTTCAATGAGGAAAAAAGTGTGTTCATTGATTTATTTGACTGGGACTGCAAAATTGGCGGTGTGGAAGACTAGGAAAAATAAGGGCTTACTTTTTGCAAGTATGGATTCTGAATGAATGTTTAGAGGATTAGTGTCAGGAAGGCTTAAAGTGGAGTATTGCGTATTATAATATTGTAAACAATGTCCAGAGTTTTATTGAAATATGGTGTGTTAATTATGTTTTATGTACAGTTGTTGATGAAGTGACGGTTCTAAAATGTTAACACATTCAATGTGTTTTACTGCGTACATCTGTGGGATTATATAGTAGTTATGTGTAGAAATGTATGAGTTTTGAAATGTAAAAATTAAAGATTTATATATTTCTCTCTCTCTCTCTCTCTCTCTCTCTCTCTCTCTCTCTCTCTCTCTCTCTCTGTCTGTGTGTGTGTGTCTCTCTCTCTCTCTCTCTCTCTCTCTCTCTCTCTCTCTCTCTCTCTCTCTCTCTCTCTCTCCATCTCTCTCTCTCCTCTCTCTCTCTCTCTCTCTCTCTCTCTCTCTCTCTCTCTCTCTCTCTCTCTCTCTCTCTCTCTCTCTCTCTCTCTCTCTCTCTCTCTCTCTCTCTCTCTCTCTCTCTCTCTCTCTCTCTCTCTCTCTCTCTCTCTCTCTCTCTCTCTCTCTCTCTCTCTCTCTCTCTCTCTCTCTCTCTCTCTCTCTCTCTCTCTCTCTCCCCTCTCCATCTCTCTCTCACTATGTGGTGTTGTTATATTGTTGTATTGTTTGAATTGTCTTCAGTTTTCTGGACGTCCTGGCTGCCCGTAAGGATCCTGCTGGTCTGTCTGGAGAGGTTCTTATAGACGGAGCTCCACAGCCTCCAAACTTTAAATGTTTGTCTGGATATGTGGTTCAGGTGCAGACTCATACATAACAACATTCTTCAACAACATCATTTCACGCGTATTCATATCATATATTTCAAGAGATATTAGGCTGATGGTTAGGTTTGAGATGGGGTTTCATTATTGATTTTGTGTGATCCATATGGTACACTTTGTTTAATAGAGTTCTTACGTGGATTACCCACTATGGTTTCAGTGTGTTGCTATGTGGTTGCTAAGGTGTTCTGGGTGGTTGCTGGGGCTTAGCTAAATTCTTCGTGGTGAGTTTATTTGTATACTGTGTTCTGGGTGTCCTATTCACTGAAGTCAAGACTGAAGATATTCACCCAAATCTAAACTAATAACCCAACATGATTCACTACATTCTGTGTCAGTCATGTTCAGTACAGCTGAACTGTAACATTATTTTCCAAGAAGAATCAGTTCAGTTGAACATGTCTTCAGGCTCAGTTTCTACAGTGACGGATTAATTGAACTTAGAAACTGCTCTTTCATGATTGAACACATGGACATCCTGACTTTGATTATGTATGTGTGTGTGTATTGGCAGGATGATGTGGTCATGGGGACACTGACCGTTCGAGAGAATCTGCGTTTCTCAGCCGCTCTACGGCTTCCCAAATCTATCAAGCAGAAAGAAAAAGACGAGAAGGTCGAGAGACTCATTCAAGAGCTCGGCTTGAGCAAAGTAGCAGATTCACGGGTAACAATACAAATTGTTTAAAACGTCTTGTGTACGTAATCACATGTAAAACGTTTTCTCGCATATGAAGTCCAGCTGTCAAGGGTTTTGAGAGGAGTTGTAATGCCGGTATGTATGTATTATGACCACCTTCAACCCGAACTACAACGCCATTAGCACGAAAGACGCTAGTTATGTTCCCTTTTATGAGGTGTTGCGCAGGTTGTACAGACTGATCGGCGTCATCTTGTTTTTGTATATTGAAGCGATCATCATTATTTGATTTGTTGATTGTTGCTTTGAAGTGGTTTCTGGACATATTGGTCATATTTTCTAACTCTAGCATTTAATAACTGGTGACAGAGGTGTAACGTACTTGAGTAATTCACCACGGAAAGCTTGTAATAATGGTTTGTAATTTGCGCTATCGGGTCGTCTTTCCCGGAGATCCTTATTTGGTGTATTTCGTCTATGCGTCATTTCGTCACATTCGCGAACTGAACAAAGAGGAAACCGGCTGCTCACAACTGTTGGGTAGGATTTTATACAACTTTTAGTATTATTTATGGCCTTTTAGTACTTTTACTTTTAAATGGTAAGCAGCATTGACATCTGGGGATTCATCAGTTGTGAAAAACCGGAAAGTACGCACTGATGACTGTTTACAAAAAAATGAATGTGAACCGTGCGAAAACAAGTATTAATTAGCACGGATAAGTGAAGCCTGTGATTTGACTCAAATTTACGGATTTATATCCCGGATATGATGTCAAGGCTTTGCATATAGTATATGCAGTTGCATGATGTACAATGTGAATCCGCACATCACCTGCAGTAGCAATTACAAACTGAGGTGGCGACAAAGAGGCCAATCCTATGTAGTGCCGCTTTAAACTTATTTCAGATTTTTCGATTTGTTTAAGTTTTCCCCCCAAATATTAGGCCAATATTTGAATTTATTTAAATGAACAGAAACTTTTGCAAAGTTTTAATTTTAGTAAACCAAAATAACCTTGGTCTGAACTAAACATCACGCAAGTATTCTGACGTGTGAATATAATATGTGATTGGCCGGTGTGCAGGTGGGCACGCAGCTGATTCGTGGGATCTCGGGTGGAGAGAGGAAGAGGACTAATATTGGTATGGAGCTGATCATTGATCCTTCTGTGCTGTTTCTGGATGAGCCCACCACGGGTCTGGACGCCAGCACGGCAAACTCTGTCCTCAAGCTGCTCAAGCGGTTGGTACACACACACACGATGCTCGAGAGACACACGAGGTAAACCAGTTTACCACTCACACACGTGTTTAATGCTGATGTGTTTAGGATGGGGAACAGCGGTCGCACCATCATCTTGTCCATCCATCAGCCGCGGTATTCCATCTACCGGCTGTTTGACAGTCTCACGCTGCTGGTGAACGGGAAACAGGTTTATCACGGAGCCGCTCAGAACGCTCTGGAGTACTTCAGTGATATTGGTGAGAACACACACACACACGTGTTTCTTTACCATCACATGTGTTCATGGATGTATGTCTTATGTTTGTGTGTCAGGATACACGTGTGAACCTCATAACAATCCTGCCGATTTCTTCCTGGACGTCATCAATGGAGACTCTTCGGCCGTGGCGCTCAACAAACTCAACGACAGCGAGGGTACAACACACAAACACACCGACTGATCTATTAAAAGGACTCATTTGAACAACAGCGAAACAGTGATATGTGCCGTGGGTTTTTTTGTTTGTCAGAACTGGATCAAGAGAAGGTCAGTTCATCTCTGAAGAGCATCGAGGACCGTTTGGTGCAGGAATACAAGAAAAGCTCGAACTATAAAGAAACTCAAAGTGAGCTGGAGAAAATCGTTCAGTGTCAGGAATACACCACACGTCCCAAATCCAGAACCATCACCTACAACACGTCCTTCTTTCATCAGTTCAGATGGGTTTTCAAGAGAACGTTCAAGAACATCTTGCTCAATCCTCAGACATCAGTCGCTCAGGTGAAAAACTCACCTTTGGCCACTATAACCAAATCTATTGGCCTATAATTTTATATCCCCCCTCAAAAAATCATTAAAAACTGTTGTGATTATTTGTAGAACGGTGCAGTTTTTACCTTATACATTTAGAATCCGATTAAACTTCACTGGCTGTTGTTCACCATCAGCATTTTCATTCTCGGTTTCTATTTTCTATTGTGAGATAATCCACATGATAGCATATATTACACAGCAGATATTTTCTGATTGGTTGTCAGTTTTCAATACTAGAAAATAATAACTGTTTGAGGTCATGATATATGGGAAGATTGTTATTTTAGAGACAGGTTTATGTATTTCTCTTTGTTGTTTCAGATTGGAGAGATGATTTTTCTGGCTCTGAGTGTTAGTGCCATATTTTTTGGAGTGCAAGCCAATTCAAGTGGCATTCAGAACAGGTAAAACACATTCAGTTCATAGACCGCAGACATTGGTTTTTTGTTGTCAAACCCAACAAATGTCTTAATGTGAAATGCATGAAACAAAAGACTTATTAAAACTCAAAACAAACACTACCCACAAGTAGGCAAAATGGCATGGGTGGGGGGGCAGACTTGGGAGGGGCTGAGACTTACCTCTTCGAACGGGGCGCTGTGGGAGGGGCAGGACCATAAGGGACTGACATGGCTGGCGACTGGGGAAAGTGTCCTAGGGAAAACGGAGCTAGGGATGATGCCAACTGGGAGGCATCCAGTCCTGTGCCGGCTGGACTGCTGGATGGAGTGCCGGCTGGGACGCAGGCTGCACCGGACGGGACGCCCGCCACGGCGGGACAGACTGGATGCCTGCCGTGGTGTCAGCAACCCCCCTCCTCCACTTCTTCCTCCTTGAGTGGGTCGCCGGCATAGTGCTCCCGCCTGCCTCCATGGTGTTTTAAGGAAGCATTGCAGGCTCAGGGAAAACGGGTGTGAGGTTGACACATTCCTAGTAGGACGTGGAATCGCCAGACTCCGCGGATGCCCTCCTTTTGCACTTCCCCCGCTAACTGATGACCGGTCCTGATGGGTCGGTCAGAGAAATAGCACCCAGAATGCGGCTTTCGGGAACAGGAGGCTGGCAGGAGCGTGAGAGGGTCGAAGGGGCCCTGGAGTCTTCCCTCCTTATCTGGCCGAGGTCATCTACCAGCCCCTGGAATGACCCACGGATCAACCTCTTCCGCTTCGCCAGAGGGCGAACCACTACCCACGAGGAGTCCAAACGAATGCTAAATAATAAATCCACAACACAGCAGGGTAAGGAAGGGTAAGGCGAGGCGAGGTAGGAACAAGACAAAAGCACCGACTAACATGAACATGACACGAAAAATGAACCGAAAAGGGACAAAGAGTACTGGGGCTAAAAAATAGAAGAAACTAACGAGGGAAGTTAACAAGGGGCAGGTGAGGAGAATAAAACGCTAATGGGAAGATTGCACAGGGCAGGTGAAGGGAAGGAAACACTAATGGAACAATGACGGAGAAACAAGGGGGCGGGGCAAAAGCATGAGACAAGAAGACATGTGGCGCAATATCATAACAAACAGCCACGTGTCGCCACACAAGACATAACACACACAAGACGTGGAGTGTCATGACCCTGTCCACAAAACTAGGAATACCAAGAGAAGCCAGGACCATGACACTTGTCATGTAGTTGTGTACTGAAAGTGTTATGCTGTGACATTATATATATGAAGTATATTTAGAATGACTGTTTATAAAAAAAGGGAGGGTGGAGTGAGCTGTTTGTCTGCAATTCCCAACATCACCACTAGATGCTAGACTGCTAAATTTCATACACTGGATCTTAAAATATACTTGAACTTTACATTAGTATGCTTAGTAAATTAAACTTATTACTTTTTTAAGGGTTGCCACTTAGTTACAAAAAAGTGTGTTTATGTGTGTTTCAGAATGGGTGCTTTGTTCTTTATCACATCAAATCAGTGCTTTAGTTCTGTTTCCTCAGCCGAGCTTTTCATCACAGAGAGGAAACTATTTGTGTGAGTGAATTACACGCATGCACGCACGACCACGCACCTCAATATATGAGATTTAATTGACATCAATTCCACTTTTACCCAAAGTGACTTACATTGCATTGCATTATACATTTCTTTCTTAGTATGTGCAATTCCCTGGGCTCGAACCCATGACCTTGGAGTTGCTAGCACCATTCTCTAACCACTGAGCACCGGACGCTGCCTGATGTGACGCGACCAAAGACAATAGAACAAACTTTATTTTTTACCACACTAGATTCTGCATGACGCTACAATCCCATTAGCCGTGTATCATGTTGCGTTGCTCCGGTCGCGTCCGGCATTGACATGGTGTTGACCATTTGGTGACATTCAATATCTTTAAATACATTCAAAACTGACTACAGTAATGCTGTTATATTATGTGTTATAATTGTTGTGATTTCTTCAGACACGAGTACATCAGTGGATACTACAGAGTCTCCGTCTATTTTCTGTCAAAGATTCTGTCTGACATCATCACCCTGCGGACCATTCCTCCCATAATCTTCAGCTGCGTGGCGTACAGGATGATAGGTCGCACACATACTCATACACACACACACACACACACACACACACACACACACACACACACACACACACACACACACACACACACACACACACAGTCATTACACAAATATACACACTTCACTTCCTCTGTGATCTTTCTACAGGGCTGAAAGCGGCTGCAGACGCGTTCTTCATCTTCCTGTTCTCCATCATTCTGGTGTCATACACGGCCACATCCATGACACTGGCCATCTCTGCAGATCAGACCGTGGTCGCCATCGCCAACATCTTCATGACCATCAGCTTTGTGTTCATGATGGTGATGAAGCACACACACAGCATTACAAATGAAAGTAATGAGGTTGCTTATTTAATCTGTGTGTTTGTTTTCAGATGTTTTCTGGGCTGTTGGTGAACTTGCCCACCGTGGCTGCGTGGTTAAACTGGTTGAAGTATCTCAGTATTCCTCGCTACTGTCTGACTGTGAGTCAATAATCTCACTTTTGTCTTATACAGTGATTCAGTTTCCTTCAGTTTTTATTTTTCTATATATTTCGACTACTTTCTACTTTCTCTAGTATCTGTAAAACTGTTAATATTCTGTGTGATGTCTGTTATGATTTGTAAAGTTTCTGACTTAGTTTTGATATGTCAGCATGAGCTGTTATTGAGCTCAAAGTTGTGATGTCATTACTTTATGAAAAATATGTATACTAAATTAATTAATCAAAATTATATTATATTTATTTTAAGTATAGTTTATGTAGTACTTCCTTGCGTAATTGTACTATTTAAATACTACTTGGGACACAATTTGCCCAATTATTAGTTTATAAAAGTCTACTTTAAGTGCAACAAAAGTAAACTTTGAGTTTAAGTAGAGAAAAAGTGGACTTGGATCATCATTTAAAAGAAAAGTATACTTTGTTATTTTAGTGAATTGTTTCAGTGTTGACATTGCACATGAAATGGAAAACGTTTAATAAAATATGTTTTTATACGTGTCTTCAGTAAATATTAACACTGATGGTTTTCCCATCAGGCTTTGCAAATCAATGAGTTTACAGGACTTAAATTCTGTGACATGAGGAACATGTCGAGCTCGGGGCCTGTAGAAGTGTAAGTATAAAACACTGTCATTGTGTCTTATGTCTACACACTTGAAGTGTTGAAGAGCTGATGTGATGCTTTTCTGATGGTTTCAGATGTTCATCAGGAGAAGAGTTTCTGGGCAATCAGGGCATTGAATTTTCTCCCTGGGGTCTGTGGCAAAACCATTTAGCTATGGCGATCATGACCATCATTTTCCTGATCATTGCGTATCTCAAACTGCGCTTCATCAAGAAATTCACTTAGACACAAACACTCCTATCTCCATAGAGCTGCTAACATCACATCACTTTCATGGCCAGTTTGCTTTCATATTAGAAGGAAACAAAATCAGATAAACTTCACATATTCCTGCACAATAAGTCAATTATATTCCTGCACACTTCCAATAATAAGAAATATTCCCAAGTATGTTTAGAAGTTTTGTTTGGTTTAAAATCAGTTCAGTTTTCTTTTTTGTTACTGTAAATGTGAAACAAAGTAAACGTTTCTGAAGTGTTAATTTCAGTGTTAATGTTTTATATTTTTTAAAATTTGTGATAACCGTTGTTTGACCATTTCTGGCTCAAAGTTCGTTCTTTTTCTGATCATTTCATGTCTTGGCATTGAGGACACATGTATGCGATTCTCATGGTTGTCTCAATAACATCTGTATCAATGTCGTGTCACATCAAACGTCGTTATCAAGATGGTCGCGGGAAGACATTCATGCAGTCAGTCAGGTCCTGCGTGGTTGTATCAAACATCTCGAAAACCATCAAAAAGATCTCCGTCTCCTCCACAAATTGCTCTATATTTAACCGCTGTTACACGCGTGTATTTATTGTTATGTGTATCACGTCTTTGTAGTATTAAAAGCGGAAATTGTGATCAAGTCTACTACTCAGCTAAATATAGTCAACATTTACTGTTCTCAAGATTCTTGGACAACGGCCGTGCAAGGCCCCCTTCAACAAAACACCAGCAGATCAACACACTCAGCCCTTCCATGGGATTTGTATACTTCATAGCTATTTTGCTACTGGCTGGTGATGTAGAAACAAATCCTGGTCCACCGCCTATGGTTGGAAACAGCTCTGTTATCACTCAATGAACTCAACCCAGGCAGCTTCCCCAGCAACTCTGGCCACCATCGGGACAGTCTTCCGGGTTAACGCCCCAGCTAACATGGATACTACCGTCGCAGCTAACCTGGATACTACCATCGCAGATAACCTGGATACTACCGTCGCAGCTTACCTGGATACTACCGTCGCAGCTAACCTGGATACCACCGCTGCAGCTCTCCGGCCTACCATCGGCGCAGCTCTCCGGCCTATCATCACCGTCAACTTGCAGATCACCGCCGCAGCTCTTCTGGCTCACGTTACCAACACAGCTAACCTGGATACCATCGCCACTAACCTGGTCACCAGCGCCGCAATTCATCTGCCTACCACCGGCGCAGCTCACCTGGCCATCACCACAGCTATTTCGTCTTCTACCGCAGCTAATATGTTTACCATCGGTGCAGCTCACTCGGTTGCTGGCGCGGAGCGCTTGGTCGTCGCCGCGGTGCGCCTGGTCTGCGGGTCCTGCTCGTGCCGATCAGAGGCGCTGTGGTAGCTTTGTGCCGCTCGTTCGGCCGGCTCCGCGAGCGGACCTGGGCCTGGCTCGTGTGGACCGGAGGCGCCGGGTCGGCGGCACGGCAGTGGCTTCGCCCTTGGGTCTGTGCCATCGGCGTGGTGCCCAGCGGTTGGACATACACATCGATTCGAAAAACACGGACACCAACGTAGAATTGGCGAGACCGGCACAAGGTACCAGCAAAGCAGTACAGACTTTTGGCGGTAAACACCAAACGATACCAACTTCATTAGGCATAAACTGCAGCAATGAATACAACCAAGTTATGATTACCTCAGTCAAACACAAAAACCCAGTTTTTAAGAAACATAGAGCATTGAGAATTTTCCAGACTATAAATCAAGCAAAGATGATTTGGGATCCATGCAGTAAACCTAAAGGGCTACTTGGTGGTCACCTAAATATTAGAAGCATGATTCCCAAACGTGAAGAGTTAGAGCATCTTTTAATACAATCAAATATCTCCTTTTTAGGATTAACAGAAACGTGGTTAACTTCTTCATCACCTGAGGCAGCAATAACAATACCTGGGTACAATGTTTTTAGAAAGGATAGGGGTCAGGGGAAGGGAGGGGCGGGGGGTTATATTATATGTTAAAGACACCTTTAGATGTAATGGGATTGTATGGTCTGATGACATTAACCTTGAGTGTGTAGGAGTAGAGATTATACTTTCTAAAGAAATGACTTTCACAGTCATATGGATGTATCGTAAACCATCAGCTAAAATGGATTTTATGGTGATCTTAAAACCCTTATCAATCTTGCTAATTTGAAAAAATAGTTAATTTTAATAGGTGATTTTAATATTAACTGGGATAATAAGAAAGTAAGGAAAAACTTTAAACACACAACGGACTATTTTAATTTAGAACAATTAATCAAAACGCCAACCCGAATAACTAATCGTTCTAAAACAACAATAGACCTAATTTTTACAAACAAACCTGAAAGAATTATTAAAACCTATAATCTTTTAACTGGTTTGTCTGATCATAATGGAATCTTTTTTCACGAAAATTAACTAAAACAAGATCTTGTTACTCCATCGTCTCAAATAATTCTCTGTTTCATAATATAATCCCTAAAAGTCAACATCAAAACCTGGAAATAGCCCTGAATGGGCAGGATTGGGCTTATTTAATCGCAAGATAAGATATTAGAGACAATAGTGTCATGTTCCATAGCAAGGTTAAAATGGTTATGGCATCATTTATAAAAAAGGTGAGGCATAGAAGAACAAATGACAATGCCGTACCATGGCTTCATAATGATTGTAGGTTGCAAATGAAGAGAAGAGATCAATTATTAAAAAGAGCGATTAAAACTGGCCTTACCTCAGACAGACAACAATTCACTTCAGCAAGAAATAAAGTTATACAAATAATGCGGAAGGCCAAATCTAATTTTTTATGAATATTATTGACAGTGCAAAAGGGAATGGGAAAAAAAATGGCAAAGCATTAATAAACTACCTGGCAAACAGAATAAACAAGATACATTAACTGAACTTAAAATCAATAATGTAGTGGTAAAAGATCCACTCACTCTAGCGTCTGAGTTAAAGTCATTTTTTTTTAATTCTATCCAAGAAATATCTCAATTATTCATCACACCTGAATGTGTCTCTTCTCTGGTAAACCGTTCACAGCCTGTATTTATGATAGAAGAAATTACGGAACCAGAGGTGGCATCCATCATTGATGAGTTAAATAATTCCAAAGCCAAGGATCAGTTTGGATTAGACACACATTTTTTTAAACTACATGAAGAGTCTTTAGTATTGCCTATTACACATATGATTAATTTATCAATCAAACAAACTGCTGTTCCTCCAGACTGGAAGATGGCCACAATTACACCAATTTTTAAATCAGGGAGTAGATTAGATATAAATAATTATAGACCAATTAGTATCCTGCCAGTTATATCAAAAGTTATTGAAAAATGGATAGCAAAACAATTAATAAAGCATCTAAATATATGCGGCTCCCCTTTGCATCCAATGCAATTTGGTTTTCGTGTTCATCATTCAACTGAAACAGCTGTTAATGTTTTTTATGGAAAAGGTCAAACTTTCATTAGACACTCATCCTGCTGTTTTTCTAGATATGAAAAGAGCTTTTGATTCGGTCAATCATCAGATCCTCCTATCTAGATTAACACATTTCAATTTCTCCGAACAAGCCATCAGCTGGATGAACTCGTACTTAGCTAATAGAATACACTGTGTCTCTATTGACAACATCAAATCTCCCTATTTAGAATGTCCAGTAGGGGTTCCACAAGGCTCCTTACTTGCCCCTATTCTTTTTTCTTTATACATTAACGACCTGCCTACTGTATGCCAAAACACCAATATTTTAATGTATGCAAATGATGCAGTAATATTTACACATGCAAAAACTGTTCAAGAAGCCTCTCAGTCACTTACATCTGTATTGAGCCATGTACAGGAGTGGCTCATTAAATCATGTCTACTATTGAACCCAAAAAAACCGTTTGCATGATGTTTTCGAAGCGGCACATTGAAGTGACTCGCTCAAATATATTTTTAAACCGAGAAGAACTACAGTTAGTATACGAATTCAAATACATTGGCATTTTATTAGATCCAACACTGTCTTTTAAAAATCATATAAAAAGCTTATCAAAAACTGTTAAATTTAATCTTGCTAACTTTAGATTCATTAGACCATCCCTGTCACATAAAGTAGCCAGAATGTTTCTTCACTCTATGATCCTTTCTCATCTGGCTTTACAAACTGGTCACTTACAAGCGCCACAACACTCAAAAAAACGGAGTCACTTTTCAAACAAGCACTAAAGATTTTAGACCGGAAACCACTCGCATATCATCACTGCTTAATATTACAAAAATATAACCTACTAAGCTTTGCAAATTTCTTAAAGCTCAAATATGCCTGTGCTGTATGTATACCAAACTAGATTCAGCATTTTGCAGCATCTAATAGCACTTTAAGAAATTGATAATACACTTATTGTACTTTAAGTAGCACTTTACTGTGTGTATATGTGTGTATCCGTCATGTATGAGTATGCCATATTAGATGCCCTGTTTACTAATTGTGTCATTTCCTATATGTTGCTGTTAATTGTGTGTCTTTTAAATTAAGTCGAATCATGTTTAAATTAAATGTTTTAGCTGTGTTACTAGGTATTGATTGATGACTGCACATGGGACTACAAATGTAATTTGGGCATATGTACATTGCTGAAAAGCTATGTTCATCCATATGCATTGTCCCTTTTAAATAAATAAAAAATATATATAATAATAATCAATAAAACTTAATAATAATCAATTGTAAATCAAGTGTCCATAAAAAATTTATAATAATCAAATATTATGTTTTTAATTTTAATATAGTGATAGAGCCTTTATTCAATATGCAGATGTGTGTAGAGCAGTGAATAGATTTAAAGATGGAAACATTGAAAGCAAAATATAATGTTCATAACCGATAAGAAGAAACAGGATTATTTAAAGATTTAAAAATGTGTAGGTGCATAATCACAAAGTGCCCCTTTCACTATAAATTGTATGTTGACTGTTATTCATACATACAAAATAAATTATTTAAATGTAATTTTGCCGTAAACGTATAATTTTGTTGAACATAAATGTTCTCACAGTAAATAATAAAACCTAAAAACATCTAAAGTCAATGTTTTGTAAATGGCTATTGTTTAAGTGTATATGAGGTTTTTACTGTTAACCCTTTTAAGAGTTTTTACTGCAGCATTTTTGCATTATTTGTCCTAAATGAACCTAAAGTACACATATTGGAAACTATGAAAAATAAATTAAAAGGACATCTTTAATGCATCATTTTGATAAAGTTAACATTGGAAAGTTGACACAAATGGTCTCAGCAACAATGAACATTCATCTCAAAATGGGCTGATTAAAATAAATAAATAAATAACAAATCTATGGAACCGATTGGGGCAAATAAAGTCAAATCTTGAACACTGAACATCTTCACCAGATATAGAGCCATATGCATTCATTTAAAACAGAAAACATTTTAAAACTTAAAAGGAAAACTTTGATGGATTCTTCCGAGTTTATTAGCATCAATTCATTAACAACAATACATCAATTATTTAAGATCCTGACATTGATTGGTTTCTGATGTTTAGACAGCTGTGAACTGAGCTGAACAATGTTTTTCGTCTGTGATCTAACAGTCAATCTTCTCACTGGATCTGTGTTGCTTCAATGACAAAAAGACATTTCGTAAAGACAGCAACATTCAGTGTTTCAATAATTCACCTCAAAAATAAACAATAATAACAACTGAAAGTGTGTTATGTTGGATGTGTGTGTCACCTGTACATGCGGCAGATCAGGTGTGTTTCTGTGTTCTCATTCACACTGATGTGTTTGGTTTACACTGCGTGATGAACATCTGAAGATCTGACACCGGCTCTCCTTCCATCTGCTGCTGCTGAACACAAAAATGAATGCTATTTAATAATCACAGAATTTGATTCAACACATCACTCAATATTCTATTCTAGATAGAAATATTAGATGAGTGACTGTCAGCTTCAATGACTGTATTCACTGGGTCACAACATTTTTGTCTCTAACCTTGATGTTGTCATAGGTGTCTGTGATGAGAGTGATAAACAGACTGAGCACCATGTAGATGAAGAGTGACACAAACGTGTAGAGATAGACCCGACTGAAGATCCACACCACACAACTCTTCTGCTCCATCATCTTAAATGTGTTGAACATGTCGTCTCCATTTATAAGAGAAAACAAACACTCAGACACCATGTTCAGAGTCCGGAACTGATGGACCGAGAGAGAGAGAGAGAGAGAGAGAGAGAGAGAGAGAGAGAGAGAGAGAGACTCCTTCACGTGTCATGTACACATGTTGTGTCAAAATGTTTATGTTGATAACGTATGAAACCTTTCTGGTTGTTATTAGGGATGCACAGATATGTACATTTTGGTCAATAACGATAACCGATAATTCCTTAACATTGTTTGTTGATAACCGATATATTGGCCGATATACAGTATCTTAATATAAATATAAAATTCCATAAGACTGAAACAAAAGGAAAAAGGTGGTTTTAAACTGCTTTTATATGAAAACAATGACTGCAGAAAACAAGGTAACCCTTAGTTCACTTTTCCCCTGAAAATAATGTACATTTAGTTAAAGATTCTGCAAACCCAGAAAAGTGTTCTAATTAGCCACATGTCTAACAGGTCTCAAGACAGAATGTTTTCAGACAGCAGTCTGATTCAAACAATATGCTTTTGTTCCTATAATTTACACATTCATAAATACGTTATCTACATACTGTACCTACATCAACAATGTTTTGCTAAAAGTAGTAAGTGAATGATTATGACAGAAAGACAGAACTGTGCTGGATTTGATCTGTGAGCAGCCAAAGAATCTTAACCCAGAGGAAATGATTTATGATTTATCGGCTATAATACATTGGACTACATTTTATTATCGGCCTGTACCGATAACATTAGAAAGGGCCATTTATCCACCGATACGATAACATTAGAAAGGGCCATTTATCCACCGATACGATAACATTGGAAAGGACCATTTATCCACCGATACGATAACATTGGAAAGGACCATTTATCCACCGATACGCTAACATTATAAAGGCCCGTTTATCGGCCGACACCGATACACATTAAAAAGGACCATTTATCGGCCGATAACATTAGGAAGGACCATTTATCGGCCGATAGCGGTAACATTAAAAAGGACCATTTATCCACCGATACGCTAACATTATAAAGGCCCGTTTATCGGCCGACACCGATACACATTAAAGGAATTACCCACACTTCCCCATACATAACCATTTATCCCCTACATAACATTAGAAAGGACCATTTATCGGCCGATAATACATTAGGAAGGACCATTTATCGGCCGATAGCGGTAACATTGGAAAGGACCATTTATCCACCGATACGCTAACATTATAAAGGCCCGTTTATCGGCCGACACCGATACACATTATAAAGGACCATTTATCGGCCGATAACATTAGGAAGGACCATTTATCGGCCGATAGCGGTAACATTAAAAAGGACCATTTATTGGCCGATACCGATAACATTAGAAAGGGCCATTTATCCACCGATACGATAACATTAGAAAGGCCCATTTATCGGCCGACACCCATACACATTAAAAAGGACCATTTATCGGCCGATACCGATTACCTTAGAAAGGGCCATTTATCCACCGATACGATAACATTAGAAAGGACCATTTATCCACCGATACGATAACATTAGAAAGGACCATTTATCCACCGATACGATAACATTATAAAGGCCCGTTTATCGGCCGACACCGATACACATTATAAAGGATCATTTATCGGCCGATAACATTAGGAAGGACCATTTATCGGCCGATACCGATAACATTAGGAAGGACCATTTTTCCACATAGCTGATAATTTATGGTGCATCTCTAGTCGTAATGAATGTTTTTTTGGTGAGGTGAAAGTGCAAATGTGAATGACTTGCTTTTGTGTGATAGGGTCCAAGCACGATCCATCCACAGAAACAATAGCCCAGATAAATCATGGCAGCACAGCAGGTGAAGCGGATGACGTTTGGTAAAGCTGCTCTCAGAGTGATGATGAGAATCTGAACAGATGAAACACACTTACACCTCACAACCACTAGAGGGCAGAACACAATTACATCTTACAAAGAGTTTGTTAGCTTGTCGAGTAACATTATAATAGATTGTTAGTGTAAGTACATATTGAGAAACTAAAATGACAAACATAAAAATATGACTTTCTATGGCAATACATAAAATGAATGTATATCTTTGGTGTTGATTCTCAAGCAAAGTATCACCAAACAAATGTCCAGAAGTAACATTAGTCTGAGTTATGTTTGACTGTACAGTATATGACTTTGAACAGCCAAATGAAAGCTGGAATGAGTTTTGAACTTGATCAACATCAACTTGGAAGATGACATTTTAAAGCTCTTAGTTTTAAACTGTGTGATTGTTTAGCTGTAAACTAAAGTGTTGATGAGGGAATCATACGTTGTATTTCTTCAGGTATCCCATGTGGCGTAAAACTCCGATCCAGACAAACATTGTGCCGGAGCCCAGCAGAATACTACACAAGTCATAACTTGCCACAGCCTACAAAAAAAAAGAGCAGCACAAACACACGAAGTGTCCATTTAATCTTAGTGTTCTTCATTTAACTGCACTTTATACATTTTGTATACAGTATCTATAGAGATTAGAGAGCTTCTCCCCAGACTCCGCCCTTCACATGTGATGTAACGTCTGATTGGATGAGAGCTCAGCTCAGTGACCTCACCTTCAGCTGGATGATGATCTTCAGCACAGATCCTGTGATGGTCAGAACATCACTGATGATGATGAGAATATACCAGCCGTTTATAAACTCCATCCGGTCAGACAGAGACACACGCTTACCGTAACAGCTGGAGAAAAACGTCACATATTCCTGCACAATAAACATCACGAATGAGAAAACACTCCAATGAATATGAAACTTTAATAATGAGAAATCCAGCACTGTGGGTTAATTATCTCACTTCATCTCAATGAATGCTTAAACAATTCTTGATAGTCTTATCAAAAGATTTCAAAGACAAGAATCCCAAGAAAATAAAGAATCCCATGAAAAATAAGAAAGTACGGTAGTAAACTGTGGTGTTTACTATATCAAACTGTTGCAAGTGTTTTTAACATTTATCTCAGAATTAACCGTGGTTTTACTACAAATAAAACAAACAAAAACATGGTTAGTAAATATAAGAAGTTCTAAATGTATATAACCTTTCTGTTAACTCAAATCGAATTAAATATTAATAAAAAGTCTTTGAAAAACGTCTTGCCTGAGCAATAAACTAAAATGTTTTTAAGTTGAAGCATAACCGAAAGAATGAAATATAAACCATATCCAAAATGAATAAAATAAAAGGACAAAAGCACATAACAAACCAGCTAAAAATAATACTTTATAATTTAAAAATACTGTAGAATACATCAACTAAATGCAATGCTATAATATACTACTTTTTTTTCATGAGGGACAGAAACTCACAAACTGCAGGAGGACTCCGGCTTTCACTGAGCGCGAGCAGAGGACCAGAGACACCGCAAGCGTTATAATGATCACCACATCAAACACAACCATCATATATATATTACTCGCTGCTATGAAGACAAAAACACAGATCATTGACATGAGATTAAAAAAGCATAAAACATTCTGAAAGTGTTATTAAAATAAGTTTCTATATTGTTTGGTTATCAACATTCTTTAAAATCTCTTCTTTTGTGTTTGGAGCGTAAACCTGAGCTCACATGCTCCATTCAGAGTCCAGTCTCTGCATTTACTGATGTCCACATCATTGTCCAGATCAATCTTGATTCTGCCGCTGTGAGGCCTGTTGTCAAAGCTGATCTGTTTAAACACACACATCTGATTCATCTTCACATGCTCGTGCTCGGGATCATGTACGGAAAAACCAGCATGCACGGAAACATTTCCCGTTTATAAATGTTGAAGTAAAACAGACAGATGACGGAAGGGTCGTGTGACATGTACCATGATGTTGAAGACATAACAGTCTGGAAGCTCATGATGTTGAACCGTCTGCAGGTTTATGGCCTTCAGAGTGAACTTCACAATCACACACAACAGTCTGAAATAAAAACAACACTTCACATCGCTCTTTGATTCAAGCGTACGTCACTTTAACTGTACTGGATGATGATACCTTTCAAAGTTCAGTGTTAGATTCAGCGGATGTGATGTGAGGGGTGAAGAGGGAACCATCGGGTAAATCTTAAAACATTCTGAAAGAAACCACCAGAAGATCAGACCAGACCCGCACAAGCGTAACATGACGATCTCACTTTGAAACATTTACGTGTGATTTTAAACTTTAAGATATATAATGTGTTTGTGTCATGTGACTCCTGTACCTTCATCCACTCGAGCGTTGATGTTGAAGGTTTCATCGGCTGGTGATATGCTTCCGTTACTGTAAAACTGCTGGCAGATGGTGAGAGGCGTGTAAACGTCTCCTTCTCTCTGATAGTGATGATTCCCAACCGTTATATTTGGCAACATGAGAAACTGCAGGGAAAAAAATTTATTTTGCACCAAAATTTTCCACGCAGAATTTCTCATTTTCCTTCTGTTTGCGACTAGTTACTAGTTATTTATATCAAAAGTCAATAATTATTTAAGACTAAACAGAAGAAGCCCACAGAGTCATTTTACCAACCATAATCACCTGCTGGACGGCGTACGAGATGTGCGCGTGGACGTCACGCTGTGTGTAAACGGCGGAAGAGTCTCTGCTGGTGTCGGTGAAGTTCATGAGGAACAAATGTCTGAACGTCATCAGATTATCCTCCTTAAACTGAACAACCATCTGATTACTCAGACCGAACCACACCAGCTACACACACAAAACACACACATTTGAATGCAAACATACATTTACATTACACCCTACAGTGCTAACCATTTAGCATTTCCCTAGCAACACCTTAGCAACAGCTCCAGTTCAAAAGATTTCCACATTTTAATGAAAGCTTTGTCAAACCAACATTGAACTTTTTTAAAAACTCCTTTTTGTTACTCCTTTTTCCTCATATAAATGTGTATACATGTCTTTGTTCTCATGAACACAAAGAAAGATATTTGGAAGAATGTTAGCAACTGACATTTCCGGGACATCCTTGACTACCATAGTAGGAGAAATTCGTTTATAATTTTTTTCGGAGAAAAACAAAAAAGAAGATATTTGGAAGAATGTAAGAGAGCAAACCGTTCTGGGGCACTTTTGACTACCATTGTCATTTTTCCTACAATTTGACACTATATTATTTTATCCCTAACATTTTTCTAAATATCTTTCTTTACCTGCGCGGTGACAACGGCGATTTTAATGATTTGAAGCATCAGTTTCCAGGGTTTTTTCCCACGAGCTTTGTATTTGTCACGTGGGTTCATGAAGAAATATTTGAGTTTTCTCCTGAACTTCTCCAGCTCTTCATGCTCCGGCTGAGGGTTTGTGTCGCTGTTCATGTTTGAGTCCATGACACATAAATAGGCTTCACTGAAGTCATCCATGTCTGAAAAACAAAATATTCAGCCGTCTTTAAATGTGATGAATCAAATGCAATGTTTGTATGCTCTCAATAAAACAGCGTAATATTTCAGTGAGAGTTTTACTGCCGGTCACAGCAACTTATTTACAAACTTATTCGTGAATTTAGCTAAAGCTGGCATCATTTCTCCTGTAACACACTTGAAAGGATTTTCAAACAAACCCTTAATGTAGTTTAACAGCTTGTACGAACACAAATCGCCTAAAATTATGCAGACTTACAGATTTTATTATTATTAAACACGTTCCTTTAATTCAGATGCTAAACCTTAATACTAGTGTATTTTATTCTAAACAAACCATATGTACAGAAAGAAGAAAATCCAACGATACTTTGCTCTTTTAAATTATGAAGGCATTGTACATCTAACATTTCAAATTGGATTATTCCAGTTTATGTTTCCTTCAAAAATCTGTACCGCTCAATACAAATCTAGTTTTGTTATGTCAGCAGGAAAATGTAATTTATAATCAACACACACCACAGAAGAAAAATCTCTTTTAAACGTTCTCTAAAACGGCACGGGTTTATATTCATATAATGATTTCACTTTCTGACATGAATATTAAGTTAAACACTTTAAGTGTCATTTGTCTTTTTAGTAACATAAATGTTTAATATACTGTAGACATAAAAGATGTGCTGTAATGTTGTTCTTCCACTTCAGTAGTTGTTAGATAGAAGGCAAAGCAGCAGTGTCATGTGATAAACATGTGACATCATCATACCTGTGCCCCATCAACACCCTGTGAACTATGATTATAATCAAATAAACTGTGATTTAAATGTGTTTCTCACTTCAAGTGATCTGATGTGGTTGTGATTGAATGTTCACTAATGGTTTCCATAACATATGAAAGCTTTTGCCATTATAAGTACATGCGTGGTGTGTTTTGGGGTAATGGTGCTCTACAGGGTCCCACATCACCAGCAGAAACACACACACACACCATTACAGTTTCCATTAAAACCAACAGTTCCCATCATTAAATATTCATAGATTCATTAAATACATGTATCGGATGTTTACTTTTTTAGACAAGAGATATTAAACACAATGACATAAACTCACCAGCAGGTAACGATGTGAACTTCATTCATTCATTCTCATTAGAAGCGCGACGAGTAATACAAAACAAACTTTATTTACAAAGTGAAACGAGCTCCGCCGTGACGACAGACATGCAGGGGCGGGGCTACAGCGACATAACGCGCGGATTGGATGAATGGCGTGTCGATCAAATGAGCGTGGCTGTAACCCGTAGTAACAGTCTGTTATTGCTTTGTAGACCTACACGCGCATGAAAGCTGAACGGTGAGGTTTATAAAGAATTATACTAAACGTTTATATTTAAGTTAACAGAAAACGCGTATATACCAGTGCCATACATATCATGGTTTATCACAGTAAAAGTGTAGTAAGCATGTTCTGTTTGGCAGACTGATAGTTCAACTATAGTGGAAACGGCATGTTTAAACTATACTTACTCGTACATTTGTGGTTTTAGTGCTAATAAAAAGTACACGTACTAAAAGTATGCGTTAAAGCACACGAAAAAGTACTTGTTGTGCTAATATGTGTTCTTTGGAAAATGTTATGAGTAACAATAATGTTTTTATTATTTGTTTGTTTTTGTATATGAAGTAGGGTCTGTTCTATTTATCCCCCTGTATGTTGTTCGTCTTATGTTGTTTGTATGTTTTTGAGAGCAAAACAAAATAAAGCAATGAGGTCCAAAGTAGTATCGACGGATGCACTTTCCCCCAGGTAACTTCCGGTTTGTGTTTGGCTAGTGTCTAATAATATAACTATTTATATGTGTTTTATTTATGTTTATGTTAATTTGTGTTATTTCTTTACTGTATAGTAATTTGATGAAATAAACGATTTGTTGAACGTTTACCGGAAGTTTAGCTGGGGGGGTGTCACAAACGTGCGCATGCGCAGTACCGTCTATAATACTGGGGTAATAACTTTGCTTAATAAAATGACTTCATCATAACCCATTAAACCGTAAAAATAAATACGAAGTACATATTGAGATTACACTCGTTGTTTTTGAATGTTGTTTCATGGTTTAAACTTAAACGTAATAATTGCTCAAAACAAATGTCAGCGTGTCATGTTAGATTTCGCCAGCAGGTGTCGCACGCTTGTAAACTGTTGATCACATATACATCATACTGTATACATACAGACAGATTCACACATACATGATAGTTTGTCTTACTGAATTATTCTTTCTTTTCATCAGCAGATATGAGCTCAAAGACTTCACCGAGCCCCCAGGCCACTAAAAAGAAAGGAAAAGGTAAAATGATCTGACAAAAACATCTAAAAATCACTTTCCCATCATGTATGTGCTTAGAACACTGTTCATTCATATGAATCTGTGTTCAGTATTGTCTTGTAATGTCTTATGTTTCTTTAGCAGGTAAAAAGAAGGAGAATAATTGTCCCTCTCCTGAAGACGGTGCAGCAGAATCCCACAGTGAGTGTTTTATACTGAAATCATCTGATCTACATCAACATATATCAGCTGTTCTGTTCTTCTCTACTCCGTATAATGTTAGTCGTATATCAACGTCCTGTTTGTTTTTCCACCTGCTGATCCGGGATCAGATTGAAGCTGCTCTCAGATGTCTGTATCAGTTTCGAGCATCTCTGCGTCATCTTCATCATGAATTCATTCAGTCTGTTCCTTTCATCCAAGAGCCACGATCGGAATCTAGATACTGAGAAACAAAAAACATGTCTAGACACACACACAGATCTCTTTTCTCCTGTGTTTTGTGTGTGTTTAAAGTTCTGAAAAGCATTCCGCGTTCAGGTTCACTTCTCAGGGAACACACATGCGGATAAAGTGTATACTTTGAATACAAGTGAGTTGTCTGGAGTTCATGTTGAACGGATGTAACACAAACTGTATCCAACAGGTCGCCCCGACTATATCTTCCCAATGGTGTTGACCTCCTTCACACAGGAGCTGTTCGGTTGCCGAGCGGATGAAGACGTAACCGGGGAAAATCCTTATAAACTGATAAAAAAGGAAGACATCATCCAAGACATGAAGACCAGAGCGGCCGTGTCTGACTTCAGTCCTGTTAAACATACAGTTCTGGTCTGTGTCTCTGTTCAGAACGATGAATCTAAAGCGTGCGATGTGAAAGAGTGAAATCAATGCTGTTTTCTGCAGGAATATCCTGAAGATGAACTCTTGCTGGTGTTCGACAGAGACTTCACATTCGGTCAGTGTTTCTATCTGGTGCTCACGGAAGAAGCCAAGGAAAACATGCTGAAGGTGTGAACACATCAAACACAAGCTCACGCACCCGACTCAACGTGTCTGTCTACCGGGACGATAAAAATGGACTTTTCATACACTCAAACAGCGCTTTATTGTGTGTTCGTAGCCTCCAGTGCAGGGTGACGAAGAGGAGCCGATAGATGATGATGAAGAGGATGAGGACGTGATCGTACCAAAAACACCAGAGCCTCATCCGTGGATCTCTCTGGGAAGTGAGCAGGAGATCGAGGAAGAAACGGTCACACGCACCAGGCCCAGAGTGAGACAGATGCATCGTGGGACATTTAAGTGTGCTATATGTTTCAATAAACAAACAAACAAACAAACAAAAAGAAAGTATACTTAGAGTTTTATTTTAAGTATAATAATAATAATACCTAGAATACTTAAAGTGCTAAATATAATATAAATGTAACAAGTGCACTTGCAATATAAAAATACTGCACCAGTAGAGTATACTTCAAAGTGTACATAAATAAACTAAAAATGTGCTACAAGTATTAACGGTAACGCTTTAGATTACGGCACGAGATGTACCGAACAGGAATTAATAGCATAACTAATTATAACAATAATGTACAGTTCATATCTGCAGATGAAGGGGAACGATATGTGAAGTTCAGGGGAATAAAGGGGTAAGAGTATGGAAAGTTAAAACTATATTTGTAAGGGAACTACATGCCATATAAACATCCAAATCAAACCGCTCTTCAACTACTTGATTATAGTCGCAAAGATCAACATTGATTTGCACATTTTACACATTAAAACTCATACAAATAACTAAATAATAAATATTAAAATACATGATTTGTGACCAACAATCCTAAAATAAATCAAATTAAAATGATTCCTAAAGTCAAAACTTTACAATTATGTTCACGCTAAGATATTATAGCATACTGCTGCTCATTGATTCCACGTTATATTAAGATAGTTTCCCTTTACTATGGAAATACTTACAGTATAAATGTCTTTTATGTTTTTAATTTCCGGACTTCTTTATTCTCCGAACTTTGCATATTGTTCCCTTTTATCTACAGATTATTGTTATTATTAGTTACGCTGTAAATCCTGTTTAATTATGCGGTACATTGTGGGCTGTATTCTAAAGCGTTACCATATTAACTGTCAGTATACTTATACGTTCACTTGTTGT
Source organism: Barbatula barbatula (assembly GCA_037178815.1). Lineage (NCBI taxonomy): Eukaryota > Metazoa > Chordata > Actinopteri > Cypriniformes > Nemacheilidae > Barbatula > Barbatula barbatula. The sequence goes on along the minus strand of CM074092.1, from coordinate 987,769 downwards.
ATGCATTACAATGCAAAGACGTATAGTTGTGTAGTTAAAGTTAACTACTGCTAAAAGTACACTTTTATGAACTAAAAAGCGCGGCAATTTAGCAGTACTGAAATATTACACTTACGAGAATATTACTAGTACATTGATATTCGTACACTTAGTACATAAAGAATGCTTATAAATATACTTGAACTCAATTAGAACTCTTCTTGTTTGTTATGCTTGTTTTTTTGTGTTAGGGTTATGTTGATGTTGGCCAATCACAGGTTTTTCATTGGTTAAAGTGATGTCTTGTGTATTGTTTTATACTATGGAGTACTAAGGTAAGGTAATTGCAGCTGTCTATATGTGTGTGTTTTCAGCTCAGGTATAAGTTCTCTCGTCCGCGGCGAGACTTCTGTTCTCCTGTGCGTTTCTCTGACCGCAGCGCTCGGGACGGATACGTGGAGTGTGCGTCTTACCAGGACAAGATGTTTAACATTACAGAGCTGGAGAGACACACGGCCGTTCAGACCGTCCACCACACCACAGACTCCTCAACACAGACACTGTGGTAACACAAACACATGAAACATCTCTGTCACACTCTGTTGAAAACAAATCTAATATTTCATTCCCGACTCCTGCGATGTTCTCTTCACTTTACATGATGGGATTACAGGAGATATCCGAAGAACACGTGGACTCAGTATGAACCCAGAGAGTTCAGTCCCGAGGAGAAAAGGCATCAGCTGCAGTCAGAAAACATGAAGAACTTCATCACGTCTGTTCTGATCAGGTGAAACACATCACTCATGTTAATGGAGTGTTATGTTTAAACTTACGGTACTGTATATTACGATCTGCACACTCACCGTGTGTCACACATCATGTGTGTGTGAAGGGTTGAAGTGGCCCTGCAGCAGAACTACATCATGAACGTGTTCTCAGACGACTGGACGGCTCTCAGCGAGGATGACAGCGCACCGACGGGAAAAACTAAGAGCCAGCTGAAGGAATATCAGTCATTCACAGACCTGAACCTGAGCAAAGAGAAAACCATCAGTCACATCCAGTGGCATCCCAGCATCAGCGGTCAGAATCACGTTATCACTCGCAGGTTTCTCTTCGCTGTTTAGTTTCAAGTATCATCTCTAAACTATTTATAGAAGAAATACATAAAAGTAAAGTAGTAATCTGGATTTGAGTAAATGTGATGAGAAATGTTTGAGATCTTCACTAATATTGACTTGTGATGTCATCGATGAGTCAAACTGAGCTCTGCAATCAAATCTCAAACTCTCGGTTCTGACTCGTTTTCTGCAGGAGAGTCAAATGTGCAGTAAACGTGTGTGTTTGTCACAGGTTTGATCGCTGTCGCCATGACGGAGAGATTTACACTCGAGGAACGGATCGATAACTCCACTAAACTCTTGTTAAACCCGTCTTACATCCTCTTCTGGAGCTTATCTGACCCCATAAACCCACAGGTAATCTTCCTTGTGTTTGATCAGAAAAGCTTTGTGTGCTGCTTGAAATAGAAACATGTCGCATGACAAACCCGTTCTTTCTGTGTAGTTACAGTTGGAATGTCCAGATGATGTTCTGAGTTTTCAATTCTGTCCGTCTGACACAAACATCATCGCCGGCGGCTGCTTTAATGGACAGGTGCTCCACGTCTTTCTACACAGAGTTAGACGCTTAAATCACATATTTATATACAGAAGAATTCATTTGATTTTAAACCATGTATAACGTTTGCTCTTTTCTTTAGTTGTTTGTGAATTCATGTAAACATGAAGCCTGTTTATTATATTATTCATTATAAATGATCATTTGTTTTGTGCTTACAGATAGTATTATGGGATGTCTCCGCACACGTGGACAAACTGCAGGACACACGCAGTGATGGCAAAAACATCTCTCACACACCAGTGAGTCAAACACAGGTATTAGTCACATATTACATAAACAAGATAATAACATTTACATGAATACATTTTATTAAATTATAGACTAATTCTATGACCTGAATTTGTGATCTTGTCGCATTAGTCCTTATTCAAACATTATTTCATATATACAATAAACACATTTTTGAATGTGTGTGTGTAGAATAAGAAGAATGACCCTCCGGTGGTCAGGTACTGTGCTGTGTCTGGAATAGAGAACGGACACACATCACCCATCACAGATATCCAGTGGCTGCCCGAAACCTTTGAGGTACATGAAACTCTTCACTGTGACTGAGACATCACAGATCACACGCTGAACTCCAGTCATGAGTCTCTTTCACCAGTGATGTGTCCATGTGTCGGTCAGGTGTCCAGATACGGGATTCCAGTGGAGAACTCCAGTCACATGTGTGTTCAGATCGTGACCTGTGCTCCAGACAGGTGCTCTACTCACTCACACACATCTGTCTGTCTGTCTAACTGTGTGTGTCTGACTGTCTGTCTGTCTGTCTAACTGTGTGTGTGTGTGTGTGTGTGTGTGTGTCTGTCTAACTGTGTGTGTGTGTGTGTGTGTGTGTGTGTGTGTGTGAGTGTCTGTCTGTCTGTCTGTCTAACTGTGTGTGTCTTTCTGTGTGTGTGTGTGTGTGTGTGTGTTTGTGTCTGTCTGTCTGTCTAACTGTGTGTGTGTCTGTCTGTCTGTCTGTCTGTCTAACTGTGTGTGTCTGTGTGTGTGTGTGTGTGTGTGTGTGTCTGTCTGTCTGTGTGTCTGTCTGTCTGTCTGTGTCTGACCAAGTGTGTTGTCTGTGTGTTTGTTTGTCTATCTGTCTAATTGTGTGTGTGTGTGTGTGTGTGTCTGTCTGTCTATCTAACTGTGTGTGTCTATGTGTTTGTTTGTCTGTCTGTCTTACTGTGTGTGTGTGTGTGTGTGTGTGTGTGTGTGTCTGTCTGTCTGTCTGTCTGTCTAACTGTGTGTGTCTGTGTGTGTGTGTGTGTGTGTGTGTGTGTGTGTGTGTGTGTGTGTGTGTCTAAGTAAGTGTGTAAGTCTGACTAAGTGTGTTGTCTGTGTGTTTGTTTGTCTATCTGTCTAATTGTGTGTGTGTGTGTGTGTGTGTGTGTGTGTGTTCTGTCTGTCTATCTAACTGTGTGTGTCTGTCTAACTGTGTGTGTGTGTGTGTGTGTGTGTGTGTCTGTGTGTCTGTCTGTCTGTCTGTCTGTCTAACTGTGTGTGTCTGTCTGTGTGTGTGTCTGACTAAGTGTGTTGTCTGTGTGTTTGTTTGTCTATCTGTCTAATTGTGTGTGTGTGTGTGTGTGTGTGTGTGTGTCTGTCTGTCTGTCTGTCTATCTAACTGTGTGTGTCTATGTGTTTGTTTGTCTGTCTGTCTTACTGTGTGTGTGTGTGTGTGTGTCTGTCTGTCTGTCTAACTGTGTGTGTCTGTCTGTGTGTGTGTGTGTGTGTGTGTCTGTCTGTCTGTCTATCTAACTGTGTGTGTCTATGTGTTTGTTTGTCTGTCTGTCTAATTGTGTGTGTGTGTGTGTGTGTGTGTGTGTGTGTGTGTGTGTGTTCTGTCTATCTAACTGTGTGTGTCTATGTGTTTGTTTGTCTGTCTGTCTTACTGTGTGTGTTTGTGTCTGTCTGTCTGTCTAACTGTGTGTGTCTGTCTGTGTGTGTGTGTGGGTGTGTGTGTGTGTGTCTGACTAAGTGTGTTGTCTGTGTGTTTGTTTGTCTATCTGTCTAATTGTGTGTGTGTGTGTGTGTGTGTGTTCTGTCTGTCTATCTAACTGTGTGTGTCTATGTGTTTGTTTGTCTATCTGTCTAATTGTGTGTGTGTGTGTGTGTGTGTGTGTGTGTGTGTGTGTCTGTCTGTCTATCTAACTGTGTGTGTCTATGTGTTTGTTTGTCTGTCTGTCTTACTGTGTGTGTGTGTCAAACTGTGTGTGTGTGTGTCTGTCTGTCTGTCTGTCTGTGTGTGCGTGTATGTGTCTGTCAGACTCACTGTGAGTGTGTTTCAGCTGTGTGTTATTCTGGGATGTACGGGCTCCTCGTGTCGCGTCACAGTCTCTCATTGATACAAAGAAGAAATCAGAGAAGCCTTTGGAAAGCCCTCACGGCGTCCCCGACACCTTCAAACATCTCAACCTGACCTGGAAACCATTCATCCGAGTATGTGACACGAACACGCACACGCACACACACACACACACACACACACACACACACACACACACACACACACACACACACACACACACAGTATGTTTGTCCTCTGCTACAGGTGTCATTATTTAAGATCGGCTCTAGTGGTGAATACAGTCCTCTTAAATTCAGTCTGAAGGATAATACAGTAGACTATTCCACAGGTGAGATCATCACATCTTATTCTGTCCTAATCTATATTCTGTTCTGCTAGTCATGAGGAAGAGTTTGATAGCAGCAGTGTCTCTTTCTGTGTCATTCACACTCTCTCGGTCACAACACTGTTTGTGTAAAATAGACATTCATTAAGACGCTTACATCAAAGCCAACTACATCAGACACACGTCAAGCATTCATTCTATGAACTCCTCTCTAGGAGAGAGACCTGCACAGAACGCAGGGGGTGAAGAAGGTTCTGGATTCGGACAGCTGCGTGTTCCTTCAGCCAAACACCAGACACCGCTTGAACACATCAGCACTAAACTCTATGTGGGGACAGAGGTGAGATAACACATGGTAAAACTGAAACGCACACAAAACCAAATGAACACCTCATGTCTGTCTGTTTCGCTTGTCATTGTTCATCACATTCTGTGATGATGTGCTTTCGTTCAGGATGGTGAACTAGTTTACACTGACTGGAAGATGGAGAAGGACAACGACTCAGGACGGCTGTTCAGTAAGACACAGTAATGTTCAAGAAAGTCCTAATGGTTGAGAGGAGAACCTGAACCTCCGGTTGCTCCCGGAGGTCCCAGAATAAAGTAAATAGTGAGCTAAATGAAGAATAACAAAGAGACATTGGTGTTGTTTTCTGTCAGGTCCCAAACCCACTCATCGCTTTATCTTGTATGATACTCTGATAAACACCGTCAGCCGCTCGCCGTTTTTCAAAGACATCATCCTGACGGTGGGCAGCTGGAGTTTTGCCATCTTTAAAGAAGGGTTCACGGTGAGGACACGACATAAACCAGCTGACAGCTATAAAATCAGCTCCATTCAATATCTTTGGATTAGACATTCAATCATGAGCTTTCTTTTACTTCGGCCAGCAGGACACCTTAGAAACGTTTACGGTCATTCATTTAGCAGATGCTATTATCCAAAGCTACTTAAAAATGTTGTTAATAAGCATCTTAAAACCATCCAGAACAAGAATAATAATAAATGATCAAGTTGTGATTTAATAGAATTAATACATTTATTTTTGCGTTTAAACATGTTATAACCTTTAACTGTGGTTAAATCTCCGGCCCAGTTGAGTTTCTTCATGTCTCTGAGAATCAGATTTTATGTTGACGTTAAATACGACACACTGCTGTAAATAATCCTAAATGTTGAAATAACCTGTGAAAATGTTTACTCACTTCTCCATCTGTACGGTGTGTTGACTTTACTCTCGTGTTCATCTACACCTTAACATTACTGTGAATATAACCAACAGACGCTTTCAAATAACACTGCTTTTGCTATAGTAACCATAGTTTACCATGGTATTGTGTAGTAAAGCTGTGATTGTACAAACGACACAAAAACACATGTACTGTTTTACGTTTTCATTGATCCTGTTACAGAACGGATCCATCCTCCAGTCGCGCTGCTCTCCGATCATGTATACTGTGGGTCACTGGTCTCCGTCTCGGCCGGCCGTCTTCTTCATTGGGAAAGAGGACGGAAGTGTGGATGTGTGGGACCTGCTGGAGAAAAGCCACGAGCCGTCACTAACACAGAACATCAGCACAGCCTCCATCACCAGCGTCAAAGCCAAGAGCATCTCCTGTACGCCATAAATAACACATCCTCTTGAACAACCAATAATTCACTAAAAGAACAACAAGATATTTCATGATTTATTTCATTAGTGTTGTGTGACTGTTGTTACTGTCGTGTAGTGAAGCAGCATCTTCTAGCTGTATCCGACCGTCTCGGCACGCTGCACATCCTTCAGATTCCCTGGACCCTCCGCAGATCTTCAGCCAATGAGGTGAGAGGTCATGAAAACACATTCGTAGGTCTTGTGTAGGGCACTCAGTAGGGTTCAGGACAAAAGAGTGCTGTTTGTCTACTGCAGATGCAGATTGTGAAGAAATACTTTGAGAGAGAAGAGGACAGACTGAACTACTTTGAGAAACGTCAAATGAGACACGAGGAAGATAAGAAAAAGACGGACAGTGAAGAACAGAGGAAGAAAACGGTGAGACAGAAAACATTTCAATGGCTCAAGAAGCTCAAATTAATGAAATCATACATTCCACCGGAGCGGCCCTCCCTATGAGCGAACTAAACGGCTGCTTAGGGCCCCGCTGCCACTGGGGGTCCCCAAGAGCACATGGAATTACAGCTTTTTTGTTATATTCACAACACATTTTCTCACGTACGGACGTATCCACTATTTTTTCTGTGGTGCGTGTCCAACTTTGTGATTTGCTTTGAGTTTAGCTACATTGCTATATCAAAATAAATAAGGTGGCCAATCTAATGAAAGGAGGCTTGAGTTACTCGATACAGAACCGAGCAGTGACCAATCAAACAAAGGAAATCAGTGCTACTGTCTCGTCTTAGAACTCTTTCAACTTCAAAACTGAAGAGGTAGTGTAACACACCACATACTGTAAGTGAATCAAAACATTCAATATTTGACAACTGTTAATGATGGAAGTGTTGAACATCTGATAGTATTTACTGATGCAAAGGATTTACATTTAGTCATTTAGCAGACGCTTTTATCCAAAGTGACTTACAGAGAGTTCAGGGAGCAATACGTGATATGTCATAAAAGAGCAATAGTACATTCGGTGCTAATACAAAGATACTAGTTTCAACAAAACCCAGAACAATATCTGTTGAGAGAAGAGAGAGAGAGGGTTAGTGTACTTTTCATTTTTTCATTTGTCTGTCAAGTATTCACAGAAGAGATGGGTTTGAGTAGTTTTTTGAAGGTTGTGAGAGATGTGGTTGACCGGACCGAGTGAGGAAGAATGTTCCACCAGGAAAGAGTTGTGAAGGAGTTTTGCAGATCCAGTGATAGTCCTGTAGGCAAACATCAGTGACTTGAATCTGATGAACATTGACATTAGTCGATTGTTTTGTGGCACAGGGAGACCCCAAATCAAATTCTGCTTCGGGCCCCCTAAAGGCTTGGGTCCGCCCTACATTTCACTTTTTCATGAAGACGATCTGAAAGTTTTTGTGTTTTTATGCCAGAAAATACAACGAGAATCACACAGCCTCTACAATGCAGAAACATGAACCTAAATAGAAATATATTTGGCCTCTTCTGTTTTAAATTGAAATGACTTATGATATATCATACCATGGTCTGTTTGAATAGGATTCTGGATTCTGATTGGCTGGAAGGTGTGCATTAAAACCCTGTAACGCCCTTGCAGTTCCAGTCAGTTTGATTTAGATTAGAAATGAACGTACAAAATAACTCTCATTTTCAAATGACACTGTAAACATCAATAACGGTTAGAAAAGTGATCTTATTATCTCTTTGAATTGAGTTCATTTTTTTACCCCATTAATAGAAATATTCATTCCTGTTTTAAGCACCTCAGTTAGAACATTTCTGTTATGGGGTTTGAGCTGTGATGAGAAACACCTGTCATGAGCTCAAGTTGAGGTGGAATGCGTTCAGATATGTTCAGACACGTTGAATATACAGTATTTACTAAATATGAAAGTATGTTGCTCGACTCTCAGATGTTTGTCTTTCTCACTTAAACTCCTCTGCAGACCTCGACTACATGCTCCTGAAGGCTTTCATATCGCTTTAGAACAATATAAACACGTTTTAAGATATTACTGAGTTTTTCTCTGCTAATGGTGTGCATTACTTTTTGAATATTTTGCAGCTGTTTCCCTTTAATGTACGTTTGTCATATTTAAAGTATTTATTTCTGGTGTTAAATTTTGTTTGATTATTCACATGATGTGTTGTTGTCAGGAGTCAGTTATTCCTCAGAAGCCCGAAGAAGAGGCGAATGCAGACGCTCAGAGGATATATGAAGAGTATGTGAATCTAGAGAAGATGATTCTCAAGGACATGCATCTTCTGACATGTAAATCATCTGAAGAACATCATTGTGATTAAAACATTGTCATCAATAATATATTCTACATTAGTTCAGTGTGGTGAAGGTCAATATGACACATGTTTGTAAATCTATTCATCGGTTTCTGAAGAGCAAGTTCACCTTTATTCTACACTAGTATTCAAAATAATCGTGGATTTTATTTTTATATAAAACTATGTAAAGTTGACAGTGACCTTGAATCTAATATTGATGTTTTTGTTCCGTGGTCTCCAGTTACTGATTCCTTTTATTTCCAGTGAGCACCTTTATCAAATATTCAAGAGTGTGGCAGATAATCCACGATGGCTGATATGGTTTCATACATTCACACACACTAATGTACAATATTGATCAAGTTCGGCTCGACCTTCATTGATCAACAAACACACACACAGGAGAAAGTCATTGCTCAGGTGTTTCTCTTTCAAAGCTCAAAAGATTCCGTGAGGATCTCAGTCGTTTCATTGAAGTAGTCTCAGATGTTTAAAATTGTTAAAATTGTTTAGAAAACAAATGAGTGTCTGGATGTGTAAATGATTGTAGAGGTCAAACAATCTGGGTTTGAGGAAATGTGATGAGAAATGTTTGAGTTGATATTGAGATGACACCAATAAGACTTTTGTTTGCAGACGAGACGAATCTGAGCTCAGTTTGACACGTTTTTTAAATCTCTTCTCAGATTTCTGACTGTTTATCTCATGGAACATATCTGAGAGATATCAAGAGATTAAAGCGATGTCATCTGTGCTTTTCTCAAAAACTCCTTTTATTTTCTTCATCTCATGGCTTGTTATATTTGTAAATAGAAAACATCTCAAATATTCGGCCGTCAGCACGTCACAGTACAACCATAACAATCCCGTCCTCTGTTCTACGTTACCCAGAATGCACCAGACGTCTATCTCAAACATTTCTCGCACTAATCTCTTCCTGCTGCAAAAAAAAACAAAGGCAGTTTTGACTCCGACTTGGCTGCGTCTCAACACTGATAAAGCTTCTTTAATCTCCGTCTGCGAAAGAAAAACAAAAAAACACTCACACAAAAACAACAAAAAAAAAACAACAAACAAAACAACACACCCCACCCAAAAAAAAAAAAAAAAAAAAAAAATATGGTGGGGGGGCGCCCCCCCCCCGGCCTTTTTCCCAAAAAGTCCCCCCCCCCCCCCCCCCCCGCCCGGCCCCTTTTAATTTTTTAAAAAACCCACACAAAAAACCCACACAAAAAAAGAAGACCCCCCCCCCCCCCCACACAAAAAAATTTTCTCTGAACCCCAGAAAAAGAAAAAAACTGGAAATTTTAAAAACCCCCCACAAAAAAAAAACAAACCCCAAAAAAAATTTAAGTCCCCAATGAACGAAACACAAGCTTTAATGTGAGCACATCTTCTGAATATCAGTAGAGACTCTCAGATGTCTTCTTATAAAACACTGGAGGTTTGATGTCAAAGAAAATCGTCTCAGGTTACGACTGTAACCGTAGTTCCCTGAGACAGGGAACGAGACACTGCGTCAATGTTGACACTTTGGGGAACGCCAGCAGCGTGACGCATCTGAATACGTTGTGTGAAACTAATCTCGCGACTTATCGTCGCGCCGCGATTTATCGTCGCGCCGCGATGACGTCACTATGACGTCACGAGTGACGCGCGGCACCGGAAGGTATAAATAGGAAGCGGACGCAATGCAAATCAGCTTCTGCAAAAATTATTGAAGCAAATGCTCCAGGCACAGGGAGTTATGGCACAACGACGCAGTGTCTCGTTCCCTGTCTCAGGGAACTACGGTTACAGTCGTAACCTGAGACGTTCCCTTTCGAGGGAACTCTACACTGCGTCAATGTTGACACTTTGGGGAACGAAATGCCCACTACGCCATAATGCATTGTGTCTGTCCAAGTGTGAAGGTGTCCACGCACATCTCAGGACAAAAGTGCCTGGGTTCCAGGTAAAGAAAAGAGGTCCAGTACCATATAAACATCCTGCATAGGCGCCCGACAGAAGGGCCCGCGAGGAAGTCATACTCCGAGTTGAATGTGCCCTTACTAGCAGAGGTGAAGGTATTCCACGCACCTCGTAAGCTAAAGAAATTGCCTCTACCATCCATTTACAAATGGGCTGCTTAGAGGTTGGTTAACCTCTGTTACGAGGTCCAAAACAGACCAACAGTCGGTTAGAATTTCGTCATAAAGAAGACCTGCGCACATATTCTTCTAACGCCCAGATAGGGCATGACAAATATTACCTTCGGTTATCCGCTATCTCGTGCGGTGGAGGATGAAAAGCCTTCAGAACTAAGGTCCTGAACACATTCCTAGGTACCTTAGGGATATATCCCAGTCTAGGGTGAAGAGTAGCCTGGAGCTAACTCCAAACAAGATTGAAAAGCTGATAAAGCTTGAAGGTTGCCTACCCTCCAAAGAGAGGTAATGACTACCAAACAGGCTAGCTTGAGGGATAAATGATTGTCCCAGCTAGACTCAATGGCCTTAAAAGGCATCTGGGAAAGCCCTTCTAGAATCACAGTCTAGAGCAGGAACTTTCACCTGAGATGAAGGCCTCATCCTCATGGTTCCATGCAGGAACCGAACAGCTAAGGGATGTCTCCCCAGAGAACCCTCGGGTATAGGGGGTGAAAGGCAGAGATAGCTGCCACATACCCTTTAATGTATATCGGACTCTTTCTAGAAGTCCTGGGAGCAGAACGATCGGGGGGAAAGCTTACAGATGCCGTTGTGGCATGTCTGTACCAGGGCGTCCAGTCCCAACGGAGCTGGGCGTGTAAATGAAGACCACAGAGGACAATGAAACGTCTCTTGGGACGCAAACAGGTCGATGGAGTCTCCTCTCCCCCGGGCCTCAGCCCCTGCCTTGACAGCTTTTCTGCTCCCACATTCTGGACTCCAGGGATGTACACTGCCCTGAGCGATGTAAACTTCTCCTGGGCCCATAGGAGAACCTTGTGCGCCAGTCTGCAGAGAGGGCGTAGTCTCAGGCCCCCTTGAAGATTTATGTAAGAGAACTGTCGTATTCTGTTGATAAGAACATGATGGCTCTAAGGACTGGGAGGAAGTACCTCAGTACTTGTAGTACAGCTAAATCTCCAGGCAATATTTGTGCCGTTGGTGATGCTGCACTCCAATTTCAACCCTCGATTGAGACACCAAGGATTCTTCCATATAACCAGGAAACGAAGGCATCTGCGCGTTAACCTGATCATACGGAACGGGTTACCTCTCGAGGAAAACCTTTAGCCTTTTAGCCACCACTGTAAAGATCTCATGTGCCGGAGGCCAAAGGAATCACGTTGGACGCTGCCGCCATTAGACCAAAAAATTCACAGAAAATGCTTGACAGTGTAAGCACCTTACTTGATCCTGGACACCGCTGTCAGGATCTATTCGACCAGTGCAGGGGACAATCGTGCCTGCATCGTGACCGAATCCTATATTACCTCTATTGAGGAGTTTAGTTGCTCTTTTTGGCATTGAGCCGTAACCCCCCACGCTTCATATGGTCGAGAACGAGATCTCAATGTCGAATCGCCATATTGTGAAACTGAACAGATATTAACCAGTTGTCTATGTAATTTAGTATATGGATCCCTTGAAGTCTCAATGGAGCAAGGGCTGAATCCATGCATTTTGTAAAGGTGCGTGAGGAAAGAGCAAGGCCGTATGGAAGAACTCGATATAGGTAAGCTTTGCCCCCGAAAGCAAACCTGAGAAACTTCCGATATTGAGGAAGGATAAGAATGTGGAAGTATGCAAATTTCAGCACTATTGTGGTTAACCAGTCTTCTGATCTGATTCCGGCCACAATAATAGGGACAGTGAGTATCTTGAGCTTGTATCTCTTCAAAGATTTGTTGAGATTTCTCAGATATAAAAATGGGCCTCAGCCCTCCATCCTTCTTCCGACTATGAAGTACCGGCTGTTTAAAGCCGATCTGACTCTCATGGGGGGGGAACATATTCTATGGCCCCTTTCACCAAGAGAGACAACTCTTACCCTTCTACTACCCCATTAGAATTTTTAAAGCTTTCTCCACTCGTGGAGAAAGGTATGCTAAGGGGTCAACCTCTTGACATTGATGTCGGTTGTGTGAAGCCCGATGCCCTGAAGCGGCTGACCGGCAGGGAATGGTCGAACTGTTGTCTTTATTTGCAGATTCACTAGGTCTACAGCATCTTCGGGTAGACTCTGATGATTCCATGTAATAAAAACTAACGTGCCCCGAAACGTCTTGGACGGCGGGGTTAACGTAAATATTATCTGAGGACTTCTTGGAAGGATCGAACTTTTCAGTCCTCCAAGAGGAGCCGCCCTCGATTGTCCTGAAAACCCATCAGGACCTCTTTGCAGCAGCCTTCCGGTTTGAGACGATGACCGTTCTCAGATCCGGTTTTGCCTGCCTAGCAGGTTTAGGAGGTTGCTGCCTCGACCCCCAAGCTCTCTGAGGGGGGTTCGAGTAGCTACACTCTGCTTCTGCTGCTGCCTATATGAGGAGCTTGTAGATGGCTGGGGCTGTCCTTGGACTGCAGACCCCTGGGGATAAGAGCGGAGAGGTAAATACTTATGAAAAGCAGCAGCCTGGCGTTTTGTCTCCTGGAAACGGTCAACAACTGTCTCGACCGCACCTCCAAAGAGGCCTTCCGAGGAGAGAGGTGCATCAAGCAGCACAGTTTTATCTCTCTCCTTAATGCCTGACAGATTTACCCACAGGTGTCTCTCTGTGGCTACCAGTGCTGACATGGAGCGCCCAACAGCTTGGGCTGTCTCCTTAGTGGCCCGAAGAGTAAGATCTGCTGCTGTTCTCAACTCGTTGAGCAGACTTGGATCTATTACCTCGCCCTCTTTAATATCCCCCAGCAAGTCGGCCTGGTATGCCTGCAATAGACCCATGGTGTGTAGGCATGATCCAGCCCGACCTGAAGCCATATATGCCTTGCCTACCAAATTAGACGTCACTCTACATGGTTTGGAGGGCAATGTCGGGGATTTCAAAGATGATGCCGAATCTGGTGAAAGGTACACGGCCAACGTATCTTCTACCCTTGGCATCATGCCATACCCCTTATCTCTAGCCCCTAACACATTCGAAAAATTCGTAGATGTGGAAGAAATGCGAGATGAGTATGGATTTTTCCACGATTTGGACACCTCTGAGTGTAAATCAGGGAAATATGGCAACCCCCGACGCTGAGGTTGTACCCGTTTTTCCAAGAATCTTTCATCCAATTTACTGACAGACAAAACTTCTTGTTGCTCTGTGGGCCAGTCAATGCCAAGTCTGGCTACCGCCCGGCCAACAACCTCTAACAGCTCCTCATACCCAGGGGAAAGGGGAATTTCATTGGGCTCATCTATGTCCCGTGCATGAAAACCAACACTCTCTAACTCCTCAGAGCTAGAGCAGTGCGTTGGGCTTCTGGATGGGGCGGGAGAAGCCGCCATGCGGGCTCCCGTATCCCTTCCAGAGGCAATGGAACTGGGGGGTTGAGAAAAGACCGAAGCCGTCTCAGCACCCTCATAAACATCCATCTGCGAGCCCCATGAACGGAGACGCCGCGCTGCCTCGGCAGTAGCGGGTCCCGATCCGTGAGGCTGGCGAATTTTGCCTGACTCATCAAACAAAGCAGCACGAGAGTTGAGTGTTTTTAGTGATAGCCACAAACAATGTTCACAGGGATCCCCTTTAAGAGCTGCCTTAGCATGCTCAAATCCCAAACACTCAACACAGAGTTCATGTGTATCCCCACCCGTAATAAAACGAGGACAAGGGGAAACACATGGCTTAAAGGTCTTTTGTCTACTCATTTCTAATAAAGTTTTCAATAAACAATCTAGACAACTTCGTAAACAAACAGACAATAAACTTCACACACACAGAGCGCTTTGCTGAAATGGCAGAAGCTGATTTGCATTGCGTCCGCTTCCTATTTATACCTTCCGGTGCCGCGCGTCACTCGTGACGTCATAGTGACGTCATCGCGGCGCGACGATAAATCGCGGCGCGACGATAAGTCGCGAGATTAGTTTCACACAACGTATTCAGATGCGTCACGCTGCTGGCGTTCCCCAAAGTGTCAACATTGACGCAGTGTAGAGTTCCCTCGAAAGGGAACCTCTACCAAAAAAAAAAAAACAAAAAAAAAAAAAAAAAAAAAAAAAAAAAAAAAAAAAAATACCTATGCACCAATTTACACCCCCCCCCCCCCCCCCACCCAAAAAAAAAAAAATTATTAAAAACCACCCCCACAAAATTAAAAATATAAATTCTTTTTTCCCCCACAAAAAATACAAAAAAAAAACACCCAGTTTTTAAAAAAAAAACAAAAGCAATATAAAAAGGGATTTTTAATGTTACTCTAATAAAATTAAAAACAAAAAAAAAAATTCCAAAAAAAAAAAAAAAAAAAACAAAAAAAAAAAAAAAAAAATGTTTTACAATACTTGCACTCACTCTTTTGATGGAGAAAAAAAAAACAACAATAAAAATTTTTTTTTTTTTTTTTTTTTATATAGATTGTCCCATAAAAAAAATTTTTCCAAAATTTTTTATTCTTCCCTTATGAAAGTGTTTAAAAAAACCAACCCCCGGGGGGGAAAATTTAAAATTTAAAAAAAAAAGGAAAACGGAAACAAAAAAAAAAAATTTACTTAAAATCTACCTTGAAGTGCCCTTAAAGATCTGGGCCCGTATCCCTAAAGAATTTTTGTGCAAAAAGTGGCTCCTAGCGGCCAAATTCTAAGAAAATTCTCAGAGTCACGACGTTTTCTTAGAATTTCCCCTAAAAGTGACACCAAAATCCCAGTTAATATAAAAGCTATTCCTCAAGATTCCTAGCGCTTAAAAGGGCTCCTAAGGCGAGATCTGCTAAAAGCAGGGAAGAGGACTTTTATTGGCTTAGGAGTTCCCCTAAACTGCTGCACATAATGGCCAACAGAGGAGGCAGGAGAGATGTCCTGCAAACACTGGATGACAGGGAATTATTGAGACGCTACAGATTGGATCGTGCAGGAATCATGTTTGTGGTGGATCTCCTTAGAGATGCAATTACTTCACCAACTCGACGCCACAACGCTATTACACCGGAGAAGAAAGTAATCACAGACATTTATAAAAGCTGAGCCGTGTTACCCTCGTTAAGACCGCACTGAGTTGTAACGTTGCAATTTCTACTTCATTAAGGACAGCCCCTTGAGATAGGCCATCTTGTTTTCAATGGGGTCCATATGGGAGTGAAAGTACAAAATATGCCAGCTATGATATTAATCTGAGCAAATAAGACACAAATCATTATTTGAACAGGGTGTAATGAGCTTAAGTTTTCACATATTTTAGATTCTAATGTTAGGCTATAACCCCTACAGCTTACTATTCATTTTCCAGATATTTTCTTGAATGTGAAATATTATTTACAATTACAGTCTGCATAAGATTAGAGTGTATAATTATGTTTATTGATTTGAGGGTAGATCCTTTGCTCATTATCACCAAAACTTAATTTTCATCAAACTTGTAGGATCAACCAATCACGGCTTTTGAAATGATGACTCATACCTAGCAACGGGGTCAACCACACCTCTTCACTAAGATAGGATTTTCCATCCATTCCTTGCTCAAAGTTCACTGAAAATGTTCTGGAATCACTTCTAAGCTAAAACTCCTGGCAAGGAATTTTTAGGTTAAGTTAGGAGCTCTCTGGGAGGATTCTCAGAATCTTTAGGGATACGGGCCCTGAAGTATAAAGTGAAAAGTAATATATACATAAATAGGGATGTAACAATTTACTCAGCATACGATGCTTTGCACGATTCTGATCTCACGATGCGATACAACTGCCCTTTTATTATTTCTCTAATGTTGCACATTGTCGTATTTTATGTCAAATAACTAAATTGGAGTTTTAAAACAAAAATAATGTATAAAAAAGTCTCTTTAATATAAACAAACTAAGACTTTGTCTGCGTTCTTCCTACCTTTAACTTTTTAACAAATATCCGCATATCCCCATTTACCAAGAAAAGAACAGCGGCCCCGCTGTTCAAAACATGAACTGTGATTCTTTTAACGATTGAAATCGTCACGTATTATAATCGATTTTCAACCGGTTCACGGTGAACCGTTACGTCACTACACATACTATAATATATAAACTTACTAAGAGTGTACTTAAAACTAAAAAATGTGTTTGAACTAGTATTAAAAGCGTTATACTAGTAAACCATCAGTATAAACTCATAAGGTCACTTGTATTTTATATTACAAACGAAACACTTAAAAGTAGGCCAATTCTGAAGTTGAAATAGTACACTATTAAATAGTACACACATTGATATTAGTACACTTACTAGATAAAGTAGTGGATGTTTCTTAACAAAGTGAACTCGAAGCAAACTAATGTTTTGCAAGGGGAGTGTAAAACCGCTTCATAATGACTGTAATGGAGTTTTGACACCGTGTGTTTTCATCACTCCAGGAGTTTCTTTCAACCGGCTTCTAAAGCAGAACACTTCACCTCATATATTTAGTCTGATGGGAGTCCTAACTTGTTTTACGGTCGAGTGAGTGTGATGTGCACAACAACAACCAATCAAAACACATTTCTGATCACGTTTGTTTAGATGATTCCTCATCAGATTTAATAGATACCGTTGTCCTCAGAAATCACATCAGATCATGTCAAGAATCGCTGCTTTATATTCACATAAGCTTAACCGTAAATTTACAACCGCGTGCAGCTGCCACATTTCACTGTATTTAAAATAATCTCTATCTACACACATAAATACATCTCACTGTATGACACTGTTGGTGTTTGACCATAAAGCTTTCAACCATATTACACTCAAATATTCTCAACACAACATCTATCATCACTGTGGGTTATATCATTACATATATATATATATACTGTATGTACATCTATAGATTTCTTTATTTCAGACTGATCTACAGGCCAAATACTACAAGGTAGCTGAGGAACATTTAAATATTCACAATACTGAAGAGTCGCCATCAGAAACACATTTCAGCTCTATTCATACAAACATGCGAGTGTCAAATACTGATGAGTTTATATCCCTGGACTGATTTACACGATGATTCGGGCTACCTGACCCACGCTAACATATCAAACACAGCTTATGAGATATTGAGTGTTTCCCAATAGAAGATCTCTGCCTGACTACTCTTAAATATTTCATGTACAAATGACGACGAGCATATAGTCATGTTAAGCTCTCTATAGCTTGTTTAGGAGGATGCTCATCTGTTCGAATCTCACAGAACTGCATCAATACCTCTAAGAACAGACCAGCAGCATTTGTTGCTCCCCGAAGGGAGGGTGTAGGGTGTAATGTTTTAGATATAGGGCGATGGGTGTGAGCTACAGGGGGTTATGTGTAGGATGTATGGTGTGAGCCACAGTGCGCAGGGTGTGAGTTTTCGGTATAATGTGGAGGGCATAGGGTGTAAGCTAAAGGGTGTAACATGTAGGATGTAGGGTGTGAGCTTCAGGATGTAATGTAATGTATAGGGCGTTATTTTAAGGGTTTGATGTGCATGATGTAGGGCGTGAGCCTCAGGGTGTAATGCGTAGGACGTAGGGTGTGAGCTTCAAGGCGTAGGGTGTGAGTTAAAGGGTGTAATGTGTAGGATGTAGGGTGTGAGCTTCCGGATGTAATGTAATGTATAGGGCGTTATTTTAAGGGTTTGATGTGCATGATGTAGGCCGTGAGCCTCAGGGTGTAATGCGTAGGACGTAGGGTGTGAGCTTCAAGGCGTAGGGTGTGAGTTAAAGGGTGTAATGTGTAGGATGTAGGGCCTAAGGTGTAAGCTAAAGGGTGTACCGTGTAGGATGTAGAGCGTTGGGTGTGAGTTTCAGGGTGTAACATGTAGGATGTAGAGCGTTGGGTGTGAGATTCAGGGTGTAACATGTAGGATGTAGAGCGTTGGGTGTGAGTTTCAGGGTGTAACATGTAGGATGTAGAGCGTTGGGTGTGAGTTTCAGGGTGTAACATGTAGGATGTAGAGCGTTGGGTGTGAGTTTCAGGGTGTAACATGTAGGATGTAGAGCGTTGGGTGTGAGTTTCAGGGTGTAACATGTAGGATGTAGAGCGTTGGGTGTGAGTTTCAGGGTGTAACATGTAGGATGTAGAGCGTTGGGTGTGAGTTTCAGGGTGTAACATGTAGGATGTAGAGCGTTGGGTGTGAGTTTCAGGGTGTAACATGTAGGATGTAGGGTGTAACGTTAAGGATGTAGAGCGTAGGGTGTGAGCTTCAGGGTGTAACCTGTAGGATGTAGAGCGTTGGGTGTGAGTTTCAGGATGTTACATGCTACGTGTGGGATGTAGAGCGTAGACCCCGAAACTCACACCCTACGCTCTACATCCTTAACGTTACACCCTACATCCTACATATTACACCCTGAAACTCAGTTTAGGATGTGTAGGATGTAGAGCGTTGGGTGTGAGTTTCAGGGTGTAACATGTAGGATGTAGAGCGTTGGGTGTGAGTTTCAGGGTGTAACATGTAGGATGTAGAGCGTTGGGTGTGAGTTTCAGGGTGTAACATGTAGGATGTAGAGCGTTGGGTGTGAGTTTCAGGGTGTAACATGTAGGATGTAGGGTGTGAGTTTCAGGGTGTAACATGTAGGATGTAGAGCGTTGGGTGTGAGTTTCAGGGTGTAACATGTAGGATGTAGGGTGTGAGTTTCAGGGTGTAACATGTAGGATGTAGGGTGTGAGTTTCAGGGTGTAACGTGTAGGATGTAGAGCGTTGGGTGTGAGTTTCAGGGTGTAACATGTAGGATGTAGGGTGTGAGTTTCAGGGTGTAACATGTAGGATGTAGAGCGTTGGGTGTGAGTTTCAGGGTGTAACATGTAGGATGTAGAGCGTTGGGTGTGAGTTTCAGGGTGTAACATGTAGGATGTAGAGCGTTGGGTGTGAGTTTCAGGGTGTAACGTGTAAGATGTAGAGCGTTGGGTGTGAGTTTCAGGGTGTAACATGTTATGTGTGGGATGTAGAGCTTAGGGTGTGAGTTTCAGGGTGTAACCTGTAGGATGTAGAGCGTTGGGTGTGAGTTTCAGGGTGTTACATGCTACGTGTGGGATGTAGAGCGTAGACCCTGAAACTCACACCCTACGCTCTACATCCTTAACGTTACACCCTACATCCTACATGTTACACCCTCAGGTGTAACCTGTAGGATGTAGGGTGTGAGTTTCAGGGTGTAACCTGTAGGATGTAGGGTGTGAGTTTCAGGGTGTAACCTGTAGGATGTAGGGTGTGAGTTTCAGGGTGTAACCTGTAGGATGTAGGGTGTGAGTTTCAGGGTGTAACATGTTATGTGTGGGATGTAGAGTGTTGGTTGTGAGTTTCAGGGTGTAAGCTGCAAGGTTTAATGTGTAGGGTTTAGGGCACAGAATATAACGTTCACATAGCCCTGGTGTAGGGTGTAGGGAAAGAGGTTTAGGGCCTGGGATGTACCCGTATGTGGTTCTCCCACAGTAAGGCTTCACTCCCGTGTGTACCTGATGTGAACCCCCTGCCATTCGGCATCATAAGTGCATTGGTTTACGTTTGTACCTCTGTAAGAAGTTAAAACCTCTCGCTGTCATCAGCACCACTTTAAAAAAATAAAGACCCCAGGTGCCGCCCGCAGGGTTTAATGTGTTCTTCTAATAAGAAGAGAAACAAGATCACAAGATCGAGACCGTGGAATGTCTCCATACAGTTTCCATGGTAACAGGTCCGGTAAAGTCACCCGACGTCAGTATCGCATGTTGAGTTTGTTCTTGTTGAGTTCTCTCTCGAGGTTGCCGATGAGGGCGTCGATGCTCTCCTGCAAGTCCCGCAGGTTGACTCTGTTGGTGAGCACCGGGCTGATCTCCTGGATCTTCATGAACGCCTGATACGTGTGCTCTTTGGGTCTGTGCTCCTCAAGGTCCTGGAGGATCCGATGGCAGGGGCTGATGGGAAGACATTCCTCCCGTTGTAGGTTGTCCAAATTGTCCCCTTCACTGTCTTCCTTCTCTACCTGCATCTCCTCATCTCTCTCCGTCCCCTCATCCACCTCGGTAGAGTCTTCTTCAAGCACCGCGTCTCCGGGAAGCTTTGGCAAGTCCTCCTGTGCCCCGTCCGGAGGATCTTCGTTGGGAACATCGGCATAGTCGGCGTCGTCCAGACAGCTGGGCTGGAGGTACGGCTCCCTGCAGCGGCTCCAGTCTCCGGCGTAGCGGTTACTGGGACTGTCCAGACGGCCGGCCCGAGGTCGCAGGACTCCGGTCACCTCCGCTTCGCTTAGATTCAGTACCTGTGGACGGTCCTTTCTTCTTCTCACGGCAGCCTTTGGAAATGACTCCACCGGGGCGGGTGCAGGAGATGAGGGGTTCCCTTCAGCGTCCACAACTACGAGACAGAGAGAGAGAAAGAGAGATGGCTGTTAATGCTAGAGTTACAATGAGATGAAGATTAGTATGTGTTTACTCAACCCATGCAGAAAACTGTCAAATTTGACAACACCACAAAATCTATAAAGCTGGGAAATGACAAGATGACATCATAGCTTGTATTTGACCATATGCTGTCAATATGTTGAGATTGAAGTGGTAGATGAGGACACGCAAAGCACACCACTTTAATCCGGTTTACCTGTCCCGATCTGCCCTCTTAGCCCTCGACTGATTCTAGCTGCTGCCTACAGACGTGACGGAACAAATACAACCACAAAACATACAATATAAATACAGCACTTAAAGGGACAGTGCTCCCGAAATATATATTCTGTCATCATGTGTTCTCTCTCTCATGTGGCTGTAAATCTGTATGTGAGTACAACAGAAGATATTTTGAGAAATGTCTCATTGGTTTTGTGTTGATGATTCATAATTTTCCCTTTGGGGTGAACTCTCTTTTTACAAATAACAAGAAAATCTTTGATCACAAGAAAAGCTAAAATACACAACAGATGGTTTTATACGCGTCCTTCATCACAATGCAATTACCTGATCCGCTAATGAAAATAATTTGTTTTTTTATAATGTTATCTACTCATACGTCATCTTAAGACAATTCTCACTATTTCATCAATAGCTGTATTAAACCATAAGGTATATTTTATCTATATTTATTGAAGTGATTCTCTTACAATATAAAACAATAAAAGTAGATATTAGATATAAATATTACATTAGATATATAAATTGCATTTTATTGTACAAAGACATTCCTACAGTATATTGACTGTCAAAAAAAAGTGTATTTATTGCGCTGTTTGAGATGACAAATGATGCCTTGGAAACGTGTCATAAGCATCATCTTTTCTTTATCCTCTACTCATAACTGTTGCTCAGTGGTGTGAGGTATAGTGCGAGATGGGTCAAATGACCTAAAAATCCCTTTTATTAAATACAATAATTGCACCGGATAGCCCTCGCCAAAGGAAACATCTATTCCTTTTTCTAACTTCCTTTCTGTCGTTTCATACAGTCATGTGACCACGGTAATAACACGATATCCATCATATTGTTACATCTGTATTTAATATACATTTAATAACATATAAAATAAAACATTAGTTTATTTCAACATTACATCAAATAATACGTAAGGAATTGCTGCTTTAAAATGATTGTTAAATATGAGTATTAGTTCCAACCAGAGATAATATAGTTTTGATTTTAGTTTTATTAATATTTTAAAATCATTATGCAATTTGTTGCAATTTTGCTATATGCTTTTGTCATTTTATAATTATTAAATTTTATATTATTTTTTATTATAATTGTAGTGCTTTGAAATTATTTCAATTTTTCCTTTAGTTAGCTTTTCCCATTATTTTAAGGGTCAATATTTTATATTATTTCAATGAACCGAGACCTTTTGAAGTTAAGTAATGTAAATAACCTTGGTTCCAACTATTTATTATATTGAAGGATATTTTCTAGTATCTATTTTTGTTTCGTAAGGGTGGTACTCCATGATACGTGACAAGCATGATAATAAATAAATAACATGATATTGTTATGGTAAAATATAAATATTAAAATACGCGACAGGCGATACTATTCGTTCACGCTCAAACTTAATATTCTGTCATCATTTATTCACCCTCTCGTCATTTAAAACTGTATATCTTTCATTCTTCCGCAGAACACAAAAGAAGATTTTTTTAAATGTTGGTCACAGAACAGCACAGCCCCCCGTTCACCTCTACTGTAACCAATGCAAAGTTAACAACATTCTTCTAAATATCTTCTTTCGTGTTCTTGGGAAAAAAGAAACGACTCTAAAATGTGTTCACAGACGTCACACCACAAGAGAAGCGCAGCGGGCCTCGCACGCCTGACGGAGGCTCTTGTCCAGAGAGAGGCCCATGCAAACAGACTGATTGTTCTGCGGGGTGAGGCGGGCGGGACGTCCGGAGTTGAAGTTTAAAAGAGGAATGCGTGTAATTATAGACTGAGCTCTACTGTACGCCTTCCTCACTGCTGGAAGAAGTCACGCACACAGCAGAAGCACAACACGCATTTATCATGGTGACCGAACCCCAAATCTCCATGA